>JAODKL010000002.1:10910002-10929678 GCA_026780765.1 Petrocephalus schoutedeni
GGGGGGGGGGGGGGGGGGGTGGGATGGGCAGGAATGGGGGGGACAAGAATTAGATGGGCAGGAACGGGACAGGCTGGGATGGGACGGGCAGGAATGGGACAGGCAGGAATGGGATGGGCTGGGACGGGCAGGAACGGGACAGGCAGGGATGGAACGGGCAGGGACGGGACGGGGGACGGGGGGGGGGACAGGCTGGGACAGAACAGGCAGGAAAGAGATGGGCAGGAATGGGACAGGCAGGAATTGGACGGGCAGGAATGGGATGGGCTGGGATGGGACGGGCTGAGACGGGACGGGCAGGAATGGGACAGGCAGGAACGGGATGGGGAGGAACTGGATGGGCAGGAACAGGACAGGTAGGAACGGGACGGGATCAGCAAAAAGAAAAGGCAGCAGAGAGGAATGGGGATCAGGCGAGTGTGGCTGTGTGAAAACAGCAGAATAGATAAAAGCACCTCAGTGTGATTTCTGTGTGCCTACAGGGGTCAAAAAGGCAGGTTTTTAAACAAACCAGTATTGGTGAAATGAATCATTATATAAATTGAGAAGCACAGTAGTATATAAATGGAGGTGGTCTTGCAAGAAATAGTAATTGACGTACAAAAGAAATCCCGGGGCTTTATGTTTTGTTGGCACAGCAAATTAATTTTTAGATTAAATACATCTAAGAGCTAGAAGGACAATCCGAAAGAGGCAATGTGCCAGCATGCACATATCTATAGACAAGTTATGTTTGCGTGTCATTTCGAGTGATTTTTTTCCCCCTCACCCCATTGGAAAAACAGTCAGAAAAAGCAAGAGTGGGAGATTAATCTCGCAAAATGACCGGACGTGGCACAGGCTCCATCTGGAAAGTTAGCAGCAGAATGCTGTTTATACTCGACAGCCGGCGCATATAAAAACAATCAGGTGAGGCGACAGCAGTGCTTTCAGGAACGCCGTATTCACGTTTGGCTCAGCCACAAAATCAGTCCCCAAATGTCCCATTTATCCCACTTTTGGGTGCAAGGGCAAGAAAAAAGGCGAGAGACAGCAGACCCCGAGGATCAAAACATGGTAAAGATGTAAAGAACAGTCCCTCTGTTTTGTGCAGGGCCTCCACCATCAAAGCTTTTAAGATATTAAAAAGCAGTTTGTGTAGAGACTGGGAAATTTCACTGCACTGCAACAGAAACTAGCATTCGTTCTAGATTATATTTCAGACAATGAGCACTATAACCTAATCAGAAATAGACCTAAACTAATACAGATATCTGAAACAACACAGATAAGAATTTATTGTTCCAAACAGGCTAAAACAATGCACTAATTGCCATTAACCCAGCATGACAGTTGCTTGTTATATCATAATCGACCCTCCTAGAAAAAAAAAGAGGAAAAAATATCATGACAGAAGGCAAAATCACACCCAGGATTAGAAGCTAAATCTTGTTTAGTCACAAGTCTTAAAAAATAGATCTAGTGCTATAACAGTTTTATTGCTGTTGCTATTATGTAAACAATTAAGCACCTGATTAATATTCATCGCACACTTTGCAGCTGCTTTTATGTCAATGGCAGACTTTATAAACACGGTCTCGTCCCATTTCATAATGTGATATCTACAGTAGCTATTATCCCTGATTTCATTACTGCGGTGATGTCACACAAGGTGGATTTGATTTCTGCCTTATGAGGTCATCTGTTCTTTTCGGTCTTCTGATGTTCCAATAGGCAGATATCTAATAGCGTCTCTTCTGCCTTGTGATATCATAACTAACTCAAATCCAGAGAGTGTCTTTTCTGACTTGTGACGTCACAATTGAGAGAACACCAGATTTTATTTTGTCTCTACCCAGAGATATAATATACATCTGGAGCTGATAGTAGTGGATCATATGAGAAGTTTTAATAAATAAGTTAATAAATACAATTCTCTTTGGTCCCCCACCTGAATACAGCTCACATTGCCATGAGAGAGAGAGAGAGAGAGAGAGAGAGACCAAGATTAATGGGGGAAATCTGTCATGGTGTGCAATCCTTTTTAACAAAAAGTGTCCCAACTGAAGAGCAGGGACAGACAGGGCTGGTTAGTGACAGACCATAATCACAGGCCCTGTAGGGGGTTCAGGCCCAGGGCACAGATGATGAATGAAAACAGCCAGCAGATTACTGTCAATAGTGCAGAGGTTGCAGAGAGGGAACACAAGCCAGACTACGGCAGTCTGCTTAAAAGATGCTGATAGGCCATTTTAGCGGCTGCAGAGTACAGGATCCTCTCCTGGAGGGAGCACGGCATTTACATTATTTATTTCTTTAGAAGGCCTGCATTCTCATATTCATACCGTAAACAAGCCCAGGTAGGTAACATTCCCCAGTGAGCCAGAGATAAAGTACCAGACACCAATGTCCTTACTACATACCTACAACCTTCACTACTTGTCCTACCTTGGACTGAAATGGTTTCAAAAACTATGGGTCAAACTGCAGTCAGGAGGCAACAAAAATGATATCCCCGTTTTCTATTGCATTTACATCCAACCTAATATATTCCCAGCGAACTGGCAGTCCACTGTGAAGGGTACACCCTGGACAAAATGGCCATCGCACAAAGCCTGCACACAGGACATAAACATCAGGAGCTCATTCCAAATCAACATCTGTACTGCTGGAGCCGAATTTAAACTCCCAACTCTTGTAGTACAAAGAAACATCTTGCCTACTGTTCTACCATGGCCTTAGTCGCCAATTACAATTTCCAATTAAAGTTAGCATCATTTCTCAGAGTGATGACTCAGTGGTTTTCAGTGTAGCCTCCTACCTGCAGGGCTGTGGATTAGATTCCTGCCCTCAGCTTTATGAGTGGAATTTGCATGCCCAATGCTCACTGCTTTCTCAATGCACTCCAACCTCTTCCCACAGCCTAAGCACAGGCAGTTTAGCTATAATGGTGATTTTAAAATGCTCATAAGGCATGACTGAGTCAGTGCATGCTCCACACTTTGTGGGACAGACTGCAAGGGCTCCATGACCCTGTACCAGATAAGCGGTCGAGTTAAGATGAATGGTAGATGTCACAGACAGCTGGGCAATATTCAAGTTAGACAAGCCTGAAATTGTTTTTGTGTGAAGACCCATGTTTTTTTACACTCCTAGCAGTAAAAAAAAAAACAGTCCCCAATTGTGCCATCAGTTCTTTCCCACAATGCTCCAGGGCAACAAGACTCAATCTATATTGAATCTGCATGGGATAAGCCTGCAGCTAAGTTTACCAGCCAGTCCCTGAGGGCACAGACGCATTTAATGTCGTTATCAGCACCTTCACTCAGAAGGCCTCGCTCAGGGCCAGTGGCCAAAGTGCTTCATCCCCATCTCTATATCCTGCATGGTGACCGCAGTGGTGGGGAGAAGCCGGGCCCCATTGCATCATGGGAGCAGAGATGCACCATTCATCCAGTAAGTGCTCGCTCTGCTAGGGACATGTGTAAAGAGAGCAATCAGCCAAGCTGGCAGGCAACTCTCCACCCTTGAGGCATCCGGACTGACTGAAATGAAATGACTGAATTTGGGGAAGGGGGGGCAATGTAGAAAAATATGGGGAAATGACATAAAGCCATGCACACGCAGGCAGTCACCTAAAGGGCCTTGTGAACGTATTCAGCTTCTGGGTGTCTCATTTTATGAAATTACAGGCATGTGCGTGCACTTTATGTTTTATTCAAAACCCAACTGGTCAAACTCAGAATTCAGAAGCCTAAGATACATTTCTGCTGACATTCCTGCGACTTAACTGAAAAAGATGAAATATGCTGATTTCATAAATATTCAGATTCCGGAACACCGTATTTGTCGAAGCCCTTCCGGGAGCAATTATAAAACATTTTTTGAGTAAGTCTCCAGCAAATTTGTACACCTGCTTCAGGAACGGTTACGGGCAGCAACTTTTAAATCTTTCTAAAGATTTTCAATAGGATTCAAGTGATGAAACACGGCTGCGTCACACGAGAGCGCCTCATTTCCTATTCATATGTAAAGCACATTCTTTATGAAGACGCGCAGTGCACGAGGATAAAGTGCCATGCTTTGGACAACTGTAAACATTCCACAGGAGGGCTCTACAGTGCGCACAGCACACCCCATTTTTAGTCTGCAGCTGTAAATAAAATACGAATTCAGATTTTTAAATTATACTGTTATTATATTGCTTACATTTCCAGAAAAAAAAGTTGTTTCTTTTTAACTGACACTGTCACTTGCATGATTCAGTGAAGCGGAATCCAGAGACAATCCGATACCATTACTAATTAATACAAAGGGATATAAATCAGAACACTCATTAAACAACAAATTTTAAAATTTTGTAATGCCTTAAAAGGACCACATGAGGAATCTGTGACTTTCAAGCTCAAGAACAGGAAGACAGAGATACAGATCCGTGACTAATGGTGAAACACGGTCACGCCCGTACCGCTAATAAGCTCATGATACGGCATCGGCTATAAGAGACACGCTGGCAGGCTTCCCTGCCTAACACTGCTGATTTACACAATTTATACTCCCCATCTACCACGTTTCTGCTACAAACACCAGCCATTATTCTGATCCCCAATGATCTGACCCCTGATGCTCCATCCATGTTGATCTTGGTCACATCTCTCTCTTACTGGATGATGAGTTTGTTTGTATAACATTTATTATACAGGTCATCATTTACTCAAGTCATTTAGAATAAAACTGTAGTTCTGGGATAAAAGCCATAACCACTGACCCTAATTCCTGTGTTTTACCTCTGTCCCTGAATGCCTCCCCTAACTCTACATCCAGAATACCAAGCCTATTCCATGGCCAACACTATGCAGCAGGCAGAAACTAACTCATTCATGCAACTAAAAGTGAAGTAAGAGACAATGAAGAATCTAATGATTCAGCAAATACAATGTGATCTCAGTTAGCTAAGCCATCATGCCTGGTTAATAGCTAACCCATCATGCCTAGTTAATAGCTAAGCCATCATGCCTGGTTAATAGCTAAGCCATCATGCCTAGTTAATAGCTAAGCCATCATACCTGGTTAATAGCTAAGCCATCATGCCTAGTTAATAGCTAACCCATCATGCCTAGTTAATAGCTAACCCATCACGCCTGGTTAATAGCTAACCCCTCATGCCTAGTTAATAGCTAACCCATCACGCCTGGTTAATAACTAACCCCTCATGCCTAGTTAATAGCTAACCCATCATGCCTAGTTAATAGCTAACCCATCACGCCTGGTTAATAGCTAACCCCTCATGCCTAGTTAATAGCTAACCCATCACGCCTGGTTAATAACTAACCCCTCATGCCTAGTTAATAACTAACCCATCATGCCTAGCTAATAGCTAACCCATCATGCCTGGTTAATAGTTTTATTCATTGCTTTCTCACTTCCAACTTAAGAAAATCGTTCTTTAATTGTTCCTGTAAATTAAATTTCACTTGTATACTTGATTCCCCCTAATGGGACCTTTTCTTGTGCATCAGACTGAGGAACATATTACACAGATATAAAAACCTGGATTTTACAAGGCCCATTCCACACATAAATGCATTAAGTACACGTAAGTGCATTAAGTGGAAACACATTTATCAGCTGCAAATGCCGCAGGTAGGCTACCCATAGATTAGGGTCCACGGGACCCCAAGCAATGTCTGAAACGGAGGCTTCGGAATTTTAACTGTGCACAAGGGTTTTAATTTCCCTTTCTTTCTAGTTTACATTCCGTTATACCCAATTACCTCTTAGGTCTAAGGTTCCTAAGGTGTAGAAATGACACAGTGAACATCTCGCATGAAACAACCTGTCCCGTGCGAATGTTTCCGTACATATAAAGCGATATACAGTACTATACATTCCGTCCGAAGCAGGAACATCCCGATTATCCCCGCAAGCCCGCCTTGAGCTGTAGTGACTGACGCCACTCCTCGGCCTGTGCCTACATTAGTACAATATTCTGCGGGCAGTTCCACTGACCCGAATCCTTTAGTGCGCTGGAAAGAAGCATTAGGAAGCAAAACTAAGCGGCAGCCCGGGACCGATAGAATAGCGGGATTAAAACGAACAAATACACAAATGAGCGTGAGACAAACGTGACATTTCGCCGCGAACACATTTCCCGTAACTAAAAACTGCAAAAAGAAAAAAACCAGCATCAAAGCGATCGGCATTCTCCGGAGCAGCAGCTCGGCTCTCACCCGCTGCCTTCTCCCATTCATCGCCGCACGCTCCTTCCCATTCAGACACCGCTCTCCCGTATCCCGATACGCATCCGCGAAATCGTCTCTTCCTCCGATTTTTGCATCCCCCCCCTTATCCACGGTCCCTCTGATTAATACCCCTCCGCCTTTACAAAACACCGGACACCGGAGGGCTTTGATATCAACGCTCCCTTCTTACCTTGCAGCCGAACATGAGCGACAGGGTCCGGTTACTACAGACGACCTTACACTGGCACATCACCGGAGAGAAGCACTTTATATTCCTCTCAGGCGGAGACATGAGAAGGATGCCAGACCCAACTAGAGTCGCACTCCGCCAAGCCCCTGGAAGCCGGTGACGGCGGGGAGGGTCGGGTCGAGGCGCGGCAGGGGGGCTGCAGCCGCTTATTTATTATGGACAGACCGACAGCGTCTCGTCTCTCCGGTATCCGGATCCTGGTTGTACTAAACATGTATGAGGTGCTTTCAGTTATCGGCGATGGAAAAAAAAAACTATTGTAAACAGATGTTTACAATAAATGTTCACATATTGATCATTTATCAATAGACCGACTTTTAATGCTATGGTTGCACATCATACGCATGGGCAAAAGCCTCGGACTACTGCCCCCTCGCCGCTTTTTCTCGGAGAATCTCCACCGTGCGCCTGCTATTCCCCCCTCTCCCTCTCTCTCTCCCTCTCCCTCTGTGTCTCCCCCTCTCTTCCCCCTCACACACACAAACACATTCACCCTCTCCCTTTCTCTCCCGGAGAAGTGACAGGTGGAATAAGCCACAACCAATGGGCGATCAAATATGGGCTTCCGACCCTAGAGGGCGAGAGGAGTGGAAAAAAGAGGAAAGGGGGAAAAATAAGAAATATATTTTTTAAATGTAAATAAAAAGTAAAAAAAAAAAAAAAAAAGCGAGCCATAACACTTTCTCAAGTTTGTCGTAACAGAGGAACCAGGGCAACGCGTCCTTTTTTTAAAACCTCGTTTACGTAAAAAAAAAAAATCTGGACGTCCCGCATGGAAGTCATCGCATACATACGCAACGTGCACTAAGTCAAGCAGCTCGTCACACACACACTGAGACCCATATGCCGCGGAAAACCCTGCCATGCAATACAGCCGAACGATTCACCACACTTTCCTTCGGTTAAGGGATAAGATAGGCGGAAATTCTAGGAATAATTTCTCCTGCTTTGCCCTTGTCGCTCTGGCTTATCTTCATTCTAAGAGTCTAATTATTGGGCTACGCCGATAATGTTGCAGACCCCGCATAAGCCGCCTAGAAACGAAATGGGGCAAAATGTGTGAAAACACCGCCACCTGGCGCCCATTTAAAATAGTCAAAACATTCGGCTGCCGTCGAATGTCGTAGCAATTATTAAATTGGCAGTTTAATTTTGGCAAGCTGTTCTACTAACAATACATTGAGAAACATTAGCATAAAATAACGCCAATAATGCGAAATGGATTATACTAAATTATGTACGTTTCAAGTGAGCCGCAGTCACAAGAAACATTGCTATTGTATTAATTAAACATACAGTCTACTCGCATAACTGGACTACCCGGCTGCGCCTGCTCCGCAGCGACCTGTGCCATATTGAAGTACTTAATCTTAGTGAACAGTGCTGCGGGCTTGTGTCCTGGGACTGGATTACAGGCTACTCGAAGACTCACTGTAAACTGCATCATTTCAACTCGCAGGAAGCCACCGGCTGCTGAGATTTTTAATTACTGTGTGCACAGGTACAACCCGAAACGGATTATTATTACGAGCCAAACTCAATGCCGGGAGGTAAAACAACTCAGTAGTGAAATGAGGGCACCAAACTTGCAACAGAAAGTCAGGTAGACTGCTAGGTCTCATAGTAAATGTCTTATGAATCTGCAAATAGCTGGGACTGATATTTGAGGAAATCTTGGACATCTAAGTCTGTTTAGGTTTTCTGAAAGTGGAAACGCCCCATGGAAAAGCACTTTTTCCAGACATGCAATAGCAGATATAATTGTCTGAGATCCTAAAGCTCAACACTACTGTTAAATTTACATGAACAGTGATTAATTTAGCAGAAAATTCTGAGTGTGCGCCCTGCAATAGACTGGCATCCCATCCAAAATGAGTCCCAGCTTTATGCCCTGGGCTGCCTGCATTCTCAGAAAATAGGGTACCAATTTGTACCTTTGCTTGTCACTGGGGCTGTACCCTCAAGGGCTGCCAATTGTACCCTTAGCTGTAGGTCACTGCACCTTATACAGTATAGAAATGAATCCCCAAGGTACAAACAATATTAATGTACCCCCAATAGTACAAAACAGTCCCTCATAGTCCATTTCTGTATCTTAAAAGGTACAAGACCCCAGTGACAAGCAAAGGTACAAATTGGTACCCTATTTTCTGAGAGCGTGGAATGCATGTTATAGGACTTTACTGCTACTACCTTTGGGACCTGTTTGTGGATCTCAATAATGCTGTATATACTGTATACACATGTGAATGTATATGTATGCATAATTATATGTATTGCCATGTTCCCCACCTTTTGAGAAGACATCATAGCACTTAAATATGACGCAACATTCTCCTAGAAAAAAAATGTATGTTGTGCCTATAATTTCATATTTAATATACTTAAAATTGACAAAGTAACCATATAACCATCTAGATGAGGATGCTACAACAACCTGGTAAAATTACATTTCACTCGTCCACTTTCACGTATTCATTCAGCAGAGGTTTCTTTTTCACAAGTGTGCAACAATGTGCCCGGAAATAAAACAATCATGAACAAAAGAAGAATTTCCCTCTGTTAAAATACTCTACAGAGAGTAGAAGCCAGAGGCATTTAATTCACTCACGGTCTCAATTAAAGTCAACCTATAAAACAAATAATCAAACATTCGACCAAAAACTTGCACAATATTAAAAACGATTTTCCTGCTGCTAATATGCCAAAATATATTTAACAGGTGTCACTCTTGGCCCGTTCAGCCTCCCATATTGCAGGGTGACTATGGGAAATAACAGGTGCGTAAACAATTGCTTTCACACTTCATTCATTCAAATGGCAAACGACTATTTTGGCTGAATAAAATCAGTGTCAGTCATGTTTACTGGTCCTCTGACTCGCAAATAAGCCGCGAAGCTTGACTGCAAGCCAAGTATAAGCCAGAGAGGCCTGAACACACAGGGAGGTGAGGTGAGTGGGGGGGTAGCCCGAAACAACAGCCATGTCTGCCTTTCAGTTAATATTTTTATACGGAAATATAAATATATTTATTGGAATTTTTTGGAAAAATAAATATTTTACAGTTCCATGTTTTTCCAAGTATTGGTTCAGCAGAGGGGAAAATCAAATAGACAAATATGTGGTAATTAACAGCACCTTTATAATGCCTTTATACTGCATGTGTAGAGCAATCAGGTGACCTTCATAATGCATTCATAGAACATTCATGAGCAGTGTGTAAGTATACCTTAACATTCTAACATACCTTCAAAGATTTAATATACATGAATAACCAACATTTTAAATAATATTGCATACTTGTATATACAAACATACAGGGAAGTAGCACTCCAATGCACAGCTGAGCATGCAGAAATGGAAGTGCCACAAGCGCGCTTGCACAGGCAAGGATGGAGAGGGCAGCGGACGGCCATGCTCTTAGGCAGCCACCGGGCTGACCTCGAGGGGCAGAGAGGCTGCTTAACATTCAGACCCCAGCCAAACATACACAGGCCAGACGGAAAGACCACGGCTATCTCCTGACACGAGCAACACGAAGAGAGGCGTGGGGAGGCGGGAAAGGGGGCGAAATAGAAAACAGAAATGCATTCCATCCACAATCATATTGTACTGGGGGGGCTTTGTGGAGGGGGTTAAGGGTTGCCACCAGAGGGCTTCCATAAAGAGATTAAGAGACCGCTAAAGGTACAGGAACTTGTGCATTTCCAACACAATGAAAATTATCCTTACAACTTAGGTTTTACTGAAACTTATAATTATCGTCAGCACTCCACCTACACGTGTGATGTAAATAATAATTGGAACTCGAAATTACACAGCGGGTGAAAAAGTGGAAAATATTTATTCGGAAAAAACACTGTTCTGCATTAATATTACGGGGACTCCCAGATGACGCATCAGCAAAAGCATGCTGTGTCTTATTGTGGAGGCACAACGATTATTATGGCACTTAAGCCAGGTGTTGAAATAATCATGTTAAAGTTTGAAAGGGTGTTTTGACACAGTACCACTAACTGTCTAACTCCTTTGCCTTGCGTTTTGTGTCCAGATCATTAACATACTCTGTCTGCTCAACCTCTCTTCATTTCTCCATTTCCTAAAGGCTTCTGCTCCTCTTCCCTGTTTCCTCTCTGACTCTGCTCCTATTCACTGTCTTTATTCTCTCACTCTGTTCCTTTTCACTGTTTCCTCTCTGACTCTGCCTCTTTTCACTCTTTCCTCTCTGACTCTGCTCCTTTTCTCTGTTTCCTCTGACTCTGACTCCTTTTCACTGTTCTTTCCTTTCTGACTCTGCTTCTTTTCTCTTTCCTCTCTGACTCCGCTCATCTTGACTCTTTCCTCTCTGACTCTGCTCCTTTTCACTTTTCTTTCAGACTCTGCTTCTTTTCACTGTCTTTCCACTCTGATTCTGCTCCTATTCACTCTTTCCTCTCTGACTCTGCTTTTTTTCTGTCTTTACTCTCTGACTCTGCTCCTTTTCACTGTTCTTTCCTTCCTGACTCTGCTTCTTTTCACTGTGTTTCCTTTCTGACTCTGCTCATTTTCTCTGTTTCCTCTGACTCTGCTTTTTCTCTGTCTTTACTCTCTGACTCTGCTCCTTTTCACTGTTCTTTCCTTCCTGACTCTGCTTCTTTTCTCTCTTTCCTTTCTGACTCTGCTCATCTTCTCTGTTTCCTCTGACTGCTTCTTTTCACTGTCTTTCCTCCCTGATTCTGCTCCTATTCACTCTTTCCTCTCTAACTCTGCTTTTTTTCTCTCTTTACTCTCTGACTCTGCTTCTTTTCACTGTCTTTCCTTTCTGACTCTGCTTCTTTTCACTGTGTTTCCTTTCTGACTCTGCTCATTTTCTCTGTTTCCTCTGAATCTGCTTCTTTTCACTGTCTTTCCTCTCTCATTCTGCTCCTATTCACTTTCCTCTCTGACTCTGCTTTTTTCTCTGTCTTTACTCTCTGACTCTGCTCCTTTTCACTGTTCTTTCCTTCCTGACTGCTTCTTTTCTCTCCTTCCTTTCTGACTCTGCTCATCTTCTCTGTTTCCTCTGACTGCTTCTTTTCACTGTCTTTCCTCCCTGATTCTCCTCCTATTCACTCTTTCTTCTGACTCTGCTTTTTTTCTCTCTTTACTTTCTGACTCTGCTCCTTTTCCCTGTTCTTTCCTTCCTGACTCTGCTTCTTTTCACTGTCTTTCCTCTCTGACTTAGCTTCTTTTCACTGTGTTTCCTGTATCATTCCCTCTGCTCATTATATCCTGTTTATATCTGCTCCTTACTGTTTTCCTGTCAGACTCTGTTTCTCCTCTCTATTAATGTGTAGATCTCTGTCTCATCCCTGCTTTCCTTTATTTTTAGTGCTTCTCCTATCCCATCATCCTTGTCATGTCCTTCCTTCTCTGTCTTTCTTTCTTCCTGGTTCTCTCTGTCCCTATCTCTGTTCTATACATGATGCGCCAGCCACATTGCCATGGAAACAATAGGCTCAGATAGCTTGGTTGCTAGGCAACTGACATCACCAGTAAGGGGAACATGAAGATAAAAAGTCTGAAACAAATGCAGGAGGAGGAAATGGGAAACCCAGGATTTATGAATGTGCATGTGAATGTTTGCTGTGTGTGCGTTGAAGAATATGTAGCAACACACTGAGAAACATGTCACATTGTCATGACATCATGGTTCGGAATATGTTTCGACTCCCCAGCCTCTGCATAACACCTTTAATCATCTTGAACACGCGATAAGGCATGGGTCCATTAACACTGAATTATTCACCAGGCTCCAGATGTGACCTATGACCCGTTGATCTGAACCCAAGCCAAGCCCAGCGCTCCCTGATCCTGTCCTGGCCACTTCTGAAACTCACTGTCCCTGTGTGTCAGCCAGCACACACACGTTGAATTCCGCTGCCATCATCAGCCTATTAATTACACGGTTATCAGCGTGCCAGTGCCTGGATCCACCATTAATCACGACATCGGCTTTATTGTACCAGTGCCAATCACGGGATTCACCATTAATCGCGATATCGGCTTCAGTGTACCAGTGCCAATCGCGGGATCCTCCATTAATCGCGACATCGGCTTCAGTGTACCAGTGCCAATCACGGGATTCACCATTAATTGCGGCATTGGCTTCAGTGTACCAGTGCCAATCACGGGATTCACCATTAATCGCGACAATGGCTTCAGTGTACCAGTGCCAATCACGGGATTCAACATTACTCGCGACATCAGCTTCAGTGTACCAGTGCCAATCACAGGATCCTCCATTAATCGAAACATTGGCTTCAGTGTACCAGTGCCAATCACGGGATTCACCATTAATCGCGACATCGGCTTCAGTGTACCAGTGCCAATCACAGGATTCACCATTAATCGCGACATCGGCTTCAGGGTACAAGTAGTAATCATGGGATCCTCCATTAATCGCGACATCGGCTTCAGGGTACCAGTGCCAATCACGGGATTCACCATTAATCGTGACATTGGCTTCAGTGTACCAGTGCCAATCATGGGATCCTCGATTAATCGCGACATCGACTTCAGGGTACAAGTAGTAATCATGGGATCCTCCATTAATCGCGACATCGGCTTCAGTGTACTAGTGCCAATCACAGGATCCTACATTAATCACAACAGTGTACCAGTGCCAATCATGTCACACCAAGACTGGGAACAGCAACTGAGACTTGGGTTTGAAAAATGAGAGAGACTCGAACCAAAAACCTTTGCATCAAGCATCAGATATCCCACATATCCAGGAAGGTAATGAAAAAGCTCAGCGCTAACACTGCAATTTCGACAATATGGTGGGTCAATGTGAATTTAGACACCAGCAGACTCCCAGTCCCAATTACTGTTCCTGCTCCGATAATAAACTCATTAATTACCCGACTTGTTGGCTTTGACAGAGTATTTAGCCGAGTTTAAATTTAAATCATTGCATTGAGCAAATTAATGGACTACTAGTGTTAAGCCAAATTTGTTATCATAAATCTGTTATAACTGTATTCAATATTAATGTTATCTTAATGAAACAAAGTAAAAGTAAAACATTAACCCACTAAACGTAATTTAGGTGAGTCGTTATAGTCTCATCAACCAACAAGTAATCACTGATTACTGGCAGCATGAGCACTGACTACATTATTCATTGCCGGGGCAAAACAATATGTGTAGAAACACCTTTATTAATTGCCTTGTGATTGTAAATATAACTTAACATAAATTAACCTTAACTGAAGCCAAAATTTGACTTTAAAAGTACTTGCACAACAAGTTGACTATTGTGTCAGATGCATTGTCTGACTCATTTAATCAATAGCTAAATCGGGGGGGGAAATCGATTCATTAATTAAGAAATTGACTGCAACAAAAAAAGCAGCCCTTAGAGTCCTCTGCTAAGACCCCCCCAGTGCAAGTTAATGGTGCTGAAAACAGTATGTGTGGAAGCACACAGCTCGCACTGTATGCGCCTGAGCGTACCAAGAGAGACACAAACATGCATGTACATGCATTCGTGACACATGTCAGCTCACAGCAACAGGGACAAGCTATGGCAGGGACACAATGCCATTATGTACAACTCAGCTCACAAAATGACGAGCCCTAATGCATACAATTAATAGAATAATAGCAACGATCACAGCAATAATAATATCCAGGCTAACTAAGGTGAGCATGCTAAAATCAAACAGGTAAGCAAAATACCATCAACTGAAATGTCATATTTAATGTCACCCTCGAAAGGCAGATCCTGAACATGAGAAAGCAAGATCAATAATAATAAAAGTCAGAGGATGGCGCTGTCACCACAGAGAGCACTGCAGCATCACACCTCCTGGCTTGGGGAGGTCTGACTCCCGCTATGTGGGGAGTTTGCATGCTGCCCTCTGCAGGTCACTCCTGCTACCTCCCGCAGGCCCAAAGCAGTGTGTGACAGAAATGGACTCGCATCCTAGCCAAGGTGTTCCCCGCCTTGTATCTCAAGCTCCCTGCTATAGGCTCCAAGCTAAAACCATAACCCTGCACCAGATAGGTGATTATGGAAGATGAATGGATATTAATTTACATTGAGTTATTTATTTAGTCTGGGATGTTTGTCCATTTTTAGACCAGGATGTCTCACTGGAGCGATTCAGGTTAAGCAGCTTGTTAGAGGGTACTACAGCTGGGTCCCTGGATACACATTTGCCCACAGAACATGGAGTGATATTTGTCATCTAGACTTGTGACCTATAAAAAAGTTTATCCGGCTTCTAAGAGGGAAAATAAAATAATCCCACCAGACATGCATGCAAGCTCATGTCAGTCACCTTTGGCTTGCTGCTGCCGTGACACCTCCCAGATGTCCACCAGGGGGCAGTCTGGAGCTTGGGGTAATCAGCTCTTCAATAAAACACCAGTGCTCTGGTTACAGGATTTAGTCATCTAGCTGATAAAATAGGGGACCTAGAGCAGATTCCTTGTGAATACTCATTTCTATTTTAAAGACTTTCAGTGCAATTATTATAATTATTATAAACTTCCAAACTGAGGCCCAAACCCCCTCAATATGAAAACTGTCGGCAAGTCCCTTCTCCAAACATACGAGAAAACTCAAATATACCAAAGATTCTATCTCAAACCATTGGGCCATCCCCAAATTTCAAATGGAATCAAGTCTCTGCATAAAAAAGAACAGAATCAAAGTGTTTTTTTCCCACTAGGTGTCAGTGTGTGTCTGATGCCTAGGGTTCCCAATACATACAGTGTATTGTCAGAAAAATTAACATCATATTAAGTACAGCTCATTAGCAACATGTGAATGATTTTATCAATGACACACGCGTTTGCCACCCAAAACACAGAGACAATTCTGTAACTGCTTTTACAGTACAAACGTGAAAATTCGCTTTATCAGACTATAAATAACCACAGCCCAGGAATCCAGAAAGAGTGGAACCCATGAAGAAACAAAGATAGGTACAGTGGAGACATTAGTTACACTATTACGGATATATGCACACAAAATCACTGACAGATTCAAGAACTCATTCCCGCTGGCCTCTGAAAATAACGCAAATATTTGCCCAAATCGTTTACAGACAAGCACCCCAGTTTGTACAGGCTTACAGGTTTCTATGTCCTGGCTGATGTTCTCGCCGAACATCCAGCTGTTTCTGAATGTAGCTCATAATAACAGGTTAAATGATCACATGCCAAGCTCTAGAGACGAGAGACATCACTGGTGCACAGCTGGTAATTATATGTGACTTGGGTTTGACAAACTATAGAGGTAAAAAGGACAGACTGTTATTTTACCAGCAGCACATGCAGGATCATAACAAACATATTTGCTGGATGTAGAATTTTTTAATGCAAGTCAGGCAAATGACAAACGTCGCTGTTTTATACCTATTCTAACGCGACTCATTGCGTCGCAGTGACACAGGAGCTTGCAGAATTAGCTGCAAACAGAAGTCCAGTGCAGAGGTTGGTTCCTGGGTACATTTGAACACCCTGACGCTGGTTGAAGAATGCTAAAGCCTCCAACCGCATGTACAATTCTCGTTTCATTATGGGCCATTTTATCTACAAAATCCCAATTCTTTATTTTCTGTTTTTCTAAGGTCATCACCTGACCGGAGTTTGTTGCAAATACCTGTCTGCTATTGCCCTGCCTCCTGGCAGCCGCACCACCATTCATCTTCCAGCAGGGGACAGAAACCAGCAGCGGGCATGGGAGGGGTTGCCCAGAACGGAATGCCAGCCCACCACAGGGCCCACACTCAGACATGCACTCATGCACACATAATCATACCCTACAAGCAATTTAGAAATGCTGTTTCCCCCAACTGCACGTTTTTGGGGCTGCAGCAGGAAACTTTTTGGTGTAACAAGTAGAGAACATACAGACCCCACACACACAGAGTGAGGGCCAGATATGTACCCCCAGTCCTGGGGGGTGTGAGGCAGGATTGCTACCCACTGCTGTTGAGAGTAATATGCAGCTCCTCCAATTTCAGAGTTGACAGAATGACTGCAGAGGCACTCGTTAGTCTTTGAGTGCGTGCACAGTGAGCCGCAGCAGATGCATTGGTATAACAGGATATGAAGCTGATGACTCATGTCACCTCATGGGATGCGAACAAGCAACCTTCTGGTGAAACCCAGAGCCGGCGAGTTATTCTCCTGCTGCCCAGCAGAAGAAAAACTCTAAAAACAATATTGGATTGTGGGAGTCAAGCCAGTGTGTGTTATTATCCATATTTAAAAAAAAAAAAAAACACCAGCTCTGCATCTCCTGTTAAGTCTCGTCCCTATTGGGCCTGACCTGCCCACCACAATAAACCCCTGGGATCACCTGGCAGACTCGGCTGTGCCACGGGAACACGAGGCAAATCCGACCGGCATCAAAAGGCACCCAGCGTGGTAGCTGGCCAGACAGCGAAGGGCCCGGTTTGGGGGTCCAGATGGGTCACTTAAGCCCAAACAATGTCTGCGATTTCGAAAAAGAGAAAAAAAAAAAAAAACAGCTCAAATTGATCTCGGGCGGCGGCCAAACCACGACAGGCCGATTCCCGTGCTTTGCACGACTTACATGTCCGCACCGCAGCCGCGGAGGACAAAGCTGGCAAACGCACATGCAGGAGCAGATAGGCCAGTGACATTTCTTCCCTCCTATCTTCACTGCTGTCGACTACCAGAAGCGGCCACAGGGGGGCGCTCCACGGGCTGGGCTGTGACTTCGATTCCCACGCCGGTGCTGTGTGCAGTATTTGCACATTCTCCTTCTATGTGGAGGTGTCCTCCGGCTACTCTACTTCCTTCCCGCAATCCAAAAGGATACAGGCACGTGAACCGGTGTCTCTAAATTGCCCATTGTGGGTGTGGGCACTGGCATCCCCTCTGGGGCGTCCCCTGCCTCCCATCCTTTTGCGTCCTGGGACAGGCATAAGGCTCACTGCGCCCTCGTAAACGGACGGATGAATATGGGGGCTAATGATGTGTGTCTGTAGCTGACATAGATACATAACTGCTTATCATGGTGCTATTCCAGCTAAATCTTTCTGGAAGGCTTCTGTACCGGCATATGGATGCTGCGGCACTGGTTAGGCGTCACTGTGATGCCAGGCATGGGCCGGTGGCTCAGTGAGACCAATGAGGGGAGGGGAACGCTCGGATTTCATTGCTACCACGCGAGAGAGACTCCCTCGGAGACCACCGAGAGATAGCAACAGAGGAGGAGGAGGAGGAGGGAGGTCTGGTGGAGGGAACAGTATAGAGTACGGTGTTTAAGAAGCTGCAGCAGGAAGTGCTGGACTTGGGGGGGGGCACTGTCCCACCCAGCTAGCTTTTAATTAGGTCCTGATGATGAATAACAAATGAGAAAGGTGAGTGTTTATCACCTCCGGTTCAGTATTTGCTGTAATATTAGTGTATGTATAATATTAAGACATGAGGAGGAGAGGGAGGCTCGACGCACACATGCAGAACCCGCTGTCCGAATCTCACTCACGTCGGTTCATTAAAGAGCGCGATGACATCACCCCGGCGTTCCGGGCACACCCACAGTCATCGGCCCGCATCACTCCCTGGGGGGGCAAACGGCTTCCAGCTGAGGCTTGTGCCACTGTGGACCCGCCCTTATACACGTACCAGCTGGATCCACAGCACTCAGTAAAGAGACAATGCTAAGGGAGAGCCAAGGATCTGTACCACTGGGTCAGTGTGCCACAGGAAATTTCCGTCACATGACTGTCGTGTCCCGCTGAGGCAGGGAAGGAGTCTCCTCCGTTTCCCCCAGGTGCCTCCTGCTATCCGAATTGAAGCAGAGCCTCCGTGGGACACCCGTGATGTGCCACAGTCGCGTGTCACAAGGCGTCAAATGCCTGTGGACGCAAGCCTTCAGTCTGGAGGCCGGGCTCACATCAGCTCCCTTTGCCAGTGAGCTCCCAGGGGCAGTTTAACATAACACTCAGCTCCACATCGGCGCGAGACGGAATGATCCCTGGCTCAAACTGTGAGAGATTCCTGAAGCGGCAAGTGGGGTTAGGATTAAGGATAACCGGCTGTTGTACGTTTGAACATTTATTTGGGAGTAACTATTAATTTATTTATAATTATAAATGTCAGACGAAAATTCTATAAATAAATTATATATTAATTATCCAATCATGTATCTATTTTCCATACCCCATTATCTGATGCAGAATTAAAGGGGTCTGGGGCCTATCCCCAAAACTACAGGCGCATGGCTGAGAATACCTAGAACGGGACACCAACCCATCATGACGTACAATATATTGTCATGTCCTGCCCGTCCAAACCTCCTGTGTGCCACGTCCCCTCATTAACCTTGTGTGAATTCCTGATTTCGTCAGCTGTTTCTCGTTCTGTATTAGTGATCTTGTGTATTTAGTCCGCGTTTAAGTTTGTTTCCCCAGTTCGGTCATTGATGTCGTTGCGTTGTTTTGTGCTGTTTCCTCCGTATGTTCAATAAACCCTCCGTGATCCTCACCCTGTGGACTCCCAATTATGCTTCCCCACTCCGCACCCGTCATGACAGATATAAACTAATAATATATAAAAAAACAATAGCTACAGGGTTTCACTAGTGGTAAGTAATATCCATGTAATATAAATCTAATAAAAATGTTGGTTATTTCTTAGCCACGCATACTGCAGTCATGTTTTCGTTTGGAGTAAACAGCAGATGCTGATTGGTTGGAAGGTTAACAGTCGGGCTAACGCTGTGACCTCTGAGAAATCCCAGCAGCCATCAGAGATACGGGCTCGGCTGCCATCCTGACCCTGCGCGATTGGGGCAGCAGCACACACCTAGAAAGATGGGAGGAAATGCTGGGAGCAGGAGCCCACATGTGCATGTGCGTGCTTGTGCGTATGTGTGTGCATGAGTGTGCTGTGCGTGAGTGTGCTGTGTGTGTATGCGTGAGTGCGCATGAGTGTGCTGTGCGTGAATGTGCTGTGAGTGTGCTGTTTGTGTGTGTGTGTGCATGAGTGTGCTGTGCGTGAGTGTGCTGTGTGTGTGCTGTTTGTGTGTGTGTGTGTGTGTGCGCATGAGTGTGCTGTGCGTGAGTGTGCTGTGTGTGTATGCATGAGTGCGCATGAGTGTGCTGTGCGTGAATGTGCAGTGAGTGTGATGTTTGTGTGTGTGTGTGTGTGTGTGCGTGAGTGTGATGTGCGTGAGTGTGCTGTGTGTGTGAGCA
>JAODKL010000002.1:10936678-10947854 GCA_026780765.1 Petrocephalus schoutedeni
AGAAGCCAATGAGGGACGCCTATAAGGATGTACCCGGAAGGGCTCAAGCCAATGAGGGACGCCTATAAGGATGTACCCGGAAGGGCTCAAGCCAATGAGGGACGCCTATAAGGAAGTACCTGGAAGAGTGGAGGCCAATGAGGGATGCCTACAAGCATGTACCCGGAAGGGTAGATGCAGATGAGGGACACCTATAAGGATGTACCCGGAAGGGCGGATGCTGATGAGGAATGCCTATAAGGATGTTCCCAGAAGAGTGGAGCCAGATGAGGAACGCCGATAAGGATGTACCCGGAAGGGCAGATGCCAATGAGGGACACCTATAAGGATGTAACTGGAAGGGCGGATGCAGATGAGGGAGGCCTATAAGGATGTAACTGGAAGGGCGGATGCAGATGAGGGAGGCCTATAAGGATGTAACCGAAAGTGCGGATGCCAATAAGGGACGCCTATAAGGATGTACCCAGAAGGGCAGATGCTGATGAGGGACACCTATAAGGATGTACCCGGAAGGGCGCATTCCAATGAGGGAGGCCTATAAGGATGTACCCGGAAGGGCGGATGCAGATGAGGGAGGCCTATAAGGATGTACCTGGAAGAGCGGATGCCAATGAGGGATGCCTATAAAGATGTACCTGGAAGAGCGGATGCCAATGAGGGACGCCTATAAGGATGTACCTGGAAGAGTGGAGGCCAATGAGGGACGCCTATAAGGATGTACATGGAAGAGCGGATGCTGATGAGGGACACCTATAAGGATGTACCCGGAAGGGTGGATGCCGATCAGGGACGCCTGTAAGCATGAACCCAGAGGGCTGGATACTGATGAGGTAGGCCCAAAAGCAGCCGAAGACGAATGGTGCCAGTTGGCAGCCTAGCCAGCACAGAGCCATTTTACACTCTGTGTGTGGTCCTGGAGTAGCAGCACCACTAGCTGCCAGCGCTGGCCAGGGCCTGACAGTACTAGTGAGGTGCTAACGCCAAAAGCGCCCCCCCTTCACCTCCCCACCCAAGCTAGGCTTCACTGATAGCTCTCTATCAACAAGCTAATAACAACTGTAATGGCTGCCACCATGAGGACACACACTGGGCAGTCATGGGTGGAGAGAGATCCAGCCTGCTACCTTCAGGCTTCCTCCATGGGCATGAGCTTATTCCGGGACTTGTCTCCCCAGCCCCTGCTGGCCCCTTCTGCCTTGCATCAGGTGTATCTCGCTCCTCATTAGCAGGCTGAGAAGTGAGAGGCATTCAGGAGAGCAGGCGCCCAGAAAGAGTGACTTAAAAGGAACACCCACACGGCCCGTTATTGGCTTAGCAGTCCAATTACAGGGTACACCTACACAGCCCCTGATTGGATAAGCAGTCCAATTACGGGGTATACCTTCATGGCCCCTGATTGGCTAAGCAGCCCAATTAATGGCTACACCAACACAGCCCCGATTGGATAAGTGGTCCAATTAAAGGGAATACCTACACAGCCCCTGATTGCTAAGCAGACCAATTAAAGGGTATTCCCACACATTTGAATGGATATCGAACCCCAGTATGAAATAGGCCCCAGGGCTGAATTATATGACCAAAGTTTCAGTAAGCTCTGACGTGACTAGTTTTGTTTTCTGTACTGAAGAAATTAAGAAAATAAATTTCCTGTTTATTTCTGCTGCATGAAGGTTGCTTGCACATTTCATCTCACCAGCTCCCTCTCTGAATGCATTGTCGCTATTCTTAATCCAGAAGAGAGAGATGTGCGAGGGGCAGGGCATGGGGCGGCTCACTCGCTCTCGCTCTCTTTCTCTCTCTCTCTCTCTCTCTCTCTCTCTCTCTCTCTCATGTGTAGCAATGTGACTCTCCTTTTAGTGACAGTGGCTGAGGTCTAAATGTTGAAAAGTAACATTCCACTAGTGCCGATGCTAACAATGTTTGTTGCCACAAGTGCAACAACGTAAGAGCAGAAATGCAAGCAATCTGTGGAAACATCTACCCAAAGTCCATCACATGCATATGGAGAAATGCATAATGTCTGACTGCCTAGTTTGTAGTTTATCTGTTGTTGCCACAGATATGCTATGCATGCTAGCAGCTTGGAGCCCACACATGGAGTTATCTATAAAATACCAATATGGATTAATGATTAAAATTAACCATTAGTCAGCTGATTGTTATGAGTCCCACATTCATTTTTTCACTTAAAATATCATTAAATATAATCATAATTTATAATAGTGACTCGTTAAAAATGTTGTTGCAGTTTAGGATATGAAGTTATATACAATACATGAGAAAATAATGCAATGTCTATTCTGTTCTAATTTGTTTCTTTTCTCTCTTAAATAAAAATTACTGATCAGTACCATTAAAGTACCCAATCAATAAGCAATACCAGTAAGCAGTCTCGTAAGAGTAGTACCACAAAAATCTTAATGAAACCCTACCCACACAGCATTTGATCGGCTAAGTAGCTCGATTAAATGGTACAACCACATGGCCCCTGATTGGCCAAGCAGCCCGATTAAATGGTACAACCACATGAACCCTGATTGGCCAAGCAGCCCAATTAAATGATACAACCACATGACCCCTGATTGGCCAAGCAGTCCGATTAAATGATACATCCAAATAGCCCCTTATTGGCCAAGCAGCCTGATTAAATGTTACACCCACGGCCCCTGACTGGCTAAGCAGCCCAATTAAATGGTACACCCACACAGCCCCTGTGGAGCATGTCAGCAGCTCTAGGAAGGATACTTAGCAAGAGGTCCTCACATACACACACACACACACACACTATAAAACTCCCAGGTGAAGAAGAGCACAGACCAAGAGACTCGCCCAGATGGAGCCTGACACACGCACAGTGGGTTAGCGCGAGAGCCAAGGGCACATCGCAATGTTACAGTCACCTTCACTGAATCTTCTGCCTATCAGGTTTAAGAATGACATCAACGAAGACTAAATTCTGACACCCCAGTCAATACTGCCTGAATACCGGTACCAGCCCTGTGCCAATACAGCGCTCACATTTGGACTACGCTGCCAAATCCATCCGTCTTTCAACTGCTCATCCTCATGGGGGGGGGGCTATTCCAGGAAGCATAAGGAAATGCTAGTCCATCACAGGGTGCTTATCCAATCAGAGGCTGTGTAAGTATATCCTGTAATTAAGGCATAACAATGAAACCTGCTGGAAGGATGGGACCAGACACCTGTGTGATAATCAAACTCCACACGAACCCAAAGAAGGGGTGAGATTGAAACCCCGAACCATAGAGGTGTGAGGCAACAGTGCGGCCCACACAGCTAGCCAAGGCTGTATACAGGGGTGGGGCACAGGAGGGTCACAGCTAATGCTGATTGGCCCCAGAACTGCCCCTCCCCTATCACTCACCGATTCAAAACATATCATTGGCTAATGTTAAGGTTGGCCCCTCTGATGAAATATGCCCCCTTTTATGCCCCCCCACCTTAAAAAATCTTAGAATCTGCCCTGCAGCCAGCCTACACCAATGAATGCACTGCTAATTGTAACACATTAAGACGATCAGTACAATAGCATCTTCAACAGGTGACAAACTACAGTAGCACACAGACAAAACACCATTCCCAAGACTGACACCAAAGATGAAGACGGAGCAGCAGCTCCCAACGCACTCGAACGACCACCAATTAGAAGCTCCCACCACCACACACCCGACTAAGAGGAAATAAAGGCATTTTGCCCACATCAAACATCACACTGGGCGGCGAGACAATTAATGGTGCTGATCTAAAAAGGAGCAAACACATATCTATACTCAAACCATTACTCCTGCCGGAAAGAAGAAAGGAAATAAAACTAATAGGCACAGCATCAAATGTATACAGCAGCAGAGCTCCACCTGACATCAGCCAATGACGATCCCTATAAAGGATGATGTCATAAATCCTTAACCCTATGCTTGCTGCAGCCATGGCGACTACCAGACAGCGGCGGCAGCGCAGCGACAAATTCCAACCCCTTCAAGGAATGAACACAAATCATTTGATATGACAGATGAATCAGTGATGCAATGAAACGACCAAAAAAGATTCACATGCTGACTAAGATCATCACAGCCACTTTCACATATTTATAGACGCGTTCACGACAGAACAGGAATCTGGCCAGCTCCTGCCTGGCCTGGCCAACCGTGCATTGCTCTCTTATTGCTGTGAAATTTTCTGGATATTGAATTTATTCAGAACAGGGAGATTAAAGACACGCGACTCGAATAATTCATACTAATTTAGGCAAACAGTTTTACTATAATTGGTTTACAATAATTTAATTTATTTTCTCTCATGGAAAGGCAGAAATAAAAAAGTGGACACCTGCCAGGGGTTTGGGTGTGATTTTACACTGGTATTTTTAAGAGAATCCATGTATGTCCAATATTACAGGCGATTTCCAGAACATTCAAATCCTTGATCGCACCAGCAGGCCTTTTAAATAACAGGACAAAAAGCTTACAAATACACCAAGAATTATTCTTTGGAAATAAGTCTATTTCACAATAGTATGAACCCCTCTACTAGGGTTCACCTCCTCTTCCTGCCGACTAGAGACCCACGACACCATCACTGTTCCCTCTCCCAGCACCTGTCCCACTTAGTATAATGCATCACATTATTCATTCGCCTACCAGATGCATTTATCACATTGCCCATTTACACTCCTCATTCAGGGATCCACAATTCATGTTAAAGTCTCAGTGGTGGGCATCTCAGCATAGCAGACTTCCCAACCTCTTTAACTACCTCGATTCCCCTACTGTTGCTCCACTACTCCATTAATCAGTCGTCGCCACTTTCTTTAAGTGTCTCACAGTCAGCCAGCAAAACGTATCCCAGCGTTCCTGGGACCCTCTACCGACGCAGGGGCGTTTCGATGGAGACAAATCGGACAATGCAAAGTTTCTAGTTTGGGGTGAAATTGACAAAGCACCTGTCATCTGTCTAAATGGCCAACTGGTCAAGCCTACACACACGCACACACACACACACGCAGACGTGTCCATCACACTGATGGACACATAAGGGACACAAACATCCCAACACTGTGACATCCACCATTATGACAACAACTCATTTTCTCGTTTTCCTACTGGAGTTAGCAGAAGTGATCAGTGGGCCAATAGACGTTCGTCTGAATCTGAATTTTACAGAGGACGAGAAATACAGGGGAAGAAGGAGAGAGAAGCGGCGCGCGGCACACTTCACCGGCGGCCGCCATCTCCGGTAAGTAAAAGAAGACAAAGTCTCAGGAGGAAACATTTTAATTATGAAAGGAGGCGCGAGGGGGAAAGCGAGTAGGATGAAAGGTTGGGGTGAGGAGCCGCAGAGCAGGGGGAAGGGGACAGAGGGACAGAGGCGAGGAGGCAAAGAGAAAAGCTAATGAAGGGAGGGGGGGTGGAGGAGGGAGAGGAAGAGAGACACGTTCGGCTGGGGAGCAGTGCTTGGGGTGCGGGAGGAGAGCGAGCCTTCCATTAGCCAAGCGCTCTTCAAGGACCGACCATTCAATACGCTACATGAACTGCAATCATTACTCGCACAGCAGACTGGGAAAACCAACCCCAGTCACACAGGATACTGGGCATGAGGCATCGTTTACACCCCACACCGATAAACGTGCTTTATTCTAGGCGAGCGCAAATGAATCCCACAGAATTCTAGGAAGATAACGGGCTTAGTTATACTGGATAATTGGGGAACTGGGATTATTCATGTAGTGCATCGAAATACTGGGGGGAATCGGGTTAACTGCACGGGATACTGGGAAAAATGGGGCCCAGTCACACTGCAATGCAGATGATGGGACTGGTATATTGGAAGAACCAGGAAGAGTCAGGTGTGGCGGCTGTGTGCGGGTCTGCGGGTCAGACCTCTGTGCCCATGGCCAGAAGGTGGGCATGTGTAATGCCACAGCTGGCAGAGTCGGGCCCCTGAGCAAAGCCTTTAACCCGCATCTAATAGAGAAATATATGTATATTGGGATAACTAATCGTCAGTGCCAGTAACAGGAGTGCCTGAAAGAACAAGAAAACAGAAAGGAAAAGCCGGTAGTGATGCATACAAAGGCGTAGCGACTGCCACGTGGTGTCAGTGCTCGCAGCACGGCCTTAAGGCCTCTCGATCTGAGTAACTGACACAGAGAGTGGGAGGGCAGGACGGGGGGCAAGCCGGCGAAGAGCAGAGTCCCGCACTCTCCAGGTTACGCTGCCGGAGAGGGCCCCGCCCCCTTCCTATCGACAGCAGCCAAACACCCCGATGCCGCAGCGCAGCTTTGGGGAGCAGACATCAGAGGAAAGGTGCTGAAGCAGCAGTGCATTTGATATGCGGGGCCCGTCGCACCCGAGGCGCATCTTACAGAGGGCTCAGCCCCCCCCCCCATGGCTCACAGGTCAGGGGATCTCCTACCTTTAGGTGTCAAAGAGGAGCCTGCCGTGAATTTTGGATGGATACATTTACTGTCAGAAATGTCACCATTTTAGATGCAAATAGCTACTTAGGAAGCCGTTAAGACATTAACACACTCGCTGTTAGGCTGCAGAATGTGTCCAGAAAACTGTACACAGACAACATTTTACAAATGCGTGCTTTAAATCTGACAGTTTTGTTGCGAAGATGCAAACAGATCGAGAAAAGTTGGTAAAATATTGAGACAGACCCAAGTGGCTAACCAGGAAATGAATGCAACAGCAGAATGAAACTGATTAGGGTTCCTGAATACAGGCACAGGATATTCTCTGGCTCAGTCATTTGATTATGATTATGCTATCATTGTGACATTACCATGCAGTGATGATGGTTTTTTAAATAAAGGACCAAACTTGTATGACACCTTAAACTCGCTATTTCGATAGATAAATAAAAAGAACTGGTCTTTGGCCGAGAGCATTTGCCTGTATGACAATGCCAGTACTGAAACCTGAGATGCAAAATAAACACACAGATCTATGAGGACTGCAGGGTTTCAGAGTAATGGAAAAAAATACCGGCAAGTTGACTTGACAAAACCAGCCTGAAACCCGGAAAAGAGTATATATTGGGATGATCAGAGGTTAAAAATCTGTCTGGGTCCTTGTCAGTTCTGAATAGCAATTTCAGCACTTTTACCTGTACACTAAAACAAAACACAGCTTAGTCACCATACTAGGCTGGGTACAGTCCCCACAATGAGCTTGACACAACTCCCTCATGCAGTCTAGTCCAGTGCCCATGGTGAACTCCAGGCAGTTCCCACATATGGCCCAATACAGTGCCCATAAGTTACAGTTCTCACATAGGGTGAAATAGAGAGGTCACAGTAAGCTAAAGGCTGCCTCCGCATGTGGTTGAGCATTTGAGTGATTCGAATACTCTTTCCACTTGTGGTTGAATACAGTGTCCACATTGATTTGCACTGTACCCACACATGTTAGAGTAATGTCCACATTGATTTGAGTACTGTTCCCACATGTGGTTGAGTACAGTGTCCACAGTGATTTGCATTGTCAGCAGCCATACCACCTGCAGTTCAAACTAGGTAATCTACCTGAAGCTAAGTGGGTCTGGGCCTGGCCAGAACTTGGATGGGAGACCTCTGAGGAAAGATGGGTTACTCCTGGAAGTGGTGTTGGTATGGCCAACTGGTGTGGACCATGCTGTGGTCTGTATGGATCCCAATGCCACACTCTGCTGTAAAAATAGTGCCATCTCTTCAGATGAGATGTGACCCTGAGTTTCTGCGCTCATAAAAGATCCCTGGGCAACTTTCAAAAGAGTAGAGGTGGTACCCTGATGTCCTGGCTAAAACTGCTCATGGTGGTCCTTTGAAATGTGGCTTCCTCATCCCCTATATGTGATCGGTAAATTCACTACTTCAGATACTGTATGGTGAGTGTACTGGTGCAGAGTGGCTGTTCTCACATCGTCCAGGTGGGGGCTACACAGTGGTGGTGGTTAAAGTGGCTCCCCATTGCTTCCGAAAAGTGCTTTGGGTGTCATGAACAGCACACTATATATATACAACATTCATTCAGCTGTTCCCCAGTGTGTGTCCACACTGAGTTGTGCGATGCTCCCAGTTAAGATTGACTAAGTATCTAGGCTGCAAGACTACAAACTATGCATAATGAGAGTAAAGAGTGAATGTAAATCACTTCCCTAAATACGCACATACAAACACACTGTGTATACTGGCACAGTCACTGACGTATTCTCATACTGTCAGTGTGCACAGACTCCATGACGTGCAGAGGTTCCTGGTGACAGCACCAAGTAACGTGGGCACCCTCTTGTGACCCCGCAGCTGAGATAGCTCACACTGCTGCAGGACACCAGTCTTCATCTACAGATCAAATTTAGATCTTCATGCTGCTTGAAATTCCTGAAGTATCGATGTGCACCTCCTGTGTAGGTAGTAGCCTAGTAGTTAATGTACATGTCATCACAGGATGCACAACTGGTTTCATCTAATTGTCACGTGACCTGCATCTACTAGGGTTCTGCATGGATGTCTTCTGCGTCCACCCTATATCCTACATTCTTTCACTGCAACCCCAGTTCTGAGATCGTTCATCTTTCGCCACATGTACAAGTCCCCTGTATTGACTGCGGCTTCCCTGGTATCTTCCTCAGAGCGGCTGACCACCAGCCACAACCCAGTCTGTGCCCCAGCCTACAGATCATTCATCTGCCCTCAGTGGTATCATCAAGTGCCACTTGGCACGTGGGACTGTTCTGAATGAACGAACCACACCAATGATGGTGGCCCAACCCATCCTCTCCACCATCCTGCTGGTCCAGGTCACCATCTCCCAGCTGGACTCCCACCTGAGTACACCGCTAGCCCATACCATCAGAGCAGTCCAACTCACCCACAAATGGATGCACACCTCTTTGTCACCTCTAACATGTTTCCTCCCTCCTGCTCATCCTGTCAGCTACCATTGGAAGCCCTGACCAGTTTCAGAAATCTTATACTGGCATACAGGGCTACTAAGGGCACACAACTCTCCCACACACAGGACACATCTAAACTCTACTCTCCAAGGTCACATCGGCTGGCAGTTTCAGGAAGTCTGACTCTCCAAATGGCCTGCTCCCAGCTTTCATTGGCCTTGACCGCTCAGTGGAGGGAAAAGTATCCCTTTTCCCCACAAAATGCAGATTCACTTCCACAGTCAAAGAAAATTCAAAGTCATCTTTCCAATGAGGACAGAGTATATGCACCTATTGAATTTGGTTTGTAGTAATGGCTGACTTCACTGTATTTGTCATATTCTTTTTTTGATGATGTATAAATCAAAACACATTACCACCGGTCTCTGCAGGGAGCCACCAAATTAAATGCTGCTGGAGCAATTTATGCATCTATACTATTTTTGCTAATCCGGTATTTAACATCAAACAGAGATTACAAAAGTATAACCAGTTAAAGAACGCAAGGTTGTTTATCTGCATTTAAGACAATGGCAGAGCCACGGATAAACTCCATGCATGCTGTATACGTAATAAGGCGTTCTAAAAAGAAAAAAAAGCTTGCAGGTACAACAAGGGCTGTCCAATGAGGAACTGTCTGCTGTGGTTGCTGCCACATTACTGGTGGAGCCTGAGAAAGTGGGCGTTAACTTTAATTTGATAAACCATAAGCACTGATGACAGAACTGCCCATATGAAGTTATATGACCTGTAGACGGAGGTAGAAATGTAATGGCAGGGAATGGCGAGCAGATGTCACAATATGCCACATGGCAAGGGGAAAAGGGGGTCAACGCTTCCAAAATATCAATATCTGGAAAGTCACACTTATAAAATAATTAACGGTTGAGGCCTGGTGTAGCAATTGTAAGTCACTGGTTTGTGCAGATAAACCAACTACATACCCAGAGGCTGTCCATGTTAAAGCCATGAAAGTCCTAGCTAGAAGCTGCAGACACTTCAAACATGACCTCATCACCTGCAGGGGCAATTACTTATCTCACTGGGCCAGTGACTTAAGGATCTTCACCCGTTTAAACAGCTGTCTATTCTCCTGAAGCGATTCGGGTTAAGTACCCCTCCTGAGGGATCCGCGCCAAGGCGTCTGGGACTTGAACCAGTCACCTTCAGGTCAATATGCTAAACGTCAGCCTACAGGTAGGCATAGTGCAGCATGCGCAGGGCGCTAAGCGATGCACTTTAGCAAGCCGCGCCCCCAGGGGGTGCACTCCTAAAAGAGCCCCCCCCCCCCAAGTCCGTCTAATAAAAAGCATGGCAATAAAAACCATAGCAGCTCATCAGCGGCGGGACGCCAATCACACACCCATCACACGGCAGCTCAGGGGTGCTCCTGCACATCAGGTCGTGCAAGAGTGCAACCACATAATTAGATTTCACAAGTACTTATAGCATCACCCAAAGTACAGCATCATATGCCATTAAACTCTTTCCTGATGTTACCTGAACAGTCGACAGAAGGCAACTTTGAAAGGGAGGCCTCCTTCTGTGGGCTCGTTCACGCCCCCACCACTCACCCCCACGTGAATAGCTCCCCCAAACAAGACCCTAGGAGAGTCATCAATGTGTCTCCATGCAAAGAGCCAGCCGTATGGCATCCTGGACCACTGCGATAACCCGAGTTTGATAACCAGAGCGAAATCCCGTCACCCACGAGCTTGCCAGGGAGCCGTCTCAGGCTGAGATCTGCTGCCGCTGACATCACAGGAACGGTCCCCTACAGCAGTGCCAGGTCCGCGTTGGGGATCTTCCTCACAGCATGATCGCGCCAGTGATTACCAAATTACGGCATAATTGCATTAGCATTCGTAACCCGCGGCTCACCCGGACCCGGCGTGCCGCGCGGGGGGGGGGGGAGGAGGTTTAGCCCTCTCGCACGTTACATCTACCATACACCCAAACACTCCCGTCTACTTCGCAGCCACCGTCCCCGACGGGACGACACTGAACGGCACGCACCCCGGCCTAGAGGCGCCGAGGGCCCAAGGCCAGCCAGACGGGCGCCCAGATGTTCCATGTACAAAAGAGCCTGCTGTCCGAGCGCGGGCTGAGCGAGCGGCATACTAAACGAGCAAGGTGTCGCCACGGAAGGCTCTGTACACACCACGGAGGGCAGGTAGGACCCCCTTCGATAGGTACCATCAGCTGGTATTGGGTAGGACCCCCTTCTCTAGGTACCAGC
>JAODKL010000002.1:10947864-10987120 GCA_026780765.1 Petrocephalus schoutedeni
CCCCCCCCCCCCCCCCCCCCCCCCCCCCACCCAAACGTGCCGGATCTGAGACCCCCCCCCACCCAGCATCCCTGTCGAAGAGCATCAGCTTACCTTGGTAGTCACAATGCAGAGGCAGTCCATGGTATTGAAAATAAACAGGTGGAATTAAGGCTAGAGCCCACAGCCTGCCCTGCCTTCCCCTCTCTCTCTCTCTCTCTCTCTCTCTCTCTCGCTCTCTCTCTCACGCGCCGCTGTCCTGCCTGGCCCTCCTCGTCTTCCTCCTCCTTCCGTTATTCTGCCCTCTTTTAGACCAACTGAAGCAAGGAGAGAGGTGAGAGGAGGGAGATGGAAAGTGAGGGAGCGTGTGACAAAGGGGATGGGGGGAGAGAGAGAGGGTGAGCGTGCGAGAGAGAGAGGGAGAGGGGGATGCTGGTGGTGGTGGTGGTGGAGGGGGGAGTATAAAAGAGGAGGCTGGTTGTGAGAGGAGGTGCGTGGAGGAGAAGAGGCTGAGCAGGAGGCGACGGCTGGCGGCAGGGTCCGGGGCAGGTAGATCCCGGAGAAAGGGACGAGATGGGGGGGGGGGGGAGAATAATGGGGAAAGAGAGAGTGGAAAACGGGAGGCGGGGGCAGGGAGGGAAGGGGAAGATGAAGGAGGAAAAGAGAAAGAGAGAGCCGGGAAGGAGACGGGTCCGCCGAGAGAAAGACAAAAGGGAGACTGAGGGAGAGAGTGATGTGGTAGGGAGAGGAAGAGAAGGAGGAAGGGGACAGGCGCTAGGGGAAGGGGAGGAGATGATGGACGTGCGAGAGAGAGAGAGAGAGAGAGAGAGAACTGGGAGACAGGCGGGAGCATAGGCGGAGGATGTGGGAGCGCGAGTGTGGGAACTTAAAAGGAATTCAGCATCGAGCATACAGGGAGAGGGGGGAGAGCATGTGTACAGAAAAAGAACAAAAGACAAGCGCATGGAATGATGGCAGGATGGAGAGAGAGGAGACAGGCAGACAGACAGACATATCAGTGCATGTGCGACTTTGATTGTCACGGCGAAAAAAACGATCACCAATGTGCTAGGAGAAAACTGAAAGGCAGGGAAGCCACGGGACCGTACATATGCATGTGTGTGCAACGGAGGTCTGTTTCCGTGGCATCGTGCAGCTGTTGCCTTAGCGATGCTTGTTGCCGTGGAGATGGAACGGGCCGTTGCCAAGTGGATTTTGCATCGCAGGCAAGTCAGTGAAACCCAGAGTGCACGTCTCATCCCGGCGTCTGTGCGGATATGTGTGTGGCTCGTATGTAATTCATATTCGTATGAAAGTTAATGTTCAGGATTCGAAGGTTAGTGCAGCTGTGCCTCTATGGGCACCACTCTAAACCTCAAGCATTGTTTTGCTTAGAACTTCATAACTGAACTTGCCCCCCAAAAAAGGGGTCAGAGGTTAATAGGGGTGGGATAAGGGACAGGGGGTCACTAAAGGTCATCATGTCACCGGTCCTTGGGAAGATCTCACAGAGGGCGAAACCGGCAGACAGCTCATCTTATGCAAAGCCATAAAAACACAGTGACACATCTGTCATCCTTCTGCTAAAACTGGCGGTAAAGAGAATAGAGCAGAAGACAAGCTGTTGGACAATATTTATTTAGCTTTAAAAGAGCCGCTTTGCTTTGAAGATCAATTATTGTGTATTGATCGCTCGCATTTGTCTTTGCATTGATTCTTAGCCACATCTCAATTCTCCAGGGACAAAGGAAGCCGTCTGTTAAAAAGCTATGCATGAGTTTATGCCAAAGTAGAAGGAGAGCTCATAAAATCCTTTTAGAACGCAGTTTATCTTTAAGATTCTGGGTTGTACCAAGGGGTGGGATGCAGCAGGGGTGCATGTGGATCCGCGTTGCATCACCGGCAGTAAAGAGTGTGCAGTGCAAGCCGCCCACCCCAACCTCCCCTCCCCCTGCCAGAAGCAATGATGCAGCACAAAAGCAGTTTAAACTGAGAAACACAGACCTGTTTCAAGCACAAAGACACCATCCACCCTGCACTTTAGTGTGCACGCATGGCTGAACACTGCAAAGACTCAGAAACCTATCTGTGGAAAAAGCAAACAGGGATGTTACATAATACAAAAATAAAATGTCTAGAAAGTATTCAAAAATGCATTTTAATAGAATAATCTTGACAGCACTTCTCCTGGTAATTTCTTAATATAACTGATATAATTTCCACATTTGAATAAGACTAAGTTATTTACCACTATGTTATGTATCACTATGTTTCTCACAAAAGCAGTCTCAAGTACGCACAGCGACACACACATGAAACATAACACACTTTCCCCCCCCATAACTTTGTGACACTAATTCAAAAGTCACATTTAAACACGGCAGAAATCACTGCCCGATGATCTATGTGATCTGCCCATTCCAATCACATAAAAAACTGTAGGCATCGTCACCAAATGACATTTCTCAGCTTTGTGACATAGTTCCTGTCCAGTGGCTCACATGCAATTCAAACTTCTCCCAACGAGAATTTCACCATCTATGCTATCGCTCACCACATTATAGTGCCGGGGATTCACGTGGAGCCGAGGACATAAAAACACAAATGCTGTAGAGCATTAATGTGGATTTTCCAGTGCAAGGAAAGTACACATTTTGGCTTTGCTTAGTTCTGCTGCTATTGCATTTAAAACAGATAACCAGCCTTTTAAGAAAAAACAAGGTTCAAAGGGGTCTGTTCAGATGAAATGTGATACAGACTCCTTTAGACAGGAAAGGTAGGAAATCCTCAAGCGTCGGACAACACAAACTGAATAAATTGCAGATTTTATGGGGGCCTGCTGCCCTCTAGTGGAAAACGTCTGACAACACAAATGGGAAAGTACACAAACGTAAATAATCTGCAGCCAGACAGCTTAAAATGCGGAGTACATCAATTCCCAGATGAAATAAACATTTCATGTTCAATCAAAAGTTTCAAAAAATTCAAAAACTGAAAATAATTTAAATACATGCGCCATTATGAGGTCAACAGGGAAACATACATTATATAGACAAAAATATTGGAACACCAGCCCATTACACCTGCAGGAATATTTATGACACCCCATTCTAAATCTATAGGCATCAATATAACAGCTGTCACTCACACCAAACTCACCAAACTAAGTCTTTATGGACGTTTGTGCACTGGAGCGCAGTCATGCTGGAACAGAAAAGGGCCTTCCCCAAACTATCCCCACAAAGTTGGAAGCTTAAAATTGTGCAAAATGTCCTTGGTACACTGAAGCATTAAGAGTTCCCTTCACTGGAACTAAGGGGCCAAGCCCAGCCCCTGAAAAATAACTCCATTATGTACCATTGTACCATTATCCCTCCTGCACCAAACTATACAGGTGGCACATTCAGGCAGGTAACGTGGCCAAACCCAGACTCATCCGTCAGACTGGTACACAAAGAAGCATGATTTGTCCGTCCATATAACACATTTCCACTGCTCCAGTGTCCAGTGGTGCTCGGTGATGTGATAATGCATGCAGCTGCTCGGCCATGGAAGCCCGTTCCATGAAGTTCCCAGCACGCGGTTTTTCTGTTGTGGTTAATGCCAGAGGGAGTTTGGAACTCAGCAGGTACTGAGTCAGTGGAGCTCTGGTGACCCTTACGCACGACACACCTCGGCACTCTGTTACCCTGCTCTCGCTTTGTGACTGAGTTTCTGTTGCCCCTAAACGATTCCACTGTGTAATAATTCCACTTATGGTCGACCACGAAATACCTAGCAGGGAAGAAATTTCACAGGCTGACTTATAGGTGAGGTGGTATCCTCTGGCAGTACCATGCTGGAATTCACTGAGCTCTTCAAAACGACCCCTTCGTCCAAAAATGTTTGTAAACCTTGTTTCTGGCAATGGACCTGAATGAATGAAGCACCTGAATTCAATGACTGAGAGGAGTGTCCCAATACTTTTGTGTATCCATAGCATACAGCCCTCATCCTAATAAACATTTGTAGTCTCTCCTGTAACGTTTCCATAAGTCCATTTACATATCCACCCTCCATCGAGGACTGTTTATCTAGAACAAGGCTGGAGGGGGCCTGGAGTCAATCGCAGAAAGCAAAGGGAACAGGGTGGGGGCAGCCTGATTGAGATGCCATGCCATTACAGGGCCACCGTGACACACGATGCACAATTTAGAGATACAAATTCACATAATGCCAATGTTTCTGGACTATGGGAGGAGTACTAGGAGAAAACCTAGGCGACACAGGTACAGCATGCAAATGTCACACAAGCACAGACCTCAGATGGGATTTGAACCTATGGAGCCCCAAAGCCATGCACTAAGCAACCGGGCTGCCCTTGTTCCCAAAAGGATGCAAGTTGCTTGGATCATAACATAGTCTATTCATAAAATCAGTCATACAATTATTCACTCTCTCCTGTTCATGTAAAGATGGTATTGAATTAGGCACATTTGCTTATTCCATGACGTAAACTTGCTTACAGCCAAAAATTGCTTAATTAAACACTTCACTACTGCCCTCACCATAAGCCCTCTGGAGTAATTAGATCTTGAAGGAAGTTCCAGACTAGATTGCTTGGTCCCACTGGTTTCCTTAATGTCTTTTGGAAGCAGAAAAACATGTCGTACCTCTCTGGAGCAACAGGGGGCAGTTAATTGCATTATGTATTCATTCTGGTGTTGTTTTCAAGGAACTTAAAAGCTTCTTACATGGGCAGCAATCAGGACTGCACAGTAAAACTGCCAAAAAGATCAGAGTGAGTCTTTCATTAAAATTTCATTCAGTTTATAAATGTGAATAACAAGACCAGCACAAGAAGCCCACGGCCTGAAACAGCACAACACAAAAACTTTAAATGTGATACAGCCCTGGAAAAAGGAAGAAACCAATATCCATCCATCTTTCATAATCACTAATCCGGTACGGGCTAAAGGCAAGCACTGGGCACTGGCCGAGAAAGCATGCTGAATGAGGCACCAGTCATGAACGAATAACTTTAAGATGCGTTCCTAGGTATCTGTTTTGGCTACGATGGAGGACTGGAGCTTTGATGCTAGAGATTACCGTTTTGGCATAAAACTCTAGCGGTACGGAACATTCGTTCTCCTACCAGGACAGGTGTCAGTGGCCTTCCGGTCTCACGGTTCTCAAAAACGGTCAGCTCATAGTACTCCTGGATATCTGTGGACCGAGAAAGGCAAATTAAAAGTTAAAAAAGCAGCACTGCTTAGCAGTTACACACACACCTTGCTTCTGAGGTTTTCCTCCTATAAACACACAGGACAGTGAACCAGTGCCTGTAGACTGGCCCGTGGTAACGGTGTGCCCCACACCGCCATCACATCTAGAGTGACCCCTGGCCTGGGGCCTGCTGGTCCTGCCGTAGGCTCCACGTTCATGATCCTGTATCAGATTGGCAGCTATAAAGCAGTAATGAAAGAGGACAGAATCGGAGTTTGACATCGTTAGGGCTGTTAGATATCAAGACACCATTTCAATCTAATCACTTATGATGGGGGAAAAAAACACAAATCAGCAATCGAAGAGCAAATTTACAAAACCCAGCCCATCGTTGGTTGTTTTCGAGATGAGGCCACCAATGACCTCATTGTATGCTACGGTATCGGAAACCACAATTCACTCAGTAATTTTGTAATTTAACAAAGAACTCTTGTTACATTTCCACAACCCAGTAAGTCCACAGAAATTTTCCCAAAAACGTGTCCCATGGACAGTGAATTTCAGAAATTTGCTCTTCAATTATAAATGCATCCGGCAGGCTACAGAGACTATTAATCTTTAAAAATGTACAGCGATTTCACACAAAGAGAGAGCGGTCAGTCTCCACAGCCCCAAGGAACACCCCACCCCCATCGTTTACAGTGCAAGATCACTCTAATCTCTTGTGCGGTAAGTGTTCAGAAGATAATCCCAATCCTCAACATGGATTATTACTCCCTATAAATAGAGGCAAAAGAAGCTGAGAGAGAGACAGAGTGAGAGAGACAGAGAGAGAGAGAGAGAGAGAGAGAGAGAATGCACTCTAGAGATAGAGGGCCGGAGGCAAGGGCTTAAGCAATCAGGCAGAATTCCACTATCCAGAAGATCTTGGCATCTCAATTAAAAATGACGGGAGGTTTCACACACCAAAAACAGATCCCCAAAAAGACAAGAAGTCTGTGCATCCATCCAGTCTGATTATCCATTTCTGTCAAACGGGGTCACTCCTATCCAAAGCCCAGTTCTCTCCGTGCCGGCATTCCGTTTGATTCGACAGGCGCGCGGTATGGGCAGCGACACAGGCAGATGTACTTTAGCTACACCATTGGCGTGGGGGCATGGATTAGGGTGACCCAAAAGGGAGGGCCACAGCAGGACAAAGGCAGCACAGCAGGCTTTGGCGTCAGAACAGGTTTGACATTGGAGAGACTGAATTTGCCCCGTTGATGGTGGAGGCACACATGCAATAGCCAGAGAGGCAATATTCACATTATGAAAGTATGGAATGTAAGACCATTTCAGAGTAATTAACGTCTCATCATTTAAAATAAAACTTTTGGCATACAGCTTCCCAACTAAACATGCCCCAAAATAAAGTGATCCATATGACACCACGTGTTTGTCTGATATGGGACTACAATCTTTGTTATATATTTGTTTCGTCCTCACACTCTATATGTGCAGCAAATTGGCGTCAGTAACAGGCAGAATTACAATAAAAGATAAGGAATGTGGTCTATTATTTTTTTTTGGGGGGGGGGGGGGGCGGACATAGGTCAGAGCTATCACAGCCTACTGGCACACAGTTTATTCTCCTCTGGAAGGCTAACAATGAAATGTCTCAGTTAAGGTTGATGCATATTTTTAAACATGTCCGTGCATGGCTTTGCAGATTTACTGCAGAAGCAGACAAACGAGGCCAGGCCTGCGATCACTGTCAAAACCCGGCATAAAGGGAAAAAAAGATAACAAGTTCGCACATTTAGAGGAGCATTCACTACAGCGTGCACTCACGTCTGCAACGCTGGAGCTTTGACAGGATAGCTAAGGGAAGACTGACTGAGAAACAGCCTTTTCTGGAGAATAAAAGGCTGACCAAGAGTCTTGAACTATTTATTACATGAAGAAGAAGTGTATTTAGTGTGCTCAGAGATGAGGTGTCGGACTGTCACATTTTTCGGTTTAAAACCGCAGAGACTTTACAAGAGACTTTCCACACGGCAGCCAATGAGGACCAATCGAACCATTCCGCGCTTGGAGGCAGAGTGCTGATTGGTTCAAATTGGCCAGCGATCGATGACAATCGGAGCCCCACTGACTAAAGCATCACTGCTGCCGAGCTGATGGGAGATCGGCTCACCCAGCAGCGCCTGGAAGAGGTCGCTCTGGAAGATGCTCAGCAGCTTCTCAGCTTGGACGCTGAACGCCTCGTCCCCCGCCGACCGGCACGCCTGCATCGCCTTCAGGGCTCTTTCTGTATCTAGAGAAAGAAGCGGGCGGGAGTTACACAAAAAGAGAGACAAGTCATTTTATTAAGACAAAAAAGCACGGAATACTGATACTGTTTATATTACAAGTGCGTTTCGAATCACTTTGTATACTGTAATGATTTCTGACGACCAAGTCAGAGTTCTTTATTCAACTCTACAACGACGGCCAAAGTTTTCAAAGCCAGATCAAGGAGTCTGACAATAGTACACCTTACTGTAACCAGTGCTGAAGCAAAAATCGTTCGAGAGAAAAATCCACCGTGTTGGAAATCGTATGGACCCGAGGTGAAGGACGACTTAGTACGGAGACGGGCTATAGAAAGGCGTCATAGGCGTCATGCTGAAACGCGAACTGAGCGCACCTTACCATCTAGCCGTTGCCAGTTACACACAGTTACAGCAATCGAAAACACTTAATGATAAACCCACGCCGAGGCCGCCGCCGCTGACGGCCCCCGGGGCGCCGCTCACTGACCTCTTTTCAGCGGCATGTCCGGCTCCCCGTCTTCGCCCTTCTCCGCTACTTTCGGCCGTCTGCCGGCTGATCCTCTGGATGATAGCTCTTAGACCTGCTTAGGGATTGTGTCAGGACAGAGTGCTCTGGCCGTCTGTGCTTTTATTGCAGAAATGATTCGTTTTATAAGAACTAAAGAAAGTTAAGGAAGCGTAACACTGTAATGTGTATAGGTACCATAATTACATTCATTATTATTATGTGTCCCTTTTTTCCCGTTTATTATTATTTAACGCAGTCGAGGCTTTTTTGAAATGTACATGTTTAATCCTACTATATCGTTTGCATTAAATTACTTAATAAAACTAATATCCTAATGTAATGGAATGGTGGGGATAAGCGGTCAGACGCCCAGTTATAATGACATCCGGAAAGTTTAAACTGAAAATGTAAATGTTTTTAGCACGACTGACTGGGTTAGTGTCAGCTGCCTTGGGCCCTGGGCTTCCTGGCACAGGCTACTTGTGCGCCGCCACCCTATCGCGAAGAGGATGTAGTGAAAGACATCATTTAAAAAATGAGTATACTGTATATTAACGTTTTTGTAAGGAGAATACAGAATACTGGCCAAACTGAACCCCAAAGCTATCTAGACACGATTAGCGTCCCATGCAACGTTTCAGTCACGCTAATATGGCAACTCCGGGGTGTTTCAAAAAGGCCAGCTGCTGGGTTTCTAGGTTACGTTATTTATTATTTAATTGCTTTCATTAAATTCTCAATGCAACTAAATTTTGTTAAAGGAAGTATGAACATTACAATGTTTAAATATAGGATAAAAATACATTTGAATATTACTTTTAAACTGTAGTCTAGTCTCTAATACTCATTTCAAGTCTTAAAACACCAGAAAAATTAAATTAGATCTTTTTTAATGTTTATTACAAGCAGGGGTATAGGAGCCTGCAGGGGGGTTCATTTGTCCAACCCAAAAATAGACATTTACATTTAAATAAATAAGTTGTTGTCGTTCCTCAAATCCGTTCCTATGCCACTGATGTGTGTGTGTATTCCTAAACAAGTAAGTGCGAAAACACACTAATTTATGGTTTAAGTAATCGATTCCCCCTGAAGAGTGAGTTTCTGTAAACATTCAGACTGTTGCTTTGGGTCCGACAGCCTATAAAAAGCAAATATGGACTGGAAAGCAGAGCTGTATGCTGAGCAAAGAGGTGCTATTTGAATAGAAACTTGGCTTAATTTGTTCTTCGGTTCACCTAAATAGCCAAATATAATCTATTTCCCTCCACACTGTAATGAACTAATTTCAGCTTGCAGCTGAAAGTGTATTTGAAGAGAAAATCCCTTGGCTGATTAAACTCCGAAACTATGCACTCGAGTCTCAAGTATTGGATTATGGATATCCCTGCTGTTCTCTGTCAAAGCAAATGTATTTTCAGGAATTATGGCACCTAATCTCTTTTAAAATGTCATTGAGTTATTCCAACTGTCTATCTATGATCGCTTGTCCAGTACAAGATCCCAAAGAGCACAAGGCAAGGGAATATTTTGGACCTGGTGGAAGTCCAGTCACTTGAGCATCATTTCATAAAAATACTGGGTTTCTGCAGAGCATGAGACAGCCAGAACACAGAACATGTACACTCACCGGCCACTTTATTAGGCAAACCTGTCCAACTGCTCATTGACGTAAATTATTGATCAGCCAATCACATGGTGGCAACTCAATGCATTTAGGCATGTTGACATGGTCAAGACGAACCGCTGCAATTCAAACCGAGCTTCAGAATGGGGAAGAAAGGTGATTTAAGTGACTTTGAACGTGACTGATTTTTATATATTGGCATGAGTGGGATGGAAAACACCCAGGCTCATTTCAGGCTAGTATGGCTTTGCTAGATATCATTCACATGGTAAAAGTCCTTTTCCATGTATGGGGTTCGATTAATGCTACTGTATATAAGTCCTTGACATACTGCGGCTTTTCTGCTGACTTTTCATAGAAACAGATCCCGTTAATATCTTGGGTTGTAGTGACATTGCAGTCAATGGAAAATTACAGACAGCTTCAGGTAGCAATGCTGACTAGGTTGTAAAGCCGCCCTCTCTGCAGTCACTGATACCACACACCCACTACATCCTGCAGATGAACACTCCGATAAGAGCAGCATATCTTTCAGCAGGGACAGGCCATGTACTCTACTGCTTCTTCCCTCTAAACTGTTCTCATTGTCACAATTATTCCCTTATTACTTCTCTTCAAATTACTGCTGATACTTTTCCCTTCAAAAGTGCCACGCTGTTTGTCTCCCAGCTTCTTTCGAATCACCAAGAATGGTGTGTGAGTGTGCCCTGCGATGGGCTGGCCCCCCATCCTGGGTTGTTCCCTGCCTCGTGCCCGTGGCTTCCAGGATAGGCTCCGGACCCAGGAAACTGGGGATCTACGGGGAGCTGCTTCTTCTCTGAGGATGTACTGCCCTTTCTGATGGCTATACAGTATTTTTTCTAAAATAATTCCAGTTAAGAATGTCAATGGTGAGTGACTCAAACCAACAACCTTTGAGGTTGCGATTACATGTTCACACATCCAGATCCACAGCCACTGTCCCCAAGCTCCAAGAATCATTGGTTTATAAAAAAAAATGTGTATAACCATGCAAGCCAGACTTCAGCATAATCATCCTTCAATGATATGCCATGTATTCTAATTTAGATTTACATTTGGTGCCAAGAATGGTGTGTGAGTGTGCCCTGCGATGGGCTGGCCCCCCATCCTGGGTTGTTCCCTGCCTCGTGCCCGTGGCTTCCGGGATGGGCTCCGGACCCCCCGCGACCCTGAATGGATAAGCGGGTTGGAAAATGCATGGATGGATGGATTTGGTGCCAAATGCTTAACTGTTTGCATTTCTAATAGCTAGACTCCCAACCGCCGTTCTTCACCACTAGGGGACCTGCCGAGCGGGTACCCTCCCCCGACGGTGGCAGGATATGCGGGACCAGGATTCTAATTTCTAGTTGAGATGTTCTCTTTGCGCGGTTTCGTTTAATAGTGAGACGTACCACCTGTTGGGCGTATTTCCCCCCAACAGGTGACGGCTCACACGTCCAGCCGGAAAGCCGTGTACCCGCATCCCAAACACGCTTTATGTCGCATAACCTTAACGGTTACGGATGAAGGAAGGATATAAACTTGATCTAATACTAGAGAGCAGAAAGGATGCGGTTCGGATCTCTCGAGATCTAAACATTGTTGCATTTTAGCTTGTTTATACTTAATTCTAGAAAGCAATAGAAATTAAACTAATAGAAAGAACTCCTTAGTTTGGCTAAGCTAAAACAGTGATTTCTTCTGGATAAAACGATAGTGTTATTTTTAAGTACTTCAGTTTAGTACAAAACAAAGTTACTACTCCCCAAAGGATCCTTGAATGCTATTTGACTAGGAGACAGAAGCACCGTTCCGTGCTAAATAACGTTTATTGCTAACGCGCATGATCTCGGCCTACAGGTAACACTGTAACGCGCCGCGCTCGCGGACCCGCGCGCTTTAATACGCGGAATGGAGGCGGGAGCGCGCGTCTCTGCGCGGGAAGCGGCGCACGCATGGCGGGGGCAGATCTCAGCAGCTTCTCCGAAACCAGGAGTCAGTACCTGGAGAGTATATCGCTGGTGTGCATCTCCTGAGCAGGAATAGTACACTGCGGCGGATCCACAAGCGCAGATGTGTTACATTACATTGCTCTGGATCCTTTAAGCTTTCTGGGCAGCTGTCCTGTTTGTATGTAGTATGTAGGGCGCAGGCGCCCCTTTGCCCTTTTAGCGGTAGTAAGATGGCAGTTCGAAGATTCGGTCTCGTTTATGTGCCGCAGAATTTGACTGAAGCTCGATCGTTGATGATGCAGCTGAATAGCAACCTAAAGGTGTGGGCTGAGAGGACGGGGGACCTGGACGGTCTGGCTGAGGTGAGCGTACGTGCAGAGATGTATGACTTTTGAAAAATACAGATACTATGCAGTACGGAGTAGGTCTCACTGGTAGCCTGACGATTCCTCAGTATCATACGGAATATGTAGATTAATATCCTAGACGCACATATGCTCAGGGGTTACTATACACTGTCCTCAGACTTAAACTTTCGTTTCATTGACTTGCAGGTTTGGGCGACCTTTCAGATACGATTGGCTTCCCTGTCTGCAGCATTTCGAGACATGGATGCTGGGAAACCACGTTCAGACTCGCCAGATGGACCTGGGACTCCCGACTAATTTATTTTTACAAATTCCAGCCACGTTATTGCATCGGGTTAATTGTCGTACTGTATTTTTGGCGAAACCTGGTGACAGGATCTGAAGTGTATTGTTTCCGTCTGTTTAAAAACATTAAATATTTCACATATCATTAGTCCAGCCCTATAGTTGCTGACTACCATTGACAGGATTGTATTCTAGTCAGTTGCAGTTTAATGGCGTCTCCCTGTAAAGTACAGGGCTGTATCCTGTTAGAATTGTGCCTTACTAATAGGCGTAGTGACCGATGGTGGTTAAATAATACTTTCTCTCGAACGTATATTTTTGTAAAATGCTGACATTTAGGTTTTCAAATAAGGCTTAAAGGACGTTCATGTCTTTGTCTATGTACGTTATGATCGTCACATAAAACCTGGTAGAGTATGGTATCTTTTCCATGTCTTTATAATTTACCCTGCCATTGTAGCTCATAGGGAACTAGGACTCGACGTTAATTTGTATAGTACATACAAAATCATAACGCTGATTGTTCACCTATAGATTAATCATTCCCTTGTTTAATTTTCTAGCAGACAATCCCTACCTTACTTGTTATGATCTTACACGTTTTAAAGCGAGGCACAATTTCTCAGAGAAAAAACATCCATTGCAAATCACCACTTTGTATTACATGGTAATCTGCAGGAATGGTTTAGTGCAGTCATATGCAGTATGCATTTATAATAATTACAACTTTTTTTTTTTTCCTTTTTTGCTGTGTAGACCGATTAAAGCCTGAGCAAACAACCACAAGACTTGTATACCAACATAACAGAACAAGTTAGGAATAATTTTATTCCTCATTACGGCTTAAAACATGGACAACACACGGGGGGAAAAAAACTGTAAAATGTCCAATGCATTTAAGGGTGTCTGTCCCCACAACCTCTCAATGCAACCACGCACCAAACAGTGGTACTTTTTCTCAGCTGCACCCGAACAATTTGGAGGTTAGTTAAAAAGGCTCATGTCCCGACGAGAGTGAACAATCTGAAGAGGATAACAGAAACCCAAAAGAAAAATGTAATCCAGTTCGTCTCAGGCTGGCCCATACATATTTAAGCGTCGCAGATCTGGGTCTGTCAGAATGCATGCAGACCCATCCAGGTCTATATCAGGCATTTCCCAGTGCTGGCCTCAGAGACAGTTCACATTTTTGCTCCCCCTATGTGGACTGTCAGGGAGGGAGCAAAAATGTAGACTGTGTGTGGGTCCCTCAGGACCAGGTTGGGAAACATTGCTCTACATGTCCACCTTTGAAAATACCCACAGCTCAGGTGACAAAACTCTTGGCCGCCTCCAATTGTCTGTATAGTGTGCTTGCTCCAAGCCAAAACAAATCCAGTGTCAGTGTACTAGAATTAGTTTTCTTCTCAAAGAAGCAGGTTGCCAGGTATATACAGAGACATCTGTGGGTGTCTCAGCAAGTTATGGAAAAGCCAGACAGTTCTCACATCCCAGAGTCTTAGGAGGTTTGAGATGCATTTTCCTCACATGGAGATGTAGCTTAAGGGTACAGAATGGGAGCAAAAAAATGCAGCTTTTGATGCATTTGTCCGCCTGTGCCTATTGATGACTTGATCATTTTAAGCAAGCAAGTAGTTTTAAGAAAATTCCATCACATTCTACATATGTCAAGGTGTGCCTTTTTGATCTTTAATACAATCCTTGTTATAATGCTCAGGTGTCAGTCTCAATGTTTGTCCTAAACATCACAAAAAAAATGTTAGTAGCTTGTGTTCAGGAATTAAGTGATTTCACGACTTCTTTTCACACAACTTCTTCCAGGATTTCACTTCCTGTAGGATGGAGGTCCTTTGTGGAACAAGTAGATTGCCCTCTGAAACCCTGGAATAAAGGGGATGAATATGTTATACTGAACACAGATTTTTCCCCATAAAAGGGGCACAGATAATGCAATATTCTGAAAGGTCCCAACCCAAAAAGGCACCTCGACAGATCTGCATGGCCCGTTAGTGTCACTAACACATGCACGATACTTCGTTGACATCTTTCGCTTTCGCTTCCCCTTTCACTTCACAGCACTACAGCAGCCGCGAAATGCAGCTACATCAGGGTCCTGGCATTTTAGCAGCAGGCCCCACCCCTTTTGCCAAGAGGGCTCACGTCCTGAAAAACATGCCTACGGGGGGTACAAAGTCTGATGGGCTGCAAATGACAGTGAACATCCACAGTCTGCAAATCTGAATCTCAAGGTGTGGGGTTAGCAGACGGACCTTAGCGCACAGTGAGCGTGGCGCAAATCGCCTGTGCACCTAGCTCCTTCACAGTCACCATAAAGCTGCGTTTAAGGACTGGCTCACTGGAGCACCAGGCACTGGAGCAGCTGTCACACTGCTGGGGAAGCCCTCTGCGCTTTATGGACCTGGCTGCCTGCCAGGCCTGAGGTTTACTCCGGCACATCGACAGTGAGTGAATGGCCCTTTGTCGATTATGAAGGAAAAACGAAACAGGATTGCAATACCACTTTACCTGCTTAGTGGAAAATTTCACCCAACGCAACTTATTAAGTTATACCCAATAATATAGCTGGGTATTTAGCTGAAGTTAAGTTTTGTCGAAAGCGGATGGCTGACTGACCTTTAGACAGGGTCTTGGGTGTGCCAATGAGTTCATAACTGGAGAAGCCTACTTCTGACGTGAGATAGGAGCTGAACTGATCAGGTTTCAGGCGAATGTTATAGTAATTCTTATAGATGGTGTCCTGAGAGGGGGGAAAAAAAAAAAAAAAAGAGAGGTTATAGTTATACACACGCACAGCTTCTGACAGCACACTCTTAGCAGAGGAAATGCTGACCTTCACTCGCATCCGCGTTATGCGCTCTGAAAAGCTGCGTTTTTCTCCATAAACTATATATACACACAAACAGAGGAACTAGGAACGCAGAGTCATCGGGGGGGGATCACTGCGAGACAAAATTGCCTGAAACTTTTTCTACTTTACAGGGTCCCCATGTTCTTCAACCCCTACGCATCGACTAAGGGGGGGGCGAGAGCAGAATCTGCATGGGGGGCCTTCCAACCTCAGCACTGCTATGTCAGCTCGCCGCATGTTTGCATGCGCCACGTTTCGACGCATGTAGCGAAGGGCAAGGTCACGCCTAATGCAGAAGTGACACACAAGGGAATTAATGCAATATAAGATAAATAAATTAATAATAAGAAGAAGAATTAAATTATCACCATTATTATTATTATTATCATTATTGTTATTAATAATAATAATAATAATAATAATAATAATAATAATGCAGTGCTGCATCACCCAGGCAACACACAGTCAGTGCCCGAGGTGACACTGAAGCTACGAATATCACAAGTGGACGCCGTTCCAAGCCACACCCTAAATCCTTCATCCATCCAGCAACAGCAGGCAGGAAGGGAAGCCCAAATTCCAGAGGAGGGTCCCGCCAAGGCACTGGGCGGACGTGCCGCCTACCGTGAGCTTCTTCCTCTTGCCGTAGGAGCTCCAGGGCTGCGGTTCGAGGACGAAGAGGCCGCCGGGCCGCAGCTGGCGGAAGGCCCGCTTGAAGAGGCGCTGCAGGCCGCCGTCCCCCCAGTTCAGGTGCACCCACTTGGTGAGGCTGAGGCACAGGATGACGTCATACTCCGGCCGCTGGGCCTGCAGGAGCGCGTCGCTCTGCAGGACGTAGTTCTCCTGGGGGGGGGAGAGAGACCTTGCTGGCTGTCACGCGTCTCATCAGAATGATCCGATGAGCTGGATCTGCCGCTGCCATAAATCTGTCCTCCCCTTGCGACGTTAGGTTACAAATGCCTGCACTGGGTGTCAGCGTTTACGGCAGGTCCCAGAAGGGGGGGGGCAGCAGCCTGGCAGACACTGGACTCAAGGCGACAGGAAACATTCCAGTGCCTGTCACAGCACCGCTCTCACAGCGATGATTCATGTTAAACCGAAGAGGTTCATTTCTGCCGTTTATCTCTTCACTGAATGAAGAACCCTCTAGGTAACATGAGATGCTGTAGTACAATTACAATTCAGCCATCTCTCAGGGAATTGTGTTTAAGGAAAAATGCAGAATCCATATGAAACTTCACAAATGTTACAAGATTACTTTAAACATGAAAAAAAGCATTATTCTCACAGAAAGAAACACCAGGCTATGAGCTGTGAAAAAAATATTATATATATATAAAAAATATATATAACAATTCTGGTTTAATCTCTTACATTTCACAATAGTCATTTAGTAGTGTTTCTGAAACTACCACCACACCCACTGACAAAAGGACAGATGAGTATTGCGTCTTTTAAGGTCCTGCGCACACACACACACACACACACACAGACACGCACACGCACAAAGGGCGACGTGAAACACACACAGGCAGACACACAATAACCGGGACAGACAACACACAGGTAGGCTGCAGATTTATCCGCCCTCGAAGCGAGCGGCAGGGCTTCAATACCCCTTTACAGACAGGCCCGGAGTTGTGTTTGTGGACAGATAAATCACTCAACCGTGGGTGTGACTCTGGGTCCTCAGAAGCTTAGGGGGAAAAAAACCCTGTCACATGACCACAACTAAATTCCTTCAACTACTCATAAATATCACCTTCAAGCCTATTTTAAAAGAACAGTCAATTATCCTGTTGAAATACCAAGTGGGCCGTGTTAATTCACTATCCTCAGCTGCAGCTGTGTGCTGGATACAAAGGCATTTAGCTGTGGACAGGCAGAGTGGAGAGAGCAGGCCACAGCTGAGGGAACAGGCCTCAATCCTGCACCGAGCTAGAGAGGCCTGGCCTCAGAGCTGCTCCCTAAACAGAGCACAACCGAGCCAACACAGCCCTAAACAGGGGGATGTGCGCAATAGTCACCCCCCTACAAATACTCCCATTTGCACGACAGCCGCGTGGAAATTCATCCGGCAGAAGTCGCACTCTCTAGCCGGTGATTTACGGCTTCCTTCTCAAGTTTTCCAAGAGACCCAAGAAAACATCTGTCAGTGTATAATTCATCTGATGCAGACAGTGTCATGCGGAATGCCAGCAACAGGGAGGAGAGGCAGCACCTGGTAACGTTTTGGCGATGCACGCCGTCGGTCACTTGGAGATTAATTATATAAAAAAAAAAAAACGAATAGCTGAGAAAGGCAAAGACTATGCTGATATCAAAAGATACGGCACCCCGAAGATGCTGACTGGCGGATGGCTGACTGACGCGGATTGGCGCTTCAGAAGGAAATGTGGCGTAAGATGGGCCGGGCTTCCCCCAGAGGGACTTACCTTGACAAAGGTTACATTAGCAGGAAATTCCCCATTCCCTGTCACACAGATAGGGGGCGCCGCTATGGGGCCTCTGCATATCCGTAGGGAAAGGGGGAAATAGCTTGCAGAGAAGGGCTCTCTGCGCACTTCCTCTACCCCTTTGGCCCCCGAGTCCTGCGCGTGGCTGCCACAGGGCTCCTCGGAGACCCCGTGCTCCCGACGGTCCGTCCCGGGCCCCCGCCGGGCCTCCCGAGTCTGCAGCTCAGACAGAAAGTGACGGATGTTCTGCTGGGCAGCACGCACCAGCCCGCCGTCGATATCCAGGCCCAGAATACGGGCTGGCTGCATGTTCTTGGCAATGGACAGAGTCAAGTGGCCCGTGTTGCAACCCAGGTCCAGCACAACCTTCCCACGGAACCACTCCGGCCGCAGCACTCGCATGCGCGGGTCCTCGCAGAGCCCCAGGTTACGGTACCCATAATACTTGCTATAGTTGCCATACTGGAACTTGCGCTCCTTGCGGCGATGGTGGCCACGCTGATGTCCATGATGGTTAGTGATGGGGGCGTGCCCACCGGCCCCACCCGCCAATGGTGTGTGAAAGGTTTGAGAGCGGCCCCTAGTGGCCCGCCCCCGTGCCTGCTCCATGCTGCCTCTCTGGGTCGAGGGTGTGGGTGGGACTGAAGAAGCATCTGTCCTGCTGGAGGCACGCCTGCGTTTGCGGTGCCGGGAGGAGGGAGGCTGGCATGATGCCATGGAGGTCAGACAGCCTGAGCTGCCGGGAGCTTTCACCTGCGACTTTTGGGGAATACCGGTAGTCTTGTGGGAGTGGCTGCAGGGTAAAATAGGGGCCACTACCTCATCTCGGCAGTTGATGGACGTGTTCAGCTCGTAAGGTTGTGGCGACTCCATAACTGAGGTTAAGCTTACTAGGACAGCGCCCTCTCTGGGGGCCTCCGGAACCGCGTGGACCTCTGCGCTGCTGGGCGCCAGCGCAGCCACGCAGCCCTCGGCAGCCTTTGCCCTCTCCATCTCACCAGAGTCCATCTGTGCAGCCGGCATCCCCCCCACTCCCCCGTGGTGCCGGTTCCGGTGTCTCTTCCTGCTTTTCGTAGGGGACACGAGGATGTTGTCATCCCCCCCAGCACTGTTGAGGTTGAGTGGGTCGGTGATGTCTTTGGGGATCAGGATCTCGACCGGGTCACGGCTCTTGGCAGGCAGAGGCGACGACTTGGGCGTCTCCGCGTTCAGGGTCCGGTTCACCTCTTCGTCCAGCAAACTGTTAAGATTCAGCGGGTCAAAGATGTTACCACCCAGCAGGAAGTTAGTGGGCAGGACCGGGTCGCTCTCGGAGTTGGCTCGCCGCCGCCTCTTGCCGTAGCCCGACTGCTTGAAGCTGGCGTTCATGGTGTAGCGCCGCTTGTTCAGCCTCTGCTGCTGCGGCTGGTGCTGTCCATTCTTAGTGCGTATGGGCCTGCCGCCCATCCGGGCCCCCGACCCTGTGGACTCGGCCTGACTCTGGCCACCAGTGGAAGTCACATTCATGGCAGAGTGCTCGGGTACAGTCACCGTGCCTGCCAATGCCACAGTGGCACCTCCCGAATTGACAGCCACAGCAGTGAGGGACCTGTTACCGCATTCGGCAAGTCGCTGAGCTTGCAGGTGCACCATGGGATTCTGGCCCCCATCACCAGGCAAAACAGTCTCTTTCTCCATCTCGATCATCTTTCACTAAACAGTGCAAAATCTGATGTTCTTTCTTGCATTGATCTTAGAAAAAAAAGCAAAAAATAAAGACGTTACTACAAATGCAATCAAAAGCTAATAATCACCTCATGCCGATATTTCAATGCACACTTCTCAGCCGAACTATCTGCTGGGCACACAGTTATATACTTACTTAATGATACATCACTTCCTCGACATATTTAACCGGACTATTTGATTTGTTACGGAGCATGTCGGGTTCAATTATTCATTCCCTACGGTACCCAAAAAGCACGTTGTCCGTCTTAAAAACAGAAGCTACATAACTTCTGTATCTGCAAGCACAAAAAGGTGTTTTGTTTCAAGCCCTCAAGTCACTGAGCAAGCGCTCTGGGAGAAGTCGGGAGGGGGGTAAAAATCGTTGTGTGTACGTCCGACAGCGTCGACCCAGCCTCTCCTCTGCGTGCTGTGCGTGTACACGCCTCCCTCGCACTGAATGAATGGACGCTTTTTGCATAAACACGCCTCTCGGTGCAATACGTCACCAAAACTCCTGAATTATTAACTTACGACGAGAGGTCAGGAAAAAAAAAACATATAAACACACATACAGACTCTTGGTCCCGCTCGCTCTCGCACACACATCAGAGCCTGGTCGTCGCCTCCGCCTTCTTTTAGCTGCCCAGACCGGACAGGCATGAATGTTTTTTTTTTTTTTTACAAAAAATAAAATAAAAATAGCAACAACTCAGTTGCAAGAGATTTAAAAAAACGTGCCTGTACTTCTGTAACAGTTATTCAAAGTATGATGCGGATCCCATTCCAGCGAGTGCAATTTGGAAAGATCACCTACTCCAAAATTTAAAAATAAGTATTTCGATCGTAGTTCTAATTTTGAGCATGTACGTTACAACCCTTCCACGCGATCGCATTTTTATGAGACTCTAGCTGTCGAATTCGAGTGCCCCGTTGCAGAGTCTCAGCACCTTTTATATCGCACTCAACCTTGAAAAGACCGACGGGCAGTCTTCCAAACCAATTAGCACAAGTTCTGGAGACCGTCCCCCCAAAATGAACCAATAGCATTGCACACTGGCTAAAATGACACTCCCCACAGAGACAGCACCCCAGCCCAATAGGTATCCGATTCTCTGCCTGTCTGCAGTTTCCTCTTTTTCCCTCCCCCGCCTTAGTTATCTCGTATACGAACGCAGTTTACAAAAACAGGACTTGTGTTTTGTTTTTAATTGCATACTAACCGCACGATAGTCGGTCCTTTTAACTTGAAAAATCACTTTATTAAGGAAACCTGGCATTGTCAGTTTTAAAACCGAGCAACATCATCTAATGTTTTGTCGTGTATTCATATGACAAATCATTATAATTCATTATTAAAAGACGGCAATAAAATGTAGGCAATATACACTGCAAGTAAATCAGCTATATATTAATGATCGATATAGCCACAAACGTAGCGTGTATTAAACGCCCCCGCCCCGCTCATATTTTTGGCGCATCGATTACGTCATCAAAGCACGCTTTTGTTTTGAATATGTAGTTCTATCAGTATTGCAGATTATAATCGAATATGAAATATGTTTATACAACTTATTAATAACAGATTCAAATAGTAATTTAATGCAACTCAGTCAGCGTATATTGCATGGCTATGCTACGTTTATTTGTAATGTAGTAAATATTATTGAAAATTGAAATACGAAGCTCAGGCAAATATAAAAGGGTGCTACAATATTTATAGTCCAGCTTGACGTGGCGGCAGGCACATCCATCCATCTTCTATAACTGCTTATCCAGTGCAGGGTCAAAGTGAGTCTGCTGCCTATCCCAGGTAGCGCAGGGCAGCAGGCAGGGGGATCTGCACACTTGCACACTGTTGGTAATACAGAGTCACCAGTTCCCTTACAGTCTTTAGACTGTACCATTGGGAGCAGAAGATATATGTGTTTCACAGTTTCAGTGGGTGTTGCCCTGGGTGTTGTCCTTAGTGAGATATGATTCATAGCAAGGAGAACTCCTTACTCCTGTGACAATAATTTCTAGTGCACTCAAAAATTAAAATTTTTTTTTGATTTTGCACAATGAGTCGGTTACATCTCCAAAGCAATAAGAAAGTTATTTGATATATAAGTGTCATACAGAAAGACGAACACTCAAATCAGGTCAGTAGGTTAAAGCTGGAGAGAGACTATGATACGGGCTATTATCTTTTGAGCAGAACCTGGTAATTAAGGATGTTAAAAAATATGGTCTTTCGTTTGGCTCTTCCATATTATGAAATGATAAATATTATTTAATAATGACTTTGTATAACGGCAGCCATTTTTGTGAGAAAATTTGCTATGTTTAATGTTAGGCTGTAAACCAAACAGGCAAAACGTATTACGTACACAGGATAGTGAAACATTTGATGACACTAGAAACCTGGACAATGGACAAGAGTTCAGATTATTTCAAATACGTCCTAATAGCTGTGTGCTTGCAGTTGAATAGATACCAGATATACACATTCCAGAAATACCACCGCTGTGATTAGTGATCAAATCTTATTAAAGGACCAATATAGTACAGTTTTTATAGTTAAAGCGAAGCCCATATCAACCTTCAATAAATCCCATAATATTAAACTTGCAATCTGTTTACATTACCTCTAACTGATGCTACATTTAATCATTCTATTTTCACTGTGCCATTTAAAATTCTGGTCAAATTCAGAGTTTGATATACAGTAATCATAGTCAGCGGTTTGGTGAAGTTGGCACACATCCAGGTAAATCTTTTCTTGACCTTGTCTGTTAAGTTTTGAATTATTTAGACTACTGGACAAATTTCTAGATAAGAGAAATACAATACACTGAGAGATGGACACAGTCTCTCTCTAAAAGACCATGTTTTCCCACAAGGTATTTCAGTTGTATGTGTGAAATGTGTTAAACCTACATTGTTTAATCTGTACAACCTGCAACTCAGCGACATTATGTAGGGGATCTTGTCAACTCTTAAATATGGGAAACCAAATTATTGACATAACATCTCCCTGTTTATTTTATGAGCTGATTAAACCTTAAAGTGTGTTGCTAAATAGGGAGAATCTTTTTGAAATGTGAACCCTGGTACTTAGTGTGTATCATTCTCCGAACCCAACACTGCAGTTGGACATTTCTAAATAGGAAATGGATTTACAGTAATAGGAGTCCTACACAGTCTGCTGTGAGGTCCTATGTTAAGGTAATCATATCTAGAAAGTCAGATTCATTTTGCTAATCCATGCTATGCTGTGCAAGTAATACCATATTTAATTTCTAAAATACATTGTACACACATACATTAAACTATATACCTTTCATTCAGTTAAACTCGGATCAAACGAGGTTTTTGCATTTTCAAATACTCATATATTGATATTTCACATTAAAACAGTACATGGTTGCCAATATTTGTCAGCTGGCTGGACTGAGATTTTCAATTCGAGATAAGTTTGCACACATATGGACACGCATTTACACTTATGTAACAGTTTTATTGCCTTGTAAATAGTCCGTATGGTTTGCAAACCACCCCAACCGGAATTTTACGTTTATAATGGAATAGACTTCCCGTAAGATTTTTCTTGCGTGAGCTTGAGAATCTTACGACGTGTGAGTTGACAACCCTGACAGTAAGATCAACGTTTACTCTGTACAATGACAATAAAGAATTCTGATTCTGATTTGCAATATTGCGATTTACATAGGCTATGCCTGTTTTCCTATAGAATTCGTACTGTATGTAGCCCCTCGCTGAATATATGTGCCTACATCTGCTTAGCTGACGTTATGTCTGAAGATTTTCATACGTAATATTTAAGTCATTCTAATCTCCACAGAACATGTGAAGGCGGTCTCGTGCGGCATTCCGCAGCGGCTGCGGCTTTTTGGCGGGCCGGGGTCGGCGCGTGAGTCTGCGCGTGCGGCTGCGGCTTTTTGGCGGGCTGGGGTTCGCTAACCGGCCGGCTAACTCGCCTCAAGCCAGACTTTAGGGTTAATAACGCTCAACGGCGGCGTTTTAAATCCGCATTTAAGAAAGGCGCTAGCGATGGAAATAAATTCAGGTACGTATATAGGTAAGTACTGTATTAACACAGCATTTTTATCTTGATTTCAATATTCCAGCTGTAAATTTCAATAGATATTTACCATAATATCCAACCGTCCATCCATTTTCCAACCCGTAGTATATATATATGTATATAATCAGGTTGATAGGTACTTGGGCACTTGCACTTGGTACTTGGGTTGACTTGGACACGTTTGTTTGTTGGTTTGTTTGTTTGTTTTAAATAAGGTGCCAAAGAAAAGCTTGTGCCCGGTAAATGGAAGAACCAGGGCAAGAAGGAGGCAAAGAAAACTGCCGATGAACATAAGAAAGAAACAGGGAGACAAAGCTGTTTGATGCTGCCTCTACAAAAAGAAAATGATAGTGGGGGAAAGGGTGGATTAGACGGAGGGAATCAGATGACAATTAAAGCCAAAGGATTTAAGAGTACAGAGAAAATTAAGCAAAAGAAGAGAGAAATAAAGTCTAATGCAGAAAGGCAGGTCATTACAGATGGTAATGTCTGCGATGGAGGAGTGAAGGGAAAGCAAAAGACACCTGGTGATGAAGAGGAAGATTTTAAAGAAGGCTGTAGAAAGGGAAATGCGATGGGGACTGAGGGAGGGGGACTGTTGCTGGATCGGGGCAAGGCAGGCGGGAAGCAGGGGGGAAAATGCAGGATGCACAGCCATCAGGGGTGGCAGGAGATTGGGAAGAAGGAGAGGGATGGGGGGAAGAAGGAGGGATGCAGGTGCGTGGGGACACAGCTCTGTGCCAGTGGCAAAGGTGCAGGGGGTACGGGGCAGAGCACAGCCAAGCCGAGGAATGACAATGATAGGAAAAGGAAGGTAAAGCCCGAAGAGCACTAAAGGGCAGTGCATGCAGTGTAAAAAATAAAGAGACAGACAATACAGATGCATTTTCCGGGAAGATTCTGCCTTGGGGTACTTTAAATCAGGGTGCTTCAACCTCCCAGGGGTCTTTTGGATGAAAAGTGCTGCCAGTATTATCATGCACTCTATGTAACACAGGACTCCCTGCCTTCATTCGGAGAGAAAAATATAAAATGCAGCCCCCACCTTAGTTCTTAGTTCAATTTGTATGCATTACACCTGGGGGAGGGGGGGTCCTTTGATCTGGTGTGTATTAATTTGGGGATTCTGGTTTAAGGATTGTTGGCACTTCCTTTTGTATAGAATATACCATCATGGCATATATATTCAAAGATAAAATCATGCATGCATGGAAAATGTCTGCCCTCTACACTGCCTAAAGTCAAAATTTTGACAATTTTTTTAAAGAAAGATTCAAAATCATTTTTTTCCAGCTATGTAAATATATTTGTAAAAGTAGAAATACTCTGAGGGCAGTGAGTTAATGTGTTCATGTCCATTAGGAAGATATTTGTTCTGCTATAGTCATTTAGCTTATATTTAGTTTAAGAATCACAAGTGCAGGTATCTTCTCAAACCTGGGAAGGAACTGCCTTATTTTGTTTAAAAAGACACAGTCATACCACAAAGAATCAAACGTAAGACTGCATAATACTGATGAGCCACTTGTTAGGTATACAACCTGTGGACATCACAGTCTTGCCTGTGTCTGCTGCAGGTTCCCTGCATCAAGAAACACATACTGCCTGATGCCCAGTGCCTTGACAGCTTCCAGGGACTCCTGGATTCCTCACTGGAGCACTGCCTAGGTAGGACAGAAAGATACCAGTGTTGCACATATTTGTAGAATGCATGCTTTCCCCCTCTTATATCAACAATTTCTTGATTAAACAAATATCTGAGCTTGGCACTTGAATTTAATAAAAATAGAATGAATGTAAATCCCTAGTCAGTCGCAATGATAATGCTTTCTAAAGTGTATGTGTATATTATATATATTTTGCATGGGGGGTATAAATATCTTTGTTTGCAGAAGATGCCCAGATGGTTCTGAATGAAGTGCAGGGTTTGCAGGCAAAGGTTGAAAACAGCCGTGACAGGTAAAATAAATATTTAATCCATCTTTTAGCAAGATATTATTTGAAGTGCTGTCTGACTAAACCCTATACCAGAGATTTATAAGTATATTAGTAGGTTTCAAAAGCCTAAATATTGGTTCTGTGATTCCGTTTATAGTTTGTTCATATTATCTGCACCTTCTGATGCAATAAGCCCCTCAAGCAATTATATGAAGGTGTTATTGAATGCCCTGTTATTAATAGACTACACTACCTCTGACGTGGATACTGTTGGCAATATCAGATAATTATTGATTAGTAGCAGAGGACTTCTTCCAGAGAATGGCTTTTAGTTTTTAGTGAAAGCACACATGTAAGAATATTTAGTCCAGTCAGGTTTGGTGCCTGTTAGGGCTAAAGAGAGCAAGAAGGAAAAATTTCCCAGAGAGAGGAAAGAAGCAACTGTACAGACACCCAAGGCAAAGAGAAAGAAAGAGAACAAGGAGAAGAGAGAGGCGTACACTGAAGATGAATCTGAGCATGGTTGTACTCTCTTTTCATGACTTTTATTTCCCATTTTTGCTTAGTTGCATTAAAGATGAACACTTGTGTAATCTTATAAAATCATTTCATTTTACTCATTTTACCATCAAGTAAAAGTTTAAATATTTACCAAAACAGGACCATAACTTAAACAATTCACCATTTCCTGTGTGTCCATGTCTGTGTATTAGATGACCGATGGGTCCAGTGCAATATTAGCAGCTGTAAGAAGTGGAGAAAATTGGATAAGCATGTAGACCTTTCAGTCCTACCTCCAGAGTGGACCTGCGTCCAAAGCTCAAGTAATGGCCTTATACAGTCGATACCATGATGCAGTTCTATCTTTATAACAGTGGCCCATTTGAAAACATGTTCGGTTTATTTCCTACATTGTTTCATTTAATTCTCTTCTCCTCTGGTAATAAATCAGAATATCTCAGTGGAATTTACGACCCACCAAAATTTGAAAACATACATACTTTATCTTCTGCATTGTTTCCTTGAATTTCCCTCTCATCTGGTGATTAATCACAACACCTTAATTCAGTTTGTGGCTCAGTAACACTTGGCAAATCAATTAAATGTCTACAATGGATGCATATGTGTCTTTCTATTGTGAAGACCCTGACTGCTGCAACTGCAATTGTCCAGAGGAAAATTGGAGTGGCAGCCAGGATGATTTAGTGTATAGCAGCCTAGTTCCTGGGTCTCTGGTGTGGGCCCAACAGCAGGGTTACCCCTGGTGAGAGATACAACTTAAACGTTTTCTTCACATATACACACGTCCAACAGGTTGGTTTTTTTTGTTTGATACAAAAAGTAAACTGTAGATGGAGTACACTAGTGGAATGTTTTTGCTATAGGATACAGTTAAAATATTTCAGCATTGCAATATTATTTTGCTGATTAAACAGTAAATTATTAAAGCATTTCATCAGTACACATGTTCATTTGTAAGTGAATGCAGACTAGTAGCCTTGGTTTGTGATGCACTGTGATGCACTGTGAGTGTTTGTGTCTATGTGCTTAGGTGGCCAGCAATGACAGAGAGAGACCCAGACTCCAAGTCTATGTTCCTTTTCAATAACATAGACAGGTCCCCAGTAAGATTCTTAGAAGCCTTAAGCAGAATATTAAAACATTTTTTTCAGTTTTCACCAGTTTTCAGAAGCACCACAAAGATAATGATAAGAACAAAATCCGCTTCCAGCGCTTTGTGCCTAGACCCCTAAAAATAAGTACAGCTCACAGGATGTTATGTTTTGCAGATTAAGCAGATCATAAAGGTGTCTCTATTGTTTTTATAATCAGGTGTACAATATGAGTAGGAAATATCACTATTGTTATTTCCTATTGTTAACTAGGACTATTGTTAATTATTAAGACTGCCATGTGATTTTGTACTAGCAGGGGTATGTATACATTTGCATATGGAAGTTAAAATAAGTTTTGTTCAGCTGTGGTCTTCAGTAACGCTATTTCCTCTTCCTTAAGTCCAAGTACCATGTGACATTCTTTGGAGATCCAGTCACACGTGCCTGGGTGCCTTCCTGGAAAGTGAAGTCTTTTAAGACATTCTCAGAGACGACTGCTCTGAAAGTGAGTTATCGCACCTGTCATGGCTGTGTAGCTTGTAGAGTTAGAGTAGAGTTAGAATAGTAGAGTTGTCTAGTGGACATCTGCAGTCAGTCCTCTGCCAGACAAAAACATGTCATCCCAGTTCAGTCAACTGCTATGTGGACACTGAAGGGTAGATATCACAGTGACACTGACATGTTTCTCAATTTTGTGTAACAGATGGGGAAAAGCTACGAGAAGAAGCTCTTTGAAGCCATTAGAATGGCTAAGCAAGCCCAGGATCTCTCCCTGAAGGTACAAATGAGCAAGAACAACATAAAATGAAAAATTAAATCATGAAAATAGTTTTATATTGAACACGTTTTATTACAAACTACAATAATAAGTAATAAAATAATTAAACAAAGCTGTGTAAGTTCTAATGCAATAAATAGATGTATTTAGAACATCCATCCATCTTTCATCTTTCAACTGCTTATCCTGGTCAGAATCACTTGGAGTCTATCCCAGGCAGCACAGGGCACATGGTTGGGGTCTGGACAGGAAGCCAGTCCATCACAGGCACATATACACAGAATAATATGAAGACAACAAATAGCCTAACAGCAAGTCATTGGACTCTTAGAAACCAGAGTACTTAGAGGAGGCACAGAAAGAAAATCTACACGGCACAACACACAACAGCCCCGGAGGGGTGAGGCAACAGTGCTAGCCACTGTGCTGCCTTCCCAAAAAAAATGTATTCGTATTTAATGTTTATTTTAGTGTGGAATAGCTGGCAACCTCAGTTTAAACCATTAGAGGGAGCTGCTTCATCAACTGCTCTCTGCCCATAATCCGAAGTGAAATACACACACTATTTGCACAGATCAGTAATAGTAATCGTAATAATTAAATTAGTACTTACAAGTTCAATGCAACCCTTGATAAACAGTTACAGATTATGGATCGATGGAGAGATATCTTATTTACAGTAGCAGTTTAGAGTCCTATGTATTTATTGTGCAGAGTCGACTGTCTCGTTTTGGATTCAGGAGCCGCTACACAATGGACAGGGGTACTTCCAAGGAAGCCTGTGAAATTTCAGGTTCTCACACAAATGCGCCATGATATTTCAGTTTACAACCACGTAGATGCACCATGTTATTTTAGGTTTTCACTCACACCTTACATACGTGCAAGCATTTCCCTTTAATCGTACACCTACACGCAGGCTGCTCTGAAGAAGGCTATACACCACTATAAAAGTAAATAGTAAAATACATTTTGTACAATTTAAGCCAATATTGCGCTACAATATTTTGTTCAAAATTTCACTATTATGTGACTAAGATACTCTTCAGTTGTGAAGTACTAATGTCCTATTTCAAATTTAAATGTCACTTCTAGAAATAATGAGGATTTTTGAGGAGCTAGAAGAGTACAAACAGTTTTCGGGTAACAAGGTATGCAGAGATGTTGATCAAGTAAACATACAACTAATGACACCACTGTAAGACTTGATCATCAGTACCAGATTAACCTAATCACCCTGACTACTAATATAGTAATAGGTACAATTTAAATGCAAATTTAACTAATTATCCTAACTTATGCAGTAACAGAAGATGTTTCTAACCAGAATAAACTACTCAAATAGACTGACTATGCAGCAGTATGTGCTGTTTTGAAACATACACTCTGACTGATGTACAGTAATCGATGATCTTTATTGTGTATACATACAAGAGTTGGGAAGAAATATCGATTTTTTTGAATCACGGTACTGGCTTTGACAGTTAGACATTGATTCACAAAATCCTGAGATTGATCATGCTTTTTTATGCCTTATCTCAATGAATTCGAAAATATTTTTGTGAATTTTACTTAACAACAACCTTTTCTGATTAAATGTTTTACATGGCAATGGACATTATGTGATAACTTCAATACACTCTTTTGTTTGTTGGTTAAATAAAAAAAAAACATTTTTAGCATTGACCTTTGTTAATTTTTTACGTCAATCTACATGATGAATTGATTCTTAAAGGATTGTGCTTAAAAGACATTTTAGCTAAATTAAATTGAATCAAATGAAAAATGAATCAAACTGGGCACTTGTGAATCAAAATTGAATCGAATTGTAAGGTCAGGGCCGATTCCCAGCGCTAATTCATACACTTTTCAACAGGGGCGTATTGGTAAGAATAGGAGGAATATCAAGAAAAAGACATCCAAAGGTGAGAATCAGAAGAAGGCTGGAATGTACCTCAGTATCCAAACCTGACAGCACTCTTGTGGTTAAACTTTTGAAGTTCAGGATTTAATATGGGAAAATGGAAATACTATTAGCATTTTCTGTTCTAAAATATTTAGTGGGGATTTATCCTGGTTGAAAAAAAATTTATATTTAAATATATATACACAAATGGGCAGCACAGTAGACACACCTCCAGAGTTATTTATCCACAGAGATTGCATGTGTTTGTACACACGGTTTGTCCTGCAGTCCACAGTCACTTCTCCCTGTGAACCAGTAATGCACAAGCAGTTAGGTTAGGTGATTGGTAAGAGTGGGTGGATGGTTGCATAGATGCATGGATGGATCTATGGGCATGGTGTATAAGTAGTAAACCATTTGGACCATGTCATTTTCAAGTCCACTATATAGACAAAAGTACTGGGACACCCTGCCCATTACATTTACAGCAAGTTTTATGACATCCCATTCTAAATACATAGGCATCAGTATGGAGCTGGTCTCTCTATTGCAGCTATAACAGCTGTCACTCTTTTGCCAAGGCTTTACACAAGATTTTGGAGTGTGTCTGTGGGAATTTCTGGCCATTCATCCAGAAGAGCATTTGTGAGGTCAGGCACTGATTTTTAATGTGAAGGTCTGGCTCACAATCTAGTTCATCCCAAAAGTTCTAGTTCATCCCCAAAGTCTTTAGTGGGGTTGAGATTAGGGCTCTATGTGGACCAGTCAAGTTCTGAGACCAATCTCACCCAACCATATCTTTATGGACGTTTGTGCACTGGAGCGCAGTCATGCTGGAACAGAAAAGGGCCTTCCCCAAACTTTTCCCACAAAGTTGGGAACAGAATTGTCCAAAATGTCTTACACTGAAGCATTAAGAGTTCCTTTCCCTGGAACTAAGGGCCCAAGTCCAGCCCCTGAAAAATAACTCTGTACCATTATCCCTCCTGCACCAAACTATACAGGTGGCACATTACAGTCAGGTAGCAGGTAGGTAATGTTCTTCTGGAATCCGCAAAACCCAGCATGCAGCTGCTCACCCATGGAGCAGCATGGACCTGACTGCATTGCTAGATTCTTGATTTTAATTAGAATTTAAATTAAATTAATAGGTGTGTCCCAGAACTTTTGTCTATATTATGTATATAATTTATTCATAATCGAGCAAAAACTATTTCATTTTTATACATTCATAGTGAAATATGTAATTTAGGAATGAGATTTCATAATTTTCTTAATTCCATTTCACTGAAAATAAGTAAATTAGCAAAGCAGGAAGTTCATATTTTACGTAAGTTTGTATCTGCAGGGTTATGTTTGTTTGATTTAAATGGGAATCTACAAGAAATTTTTACATGAGTCAGTTGGTAAACAGTGGGGGTTGCTCTAAAAATGCCTAATCCGGGCATCTTCTTTTCCTCAGAGCATGCCACTGTTCCCCATGGGGAACCACTGGAACAGGGAGCAGGAGGGGGAGCAGAGGAAGGGAAGGAGAAAGCCCCAATTTCCTCAGTTCCCAGACCGGATACAGACAGGAAAGGCATGAGTACACCAGCTCAAAACATACAGCCAAACAAGCAACAGATCATAAGTATTAGCCTGAAAAATTCTGAAAGCAAACGATTAATGAAAACCTTATAATGTTGTGTTCACCTAGTATACACAGCTGTGTCATACTACTCTTCACACAAACTTTACTTGTTTACTACACAGCACCACAGACTATTTTCAGAGACCAGACTGTACCAGAAATACCTGTTGGTGGAGAAAGGAGAGAGAAGAAAAGTCAGAAGCTGGTGAACCTGGACGGAGATAAAGCAGTGAAAAGGGAGGTTACTGAGAAAAGGGGTGCAGGCTCGAAGGTGGAAGAAAAGCATGGAGGGATTACATCAAAGAAATTGTGCAGTCGGAGAGTGAAGTTGGAGGAGAGTGTGGAGGACCTCCTACAGGAAGACATGGAGATCCTGAGCCATCAGGACATTTACAGTCAGCTGCCCGGCAAGGCAGAGAAGGATGAAAAATTTTCCTTCGTGTTCTTTGAGGAAGAGTAAATGAATATGCTGCGTTATTTAAACATTTCCTAAAGACTCTAACAACTAAAGAAGTTTCTGTAAAACGATAAATTTTCACTGATGATATAAACTAAACATTTCTCTCAGGTTACTTATTTATAACAGTGCTAGTTATATTGAAAGACTTTCCAAATCTCAAATTGTAGTAGTTTTTTCTTTTTTTGTGGGGGGGGGGGGGGTTGGGGGGGTGTTAACTAATAGTTTAAATTAAATTTAAAAGCTTTGTTTTCAGCGTTGGGCTACTTCATTCCTTGAATTCTTTGTATTTGCAATATTTGTTTTTGAAGTATTTAATATTAACTAGAAATGGGTAACACCACCAGTCTAGAAATTTTATAAATAATTTTAAAAAAATCACCATGCATCCATTTTATAATGTTAATTTGTACTACAAACTTTTACAAAACAAAAGCAAGAGGATACAATAGGAGTACAGTGCACCAGCTGGCCCGAAAATCCACCAACTGCCAAAAATGTATTTTCATTTGTGCACCTGATCTTCTTGCTTATGCAGTACTGAATCTAACTAGGCTTTCCTCATACTATGACTGGTGGCCTTCATTGTTTTAGTGAAAAACACTATTTCTGTTTGCTTCAGCAGCTGCGGGGACGACAAGAGGCTTTGGGTGGGGGAACTGCAGTTAGACATGTGAAAGAAAACAGGAAAGCATGAACAATGGGGTGACAGAACCTCGCGCAGGGACCTAAGGATGAATTCTTCGCACAAAGCCTCATACCTACAATACACTTAAGCTCTCGTGCTCGGGAGTGTTGGAGATACACACTCCAGCCAACCAGAGACGCTTAAACTATGACATCTTATTGGTCGCTATAGTCCCGAGGAAGGCAGGCAAAAATAAATCTGTTAAAGAGAAGGGAGAACATTATTTTTCTGCAGCTTTAAGACCGAACCCGCTACTTCCCATATTAGCATAATGAGAACGGTGTGAAATTAGTGTCTGGATTTGTTTTCCCACAAAGGAATAGCAGTTGTGCGAATCCGCCCGTGGTCATAATAATTTAGATGTACTTTTTGTTCCGTGACAACTACCTCACGTTATTTTCCCCAATATACTATTTTAAATAAAGAACAAAAATTGAAAACTGAAAAACACAGGCACTGTGATGTGATAATATGAATTCGTAAAAACTCGGACATTGGATGTGCTGGTAAGTTTACTGATTTCTGATGTTAGTGATTGAAACTACTGAAATTCCCAGATATCTACTTACGCTTTTTTCAATTAAATTACTTTTTCATTTCATTCGTAATTTTAGCTGCAACCTTATAGCATTTTGATATTTTGTAGCTTATAAAATTCAGTTACAGAAAGTATGCTTCTTTCAGATTGCTGGAGCTTTCAGAAGTGTGACGTGCCAATAAGACCCTGTTACTGTGTTAATGTGAATACATCCAGCATAAGGCAGAGGCATAAGGCATTTTACTAAATCGAATACAGCGTTAATATACTCGTGCATGTCAAACACACCAGAAAAAATTATCTGGATTTAATTTGTAATGGAAGATCTTAGCAACAGACAGGGAATAGATTTATTGGAAGGACAAACTGGCCATTGACATATAATCTGTAGATATAAACAAGGGGGCGGGGGGTGAAGCCCTCGTGGCTTTTCTCGGTGTTACCGTGGTAACAAACTTCCACTGTTTTCTGGGGATACCTGTCACCGCGCTGTCACCCGCAAGAGTACGATTGGAATGCGCCCATTTAGCGGGGAAATTGTTTATTCAGTTAAAATGTATCCTGTTGATGACTGACTCTTGCACTTGCTTTAGTGGAGAAAAACGTCAACTAAATATTACATAATCACGGACTACCGGGAAAAAAGAGCTGCTAAAAATCGCTGTGATGAATTCAGTATTTTAAACTTTTGGTAGGTTTATGCCTGGTCGGTGACAGAAAGACGTGCTTTTATTAGTGTCCTGTCTTTTATAGACGGATTTACGAGTAAAATCGTGTTTTGTTTCGTGCGGCTTAAATATAGCCTATGACTCACTATTTATACAAAACAGGCGGCAAGCCTTCTGACAGCTAATGCCGATACTACGTGTAAACATCACTATCATGTCAGTCAATACTTCTGCTGAATAAAAGACATTGGGGAAAACATTTCACGCTTATACCATGGTAAAGACAACGAAAGCTCCAGATCCGATTCGCATTAACTGATTATTTATTTAATCTCGTCAGCCAGTGTAATCGGTTACAAAAACGTTTACAATAACAAGATCCTTAAAGCTACCCTGCAGCCATCGAGTTTCGGCTTTCTCAGCCTCTGGGATACACCATTGCTTCCCCTTTAAAAATGAATTATGCGATTACCCCCCCCCCCCCCACCACCACCACCACCCACCACACACGCACTGAGACACGCAGCGTCCCGGACCCCCTCCCTCGCTGGATACATTGTTCTCAGTTTAAACAGCAGACTTTGCAAATTGCCGGTGCAGTTAATCTCCGCGGTTAAGGGCGCCGGCGGCTCAGAAGTGGACCGGACTTTGGTAGGGGAGAGCCGAGAGTGTGGGAAGCGCTCAGACCGGGACAAAGATGCTATGACCGTATCTCCCCCCGCGCTATTGCGGGGGAAATCTCAAGCCAGGAAATCAGCCCCACCAGGCGCTACATAACTGCTGGCCAGGCTGGCACAAGTGCTGCTTAGAGGTGAGTCAAACTTGGAGAAGCCATTTGTCATCTGGCTGCGTTTTTTAATTATTATTATTGTTAAATAGGAGTCTGGACAATATTGTGATCATTACAGTGACAGATAAAAAAAAATTTAAAGAAAAAATTTTCCTTATGGCCAGTGTCGGTCATCAACGTTAGTGAAATAAATTGTCTTCGCTTCCTCAACATGATGCGTAACTGGCGCGCTGACTACATCTCCTCTAGCTTTGTTCTGGTGCCGACGGACTCTTTCTGCGAGTCGGGCAGTTCTTTTGCAGAGAAGTAGCCGTTTTTATTGGTTTCTCATCTGAAGGAAATGTTTTAGAGTGTGTTTGATTTACAAAAAGCGGATGTCGGGTTTGTGCGTTTGTTTCGTTTATTTTAATATGTAAGTAAGTTCGCTTTTATTCGGATGACATCATATAGCCTAAAGTCGCTGCGCGTTATTAGAAGAAATAATGTATAACAAATTGGCAGAATGTTTTAATTCTGACTATAGCTACTGATATGAATGGAGACAGAGTGGTGACAGCGTTTAGGGCGACCGAAGTCAATTACTCATCTATGATCTGGGTTACAGCCTGATGCCACCGCGTGGTTATCTGACCACAGCTGTCAAATTATAGGAAAAGGGTATACAAGTCAATATGTCACAGATGGCTACGTAGCATAGCATGAACATTGCGTAGCATAGCACTGGAAGTGATGGATGTTCGTAATTTACGTAACCTTTAGCTACTATTTAGGATATGCTGTGTTTTTTTATTATTGCGTATTGGAATAGGTTCTGTTTTTGTAAAATCGTGGCAACTATTTGTCTTGTGAACCTTTACCAAAATAATATTATGATGGCCGGTATAAAGAACGATCATTCTTGATAGGATGAAAGATTGTTGAAAGTGAGCACGGCAAATTTATTCACGCGTTGCCCTCGGAAGCGTGTGTCAGTTGTCAGTGGGGCTTTGTGCATCGGCGCCGGCTAAGTGCCCTACTTTCGCTCGCACGGCCCCGGCTTGTCCCCCTCGCCGCGCCTTTGTTCGTCCCACCGCCGCGCGGTTACATTAGTTTGTCTCGGTGTTGCGTAGGATTGCGTTTGACTCGCGGCAGCTCCGTGTTGGCGCCCAGAAGCGGTCAGAAGATCAGGGCCAGTTGACTTCCTCACGGCAACAGTGTCGGCTGTGGGAAAGGTCGCTTATGAAAACCGAAGAGCGGCCAGTACTGACAACTATGCGAACGTGTTATATAACGATTACGACGAAATCTGCAAAATCTGTTTTTATGACAATTCCATATGCACGCATGTAACTAAACCATCGAAGTGATGCATCTACTGATTGATATATATATATAATATGTTTAATGATGTGTATGTGTGTGTGTATATATAGACGGATAAAATATAGACGGATGTTCTCATAGGTGGCTTGTAAGTGAAGGAAACGGAACGGAAGACTAGACTCAGTAATTTATGTGAGGAAAATCAGAGATCATAAACATTATATATATTCGTTGAAATACTGCCTCTTGTTCTTCCATCACGCTTCACCCTCTTTCCCTCTCTTTTTCACGTACTCCATCTCTCCCCCATCCGCCTGGGGCTCTCTTCCTCTTTCCATTCCCCCACCCCATCGCGCTCCTATCTTCTGCATTCTCCCCTATCTCCTCATAGCATCACATCTGTACTAATGTAGCCCTCTCGTCAGTCACTTCCCTATTCTCTTTCCTCCCTCCACTTTTTCCCTCTCGATTTCTTTTTTTTTTGCTTTGCTTATCCCTTCCTGGCATTTTCTCTGTTAACTTTCTTCCCTGCATTCATATTGATTTGTTTCTTTCTCCATGTCTCTCTGACTTCCCGCCCGGTTGCCACCTCATTTCTCCATCACCCTCCATCCATGTCTAAGCCATTTATTCTATTGTCGCGGCCATCACCTTCCCTCCACGCCTTCCGCGTCTGTGATCGTCTCTGCTCCTCTTCCTCCTCTCTCCCAGTCACTGGTAGCCCGGTGTGTCACGGCGGCCCAGGGCCCCTTCCCACCTCGTCAGCATGCCTCCACGGCCCTCATCCGGCGAGTTATGGGGCCTGCACCTCATGCCCCCCCGCATCCTGGTGGACTGCTGTCTGCCCAACGGCATGCTGGTCAGTCTGGAGTGCCTGCGGGAAGCTCCACTTATTAGCATCAAGCAGCAGCTCTTCACAGAGGCCCGGAAGTATCCTCTCTACCACCTCCTACAGGTCAATAGACACAGGTTCACAAGTATGCACATGTATAATGATCTGAACACATATCATAAAAGAGAAGACGGTATACAGTTAATATTCCTTGGTGATCTTCATTTAGATTGCATTTGATTTAACTGACATCAACCCACATTATGCAGTATTTATGAAATATATGGACAGCAGGTGACTAAAGTCACACACTTAACAACATTTTAACCTGAATTGCTCCTGTAAAGCCATATAAGTGGCTAAACTGTAGTTTGTTTTTGAGATTGCTTTGGCCCAGCAGCAAAATAATAATACATAGTAATAACATTGTTCCAATGATCTCTCAAGTCAAGTGATCATAATCCACTAGAGATCAAATTAGGCAGCAACTGGGCTGCAATTTCTGTGCTGTAACACACTTCTTAGATGGGCCCTTTATAACAGGATGGGTGCTGTTCCTTTAAGCAGGACTGCATTTTGATTAGCCTCTTTTTAAGATGCCTAGCTAGCGGCTTGTAGTGACAGTCTCTATTGCTTTCACAGGAGGAGTCATGCTACATCTTTGTTGGGGTGACGCAGGAGGCAGAACGAGAGGAGTTCTATGATGAGACACGGCGGCTCTGTGACCTCCGGCTCTTTCACCCCATCCTGAAGGTCATCGAGCCACTGGGCAACAGGGAAGAGAAGATCCTCAATAGGGAGATTGGTTAGCATCCTTTCCATGCCTTTTTGCCATTGGTCAGGGTCCCTTCAAAACCTTTGGTGCTATTAGTCTAGTTTTCCATGTTTATGTTGCCATTGGTCAGGAACCATTCAATGTCATTGTTGCTATTGGTCAAGGTCCTTTCAGTGCCTTTATTCCCATTGGTCAGAGTCTTTTCAGTACCTTTGTTGCCATTGGTCAGGGTCCCTTCCATGGTTTTGTTGTCATTGGTCGGGATCCTTTCCCTGTTTCAGTTGCTTCTTCAGTAGGTCGGTTCCATACCTTGCACATTTTGCACTTCCAGACTGCCCACTCCACACATCGGCTCATCAGCATAATCCTCTGATCTCAGATCAGTTTGCCCGTCCATTCGCCTTCTACACAGGCTTTGCAATCGGAATGCCCATCTGCGAGTTTGAGCTGGTGAAGGACCCCGAAGTGCAGGACTTCCGGCGCAACATTCTGAACGTGTGTCGCGAGGCCATGGAGGAGCGGGAGGGAGGCGGAGCCCACAGCCAGGCGCTCTACGTGTACCCCCCCAACGTGGAGTCGTCTCCGGACCTGCCCCAGCACATCTTCTCCAAGCTAGATAAAGGTCACTGACACACGTGGCCCAATGGGTCTCACTGCTCTCTGATGGCATGATTGCTGTCAACACGGTGCTTTTCTCAAGATTAGTTTAGCTTTAGGCAGCCTAGTTCTAGCTGCCTAGGAACACATTTTCCGGGGTGCACAGAACTGCAGATGCACCCTATTATTTGCAATTTATTATCATTATTAACAGTAATAATAATAGTGATAATAATAATACATGGCCATGGAAATGCATGCAATTAATATGCAAATGTTTCAGTATCAATTTCCATCACAATTATTAGGAGGCTGTTTGCAGTTATCCGCTCCAGTTTAGAGCATTTTTTGAGTATCTTTGCGAAGATCGGGTGTGTATTCGCCACATTGCTGTGCTCATTAGCCTCACTTAGGTGTCGGTGCTTGCCCCCCCCCCGCAGGCCGCCTGATCGTGACCATCTGGGTGATAGTTTCCCCCTCGAATGCCAAGCAGAAGTACACGCTGAAGATCGCCCACGACGCCCTGCCCGAGCAGCTCATCGCCGAGGCCATCCGCAAGAAGACACGCAGCATGCACCTGTCTGCGCAGCAGCTGCGCCTCTGCGTGCAGGAGTACCAGGGCCAGTACATCCTGAAGGTGTGCGGCTGCGACGAGTACCTGCTGGAGAAGTACCCGCTGAGCCAGTACAAGGTGACACGCCGGGGATGCGGCTCTGCTTCCAGGCAGCTTGGAGCCGCCCGTGGGCTTGAGACTTCTAGGGATCAGCCTACTTTCTCTCACTTTGGGGATTATCTCCTGTCACTGTGTTAATGATACAGGCGCATCGGTGATAAAATGCATGCAGCTTTCCTGGGAAAATGTCTCTGAAGTACCTGTGAGGCTGATGTTTGAATGGAGGACCGTCCTCCTCCTCTCTGCATTACCCATACCTCTGCTTCTGTCGCGCCGTTCCCCTTTCCACCTCTCCGTCACTCCCTCTCTCTCTCCATTCCTCCCTCTGTATCTTTGTATTCCTCCCTCTCTCGCCGTTCCTCTATGCATCACCTTTCTACATCCCTCTTCTTCTGTTTCTCCATTCCTCCCTCTCGCTTCATTCCTCTCCCCCTCTCTCTCGCCGTCTCACCCTCCCATCTCTCTCCTTCTCTCCAGTACATCCGTAGCTGCATTACCGTTGGGAGGCTCCCTCACCTCATGCTGGTGTCAAAGGATAGCCTGTACAGCCAGCTGCCCGCCAGCGGGTTTGTGACCCCCTCCTACAGCCGTCGCACCCCCCAGCCCAGCCCCTGCCCCGGGGGAGGGGATTCCAGTGCCCCCCGCTCCCTCTGGGCCTTCAACACCCTGCTCAGGGTGCGCCTGCTGTGTGCCACTTATGTCAACGTCAACATCAGGGACATCGACAA
>JAODKL010000002.1:10988682-11006985 GCA_026780765.1 Petrocephalus schoutedeni
AGCCCCTAATTTGCTTTGGGATGATTGTGGCCAGATGATTTAGCATAGAAAGAGGGGCTGTTTTACACAAGACTAAAGTTCAAGTACATGACTCGCAATAATCCTTTAACTGGGATTTGTCATTTAAGTTGGAATGAATAACCAATTTATAATAAGTGTGACTCCAGTGTTTGAAGGAAGAATGAGTCACTCTTCTGAGAATGTGACTATTCTCTTTGAAGGTGGAATGTGAAATGTAAAACATGTTTACTTCTGTATCTAAGGTGGAATGAGTGTCTATTGTAAAACATGTTTACAGAGACTCCTGTTTTTAAGGTGGAATGAGTGTCCAATGTTAAACATGTTTACAGAGACTCCTGTTTTTTAAGGTGGAATGAGTGGCTGACCTATGACATTTACCTGACGGATCTACCCCGGTCAGCTCGACTGTGCCTCTCCATCTGCTCTGTCAAAGGTCGTAAGGGGGCCAAAGAGGTAGGAAACATCCCTGGTTACTTTGGATAGCAGCATTAACGCAGTGCAGGACAGCAGTGTAGACATGACGCATGTGTTTGCGTGTGTCTCAGGAACACTGCCCTTTGGCCTGGGGCAACGTGAACCTGTTTGACTACAGGAACACCCTGGTGAGCGGCAAAGTGGCCCTGAGCCTGTGGCCAATGCCTCATGGGCTGGAGGACCTGCTCAACCCCATCGGAGTGGCTGGATCCAACCCCAACAAGGTGAAAAAGGCGTGAAACAAAAGGCAGAAATTCTGCTTCCTCCACTGATACCATCTGTTGCTCAATTTGTAGATATTCAGGTGCTTTTAACACTCTTGTGAGAAAAGTGTGTAAATATCCACCTTTTGATTTATACTTCTTCTGTACTCCCCTATACACCTGAGCTATAACATCTGGAGTGTTACTTGTTTTACTGTTAACACTGCAGACCATTTATTATTTTTTATTTGTATACTGTTGTATAAGTTTAAGTAGTCTGTATTCTAATATACCAATAAAAACATCTTGAATCTTAAATGTATCTTATATTCAAGGCCAAATTTCAAGGATGGGGACCAAAGTCACTGTTGGAGCCCTAAAAATTGCTGCTGTAAGAAACCGAAAAAAATAAATTTGGGGTCCCTTACAATTCGGGGCCCTGGGCTACTGCCCAGGTTAGCTTGTGCATATGTCCGGCCTTGTCCACATTTCCCACTAAACCAGACTTTATCTTGTTCTACTTGCTCCCCCCCCCCCCCACAGGAGACCCCCTGTGTGGAGCTGGAGTTCTCCTGGTTTAACCAGACCGTGATATTCCCAGATGAGCAGCAGATCGAGGAGCACGCCAACTGGACCGTCTCCCGCGAGCTGGGCTACAATTACTCCTTGGGGCTGGTGAGAGGGGGAGGGGGGCAGAAGAGAGTGCGCTGAGGGACAGAGAGACAACGCGAGAGCCCACAACCCCCCCCCTGTCCCACCCTCACCCACAGAGCAACCGCCTGGCATGCGACAACACTGTGTCGCAGGGGGACGTGGAGCAGCTGCGCAGCCTCTGCAGCCGCGACCCGCTGTACGAGCTGTCTGAGCAGGAGAAGGACTTCCTCTGGAGGCACCGGTAGGTCTCCCTGGCAGGCACTCATCCTGACCGCCCAGAGCTTCCCATGTGCATAAGCTGGGTATCTCTAGTGCCCATTGCTGAAAGCAGCACGAGGGATACCTCAGCAAGACTTAAAAGTAATGTGAAGGGTCAGGGATAGCACTGGTCTTTCAGGAGCTGAGATAGCTCACTTGGTTAGAACATCAGACTATTAATTTGAGGACTCAAGTGCCTGTTCGGGTGATGTGCATGTGTCTGTGGGACATCTTGCTTAGGATTAAGTATATTCATCTCCTTTGTGAACAATGGTGTCATCGCGCAGAACTTGCTACTAGATTTTAGGTTTCTTAGAACTTGCTGTACATCTGCGCCCTTGTTTTCTCTATAAGTGCTCATTCGCCCCTCTGCCTACAGACATTACTGCGTCAACATTGCCGAGAGTCTTCCCAAGCTGCTACTTTCGGTGAAGTGGAATTCAAGAGATGAGGTGTCCCAGGTAAGGAGGAAGACGTCAACGCTGGTGACAGCATGACAAGCAGTGACAGAATGGTGTAGAGAAACTCCTGGGGAACTAGAGAGTCTCCTCCCTCCTCACAATTAGGTCCAACCTTACTGGCACATCTGCTTCCTTCTCTTTTTGTTCTCACTGTGGGTATCACTGTGTAATATAGCCAACTCAGCCACATTGTCCCCCCCAGATGTACTGCCTTCTGCGTGACTGGCCCCTCATGGAGCCGGAGAGCGCCCTGGAGCTGCTAGACTGTAACTTTCCGGACCCCATGGTGCGGGAGTTCGCCCTCCGCTGCCTTGTGCAGGGCCTGACAGATGACAAACTGAGTCAGTATCTGCTGCAGCTGGTCCAGGTAAGAGAACGGAGATCTACCTCCGTGTCAGGATGGTCCTCTCATATACTCCCCGTACACAGGTGTGCATGCATACCTGTGTGTGCGTGCACATTCTAGAGCATCAGGAATGTTTGTGTTTCTGCAGGTACTCAAGTACGAAATGTACCTGGACAATCCTTTGGCTCGATTTCTCATCAAGAAAGCATTGACCAATCAGAGGGTGGGACACTTCTTCTTTTGGCATCTTAAGTGAGTCACTTTGATGATGATGGTGATGATGATGATGATGGTGATGATGATCGTCATCAAGAGAATGCCAGTAACGATGGTGATCAACGTATCAACTGAGGCAGGTCGGAGATGCACAACAAGACCGTGTCCCGCCGCTTTGGTCTGCTGCTGGAGGCCTTCTGCCGTGCATGTGGGATGTACCTGAAGCACCTCAATAGGCAGGTGGAGGCTATGGAGAAGTTGGTCAACCTCACTGATACACTCAAGCAGGAGAAGAAGGATGAGACGCAGAAGGTACCGCTTCTACATCATGTAGCAAACATAGCTGTGTGGCATTATTTGTAAAGAGCGGCCATCCTTATCATTATCCAATGATATGTTTTGAATCTATGAGTGATAGGAGATGGGCCATTCCTGGGGACCAATCAACTTTAAGCTGGGACCAGTGCCCCTGTGGTCCTGCCCCTGTATACACTCCTACCAATACATTGCTGGACATATACCTGTAGCTCCCTTGTTGACTGGCACAGCCATGGACCACATTGACATCATTTGACCACATGGTGAGCTATTCTGTTTGTTAATTGGCTGCCTCAGACGCAGATGAAGTTCCTGGTGGAGCACATGTCCCGCCCCGACTATATGGAGGCACTGCAAGGGTTCGTCTCACCTCTCAACCCCGTCCACCAGTTAGGTAACCTCAGGTAATGCCTCACTGGTATGGCAGCAGCCTCAATATCGCACCTGTCACCTCAGCCCTGGCAACAAGGCAGCTTGGCTCAGATGCACTGTCACTGTAATCCACCCCCCCCCCCAGGTCGAATACATTCACCACCCGGGAAATCCCAGGTGCTGTGTCTGATCGCTGAACCCATCTGGCTGCCTGTCTTTCAGTCTGTATGCCAGCTGTGCTTCCTCAGATGTCACAGCCCTGCACTTCCGCTTGCAGCACTGATAGTGACAGGGCTCACACTGCCCTGACTCCCTGCCTGCCGGCACAGCTGTCTGCTCCATTAGAATGGCCGACACTTTGTTTTCTGGCACTAATAACAACTGAGCAGTCAATCAAGGCAATCTTCCTCTGCTCTCACGTTTTCTTGCATCCCCACATCCTTCCTCTTTCTTTCCCCTCCATCTGTGGCCCTCTCTTATCCCTCTGTTTACATCTTCATCCCTGCCAGGTTGGAAGAGTGCCGCATTATGTCATCGGCAAAACGCCCCCTGTGGCTAAACTGGGAAAACCCCGATATCATGAGTGAGCTTCTGTTCACCAACAATGAGGTCATCTTCAAGAACGGTGATGGTGCGTCTTTTGTTTCTTTTCTTTTTTTTTACTGGCAGGGTGACAAATCTAATTTGTGATGGAATCCTGTAAAGGAGACCAAGGTGTACGCAATATCTTAATAATGTTTTTGAGCAAGATACTTTACATCCACAGTTCCTACTGGATCTAAATTTTTACTGTAAAATACTCAGGTGATAAATGAAGAAATCGGTAGCACTTTACTCAAGGTGACGTTTTTAGTAATTTATAAAAATATTCATAACAAAAAGTAATGGCTCCATAAAGCTTTATAAACATGGCTATAAATATTTATCAAAAGGCATAACACGTTACAGCCATGTCTATTATGCATTATGAATGCTTTATGAAGCTCTCCTGTATAATGCACTATAGATACCTTCATAATGCATTATAATGGCCAGTATAAGCATTAAGGATCCTTTGTACTGCATTATAAAGGTATCTACAGTGCATTATAGATGAGAGCTTCAAAGAGCATTCGCAATGCATAATACACATGGCTATAACGTGTTATGCCTTTTTATAAATAGTTAGAACCGTGTTTATAATACTTTACGAATGTGCTACAATGTGCTACAAGGAACAGTTATCAGGCTTTATGAATATAGGCTTCATAGAATGTGTTACCAAGAAGTGTCAGTGTCACTAAAACCTCCAATATCAAATGATTTCAATGAACAGTTAGACGTGTCAGCATTTCTTTTTGAGGACATTTTTATCCTGATTTTAAATGCAAAGCACTCCATCACATTATTTTTTAATTTAATAAATTATTTATGGACTCTCTCCCATAGCCACTACCAAAAATATAACAGAGGTCTGATTATGTGGTTTAATTTTTACTGAAGTAAAAATGACCAGTAAAAGTTTACTAACCTGGTCTGATATACAGTACTGTCTAATCTCTTTTGCTGTGTCCTTTTCCCCTTGGAACTTTATCTAATGCGACCGCTGTTTTTGTGTGATTGCCTCTGGGTGTCAACTTTTGTTCCTGTTCTTCTCAGATCTGCGGCAGGACATGCTGACACTACAGATTATCAAGATTATGGAGAATATTTGGCAGAACCAAGGGCAGGACCTGAGGTAATGCCAGTTTGGACACCAGTGTCCGTCACTGGGCCTCTTGCCATTTAAGCTCCGTGCTCTCGCCGGCTCCCTCGCCTCGCATGCTGATGCTCACAGCCCAGCCTCCGCTCTCATGCAGGATGCTGCCTTACGGCTGCCTGTCCATCGGGGACTGTGTGGGCCTGATCGAGGTGGTGAAGAACTCACACACCATCATGCAGATTCAGTGCAAGGGTGGCCTCAAGGGGGCGCTGCAGTTCAACAGCAACACCCTGCACCACTGGATCAAGGACAAGAACCGCGGCGAGGCGTGAGTCTGCTGTATCGGCTTGGCACAATGACCCCACCGCCCCCATCTATATTTATATCCCAACAAAGCCACGCCCACCCTAGCCCCTCCCACTCTACCCTGATTCGTTCTTCGGTTCCCGCAGGTATGACAGAGCCATCGACCTGTTCACTCGATCCTGTGCTGGATACTGTGTGGCTACATTCATCCTGGGCATTGGGGACAGACACAACAGCAACATCATGGTTAAGGAGAACGGCCAAGTATGACATCCATAGGTCACTTGGGGGCTGTGTGTGGTGTCAGCAGAATTGGTTCACTCTTGGGTCCCTGAGCAAGGTCCTACCAGGGTGGCATGGGGTGGCATATCTGCCACCCTAAAAAAAGCCTTGTCACCCCGCTTGGCATTCATCACATATACTTCTGCCATAAGGTGCCACCCCTCAAAATCTGCTCCCCTCCTCCTTTTCCACCCTATGTATACTGTTCTAGATCCACCCCTGTTAACTCCAGGGACTGACCCTGACCAGGGAGCTGACCCTACTTTTTTGAAATGTATGTGACTTTGGACAAAAGCATCTGCTAAATAAACAAAATGAAGTGCATCGTAATAAACATATTATGTTTGAATTTAACAACCTGGAAGGGGGGGGCATACATGCAGCCCTTTTGGCTTCAGCCAGAGTAAATCAGGAAGGAAGGTCGGGGTGTCTGATCTATGCAGAAGAGGGGTTTATATTTTTACAGATCAGCTGTAAGTGTACGTGGGGGGGCTTGTCACCGGTCTCTGCCCGAACCCGGGACTTCGCCATCCTCTTCCTTTCCTAAATCCAACCTGTGATTTTTCTCCCAGCTGTTCCACATCGACTTCGGCCACTTCCTGGACCACAAGAAGAAGAAGTTCGGCTACAAGCGGGAGCGGGTGCCCTTCGTCCTGACACAGGACTTCCTCATCGTCATCAGCAAGGGCGTACAGGAGTGCACCAAGACCAAAGAGTTTGAACGGTGCGTGTAAAGACGTGCCTCGTATGAAGGGCGCTTCACCATAGCAGGCCGAGATGTCACACTTTTCATGATGTGATAACTGGGGTATCGCTGATGTTGTCACCAGATAGTCCCAATAAACGTCCCAATAAGCCATGTCTTTTTATAAGGATAATTGCTAGACAGTTATTCTTACTGGTTAAAAGCGGATGTCCCATCTAGTGTGTCCCCTGCCTTTTTGCCCATGTTTCCTGGGGTAGGCTCCTGTGAGTAGGACTGAAAAAGTGGTTGGAAAATGGATGATTGATTGTATCAAATGTTGCTTGTCTTAGTTACTTTTGTGTAGACACCAGTAAGTCATTAATGGAGTCCCTGAACAGGAGAGCCTTTTGCTGCCCATATGCCCAGAGAATAACCCTGCCTTTCCTCACACATGGACACAGGTTCCAGGAGATGTGCTACAAGGCTTACCTGGCCATTCGCCAGCACGCCAGCCTCTTCATCAACCTGTTCTCGCTGCTGCTCGGTTGTGGCATGCCCGAGCTGCAGAGCTTCGACGACATCGCTTACCTGCGCAAGACTCTGGCCCTGGAGAAGAGCCAGCAGGAGGCGCTGGAGTACTTCACAAAGCAGATGAACGACGCCCACCATGGCGGCTGGACCACCAAGATGGACTGGATCTTCCATACCATCCGTCACATGCCAAACGAGCACTAGGACCCAGAGATGAGCATCATCACATGATGCACTTACTGAGAAACACACACACTGACATACTTACATACTTGTGACTTAAATCTGTAAGGACTAATACCTTCACATTCAGGCTGTCACCTGACTGAAGATCCAGGCTAGCGACCATCGCTTTATTGCTCCTGTACCTGGCAACGTCGACTCAGACCTGGCTGACCATTAAGTTGCATGATTCACTGACAGACTGAAACTGATTAAACTTTAATGCAGTAAAACTTTGAGAGGAAAGGAAGGAAATATATTGTCACCAACGCAACCAGTTTGCAGATTGAGGCAGATAGGAAGGCTGTGATTGGCTACACTGCTGTGATGTCACATGCTTTCTGGGCTTCCAATAGCCAGACGACGAGAGCGTCTTTGCACCTGGGGACTTCAGATCCGAGGAGCTTCCCAACTGAGTTGAAGTAGGGTGACCAGATAATCCATGTCATCCCGGACGCTTTGAGCTACTTCAGGTTTTACAAATTACTTTAAACCTTAAAGGCTCCTGTGCTCAGTTGAATAGTTCAGTTCTTCTTGTGCTTTGACTGGTTTGTTTCCTTGATTGAAAGACTCATCCAGCCATTTCGCATTAGTGGCACACGCATGATTACAGGAGACAGACCAAGCAGCACGCAGCAAGAACACAGTGCTTAAGTGAAATCCAGGTCCTTTTGATTGAAATGACAGTTTACGAATCCTGTCATAGCTCAAAGTGTCTGGGACAACATGGAGTATCTGGTCACCCTAGCTGAAGACAATCTGTAAGGTTATAAGGTGGCTGGACCATGTGGCCACTACATGCTAACCGGGGTGGATTGATGGCTCAGGACTGGACCTGTGCTCTTCCTGCTGCAAGACATATGTCGACAGCACTGTGAGACTCACTGTCGCTGGCCTCTCCGACCCCCACTGTTAAGCGGCAGTATGGGACAGAGGGCAGTGTGCGTCACGTTTGGGGAAGAGGCGATGCACTGGATGGACCTATAGGAATGAATTGCACTGCGTTGGTGTCTCCACCCTGCACTGGACTATATGACTGCACTATCTGGGGACCAGGTGATGATGACCAGTGTTGATAGTAGCATCATCACTCACTCTAGTTGCACCATGCACATTCACTTGAAATTACGGGGGGTGGCACTAAAACCGAAACACTGAACTGCAGTTTGATTGAAAGTTGTACATCCCCCAGCTTTCTGCAAAGATGCCAAATGACAGATAGGTAGTAACATCATTGTCAAAACACCCAGCTTAGTGTCACCTGGCAAGGCAGGGAAAGCGAAGCATTTAACTGTGCCAATTTTGTCTTCCTAACTGCAAATCCTGTTTTGGATGGGGGGAGGGGGGTGGAGGTTCTTTTCTGTTGTGTTTGACTTCAGTGTTATATTGTGAAATTTTCGACCAGTTTGAGGAGCTTTAAACCAGCAAAAAGATGTTTTTTTAGTGAAAGACACTGTGAGTGCAATAAAGCCCTTTACTCATTACATGGTCTTTACAGTGGCAGACTTACTGAGGTCTTCTACTGTCATGTGTAGCATACCATAGCACATGCTACAATTGGACATTAATTTCCTTGAGACCAGCTGTGAAAGAGGCCTAGGGTGTTACACAACTTAATTAGCATATAATGAGTATAGGGCTTAATAATTTGTGTACCATCAGGGAACTAGTCATCTGACAATCTCAGAGAACTCTTGTAAGCATAGGCCTTTCTCAGTGACAACGGTCCTCTTCAGAGGCAGTAGATTTGACTAATTAACAGGACTGGTTCCTATAGACTTAGCCACTAGGTTAGTCAGTTAGTGTAGCCACTTACCCACAATCTGACCTGTATTTCACTGTAGTACGTTAGTCACTGGCCAAATTAAGGGTTTCTCATTGGTGCTTAAAGATGTTGTTAAACATCAACAATTATATCTATCCATCTTAACAATGAACAATGGATGTTATTTTCAGGTCTAGAACTAGCTTATGCATAATCTTTCTGCAGTTACAATTGTGTGGTAAAGAAAAAATGTTGACTCCAAAAAGGCAATTGATATGAAATTATTATTTTTCTTGAAGTCACCTTGCGTTGCAGTGTTTGAATCGTTTGTAGAGAGTCAGGTATTTGGCACTGAAAATAACTTATGTGGCACCTTAAGTAAAGTTTGCATTTGGACAAATCAGTGACTATATGGATATTGGAAACTGTGGTTAGAAACCTTCTAAGACCCGGTATTTTCTGTGTGATGGCCAGTATTTGTTTGTAATACATGTTGTGGTGGGACTTTGTTGATGAATCACTGTACTGTATTTTGATAAAAGGTTTATGCACTCATGTTAGCATCGTTGCAGTTCAAAATAACAGGGCTGACTCGATTGTGTAACTTATGATTGGTCTCTTGTTTTGCTATGATGCCGTTTTCAGTGATATTTAAATAAACGTTTGTTAAAATGTGTTCATGGTAACTGAAGGCCTCATACACAGACATACAGAAGTGAGCAGGCACTGGGAAATGGCCAAATGAAAATAAATAATCAAATACATTAAAAAAATAAATTTAAATAAATTAAAAATGAAGAATATAACACATGTGGCAAACACCACGTAAAAGAGAGCAACAGTGAATGAATGGAGTTCCTAGGGATTGAATTACTGTGGACTAGACAAATATTTCACTGTAGCTCTTCCTACACATGTGTCAATAGTTCCTGCTTTAAAAGCCCAAGAAATGTTGTAAATGTGTGTTCCAGCTCTCCTGTGATCGGACAACCTGAGAGTCAACCTGAAACAACAATCAGCAGAATAAACATTGATATGTAATTAGTAACATAAATTCAGGAAGAGGTTTATTGGAAGCTGTCTGACAGCAGAGTGCAATGAAGGTGGGTGGGGGGGGGGCAGATCAGCAGAAGCAGTCACACAGAAATGTCCATAGCCCCCCCGTCCCCTACAGGAGACAGTCCCCAGGAGAAGGGAGGGCACCGTTCACAGTTAACTGTTTTAATTTGGTTATGTTACTGCTACAAAAAGTGTCCTGCTGCCCATTAGATCACAGGCAGCATACATTTTCCAATGATTTCTTCCAAAATGTCAAGAATGTTTGTTTTAAGACGGCGCTGTCTTAGTTTTTTGTGTCTTTACTGTTAATGACATTAAAAAAAAACAACAGTTTGGCAGATACATAAATTCTTGCTATAAATGTCACAAAAGAGAGGACTGAGGAGAGGGTTGACTGCCTATCTCAATGAAGCACTCAGATATGCACTCAGACTATAATGCCTGTGACTGGTTCCCAATAACCCTGAAAAGGTAGTGCCCAGTGGCCTCAGGTCAGTAAGTGAGGTACAGTGCAGTGGGGAGCAGCAGGACCACCTTAAACACCCAAAGTCAATGATGCCACCTTAAACGCCTCCAATCATGACCCTGTACATGCACCGAACAGAGCAACACATGCTTATACATGAACTCACCAGCACCACCTACAGTCTGGAGTCAGAGTAGCGCCGTGACCTGCTACCTGATTATATGACATCACTGCATGACCACTTCCTGCCCGGTAAACCCCTGGGCTCATTGATAGCAGATGCTGCTTTTTGATTGGGCGACAGTATGACTGTCATAATTATGGAAGGCACTGCTTCCGATAATTACTGCTTACATTGCTAAAGACTCATTTTCTCTTGGCAATAAAAAAGAATTAGTGGCGATCACTGTCACTGATAAATTACTGCTTAATTAGCTCCTGCCCATGCTGGACAGAAAGACGAAGAGGAGAGAGAGTAAACAATCTAAGCAGAGAACCATACAGTATACACTGTATACAAAACACATTCAGGGGAGCAGGCACACAAGCACCGGCTCCCACTTGTGACACTCAGACTGCTTACATCACCGACTGGTCACCAGAGCATCGCATCATAAACAGCCAAATTAAAGAGGTTATAAGTGCTCTCAGAATGGCTGAGCATAGATTACTAATGCTTTTTTTTATACAACTTCAGAGACAATAAGCTGCGGAATACTTCCTTTCAGCTTAGTTTTGATCATTTGCAAATGACTCATTTTAGACTAAATAATATGAATTAGTGTAGATTATCATTATTAATTGGTTTGTACTGATTAATATTAACTGCTTAAATTAATCAATATTAACGATTTCCCAATGACTTCACCTCACCAGGAATGGCAGGTGTAGATCTGACTGGAGGGATCTTTGGCAGAGATGCATTTTCTTTCTAGGTGGTTCTCAAAGTCTCGAGTCCCGAGACGACATCCCCCAGGTGACAGATAAAAAAAAGACGTGATCAGACCTCTGCAGGGATTATTCCCTGATTTGACCAGTCACTAAAAAGACCAGACCCTGAAGTCGCGTTCCCAGTAAACCTGTCATAATCAATCACAAAAAAAAACCATTGTCCAATTTGTAATACAAAAAAGCTTTTCTGGTTCTTCTTCAAAGTGAAGTTAGCCAGTGTTAGCAGGCCTGCATCACAGAGGATGAATACAATGCATATAAGCCGGGAGCACTGGCGCAGTTACTCAGTAATCACAATGCCCTAGAAGACCAACAAAAATCCACTGAATCCCCAATCTGAAGTACATCTACATGCTAAGTGGCCCTTCCCTTAGGAAACCCATACAAATTAAGACCAGCATTTTTAGACAGTCAGTGACTTTAGCTGTCCATTGGTAGAGTGTTTATGACCGATAGTGTGAGTGAAGGTCAATCAGTGAGTGTAAATACAAAAATCATGTATGTGTTTATGTCATATCAATTCATATATGCGTATGTCAGAATATGTATAGCAGTGCGTTCATAAGAGACCGCATATGTCAGTCTGGGTGCCTGTCAGTCTGGGTGTCTGTCAGTCACGGTGTCTGTCAATCTGGTTGTCTGTCAGTCATGGTGTCTGTCAGTCTGGGTGTCTGTCAGTCACGGTGTCTGTCAGTCACGGTGTCTGTCAGTTTCGGTGTCTGTCAGTCTGGGTGTCTCTCAGTCACAGTGTCTGTCAGGGCCTAGAAACTGTTGTCGATGTTCCAGACGTCACCACTGAGCGCATTAGCGGCTCCCTGCAGCGTCCAGGTGAGCAGGGCCAGCTGGCGGCGGAAGTGTGCCTCGTTGAAGCGCAGCGGCTCCGAGCGCAGCAGGGACAGGTGCTCAGTGAGCGCGCTGACCGTGTGCTCGCCCCGGCCGTGCAGAACGTGCCGGAAAGGGGTCTCCACCGCAGACACATACTGGGACAGGAAGTAGTACTCCACCTGTAGGGACCCAGCCACACCATTAAAGCAGCAGGCCCTGACACAAGATTCATGACGTGAAGAATATAAATCACATGATTTTTAAATGGCGGCCTTCGGCTCACCCTCATGATGCGTGTGTTGTACAGGCGGGCCATCCGTTCATCATGAATGTCACTGTTCTGGATGGTGTCTCGCAGCATCTCTGCTGCGCGGTTATAATCCCCTCGAGCGCTGAACACCCACTGCAGGGAGAGGCCTCGGCCCTGTGGGGGTGTGGGGGGGAGGGGCATGAACCAGGATGTCCTGCCATTCAACGGCTGACCTTTGACCTTTGTGCCTGCTCACCTGCAGCTCAGGGGAGAACTTGTTGAGCTGGGAGCCGAAGTTGAGCACGGCGCCGCTGTAGCAGGTGACATCCAGCGGTAGGATGTGGTCGTGGGCCAGTCGCAGCACCATGAGTCCGACCAGCTCCCCCACGCTGTGGCCCAGCGGCCCTACGCGGCCTTGCAGCATCTCCTGCAGCCGCTCGGCTGTGTCCAGCTGTGTGTTGATGAAGGGGTACGGGCGACTGTCCTGCCCAGGATACCAGAGAGACGGAAGACGGAAGGGTGAGGAGACAGGGGACATCACAGAGAGCAGGGGACAGAGGACAGAGACGAAGGACAATAATGTCATGAGACGTGGGATGGAGGCAATGACCCCCCCCCCCCTCCCCCAGTTACTATGCCGATACAGGACAGAAATGGAGGAGGTGGGGGATGGGGGAGTCAGACTGAGAAAGAAGGTGGAAAGTAAGGGGGGAAAAGCAGAGAAACACAGGAATAAAACCACAATATTGAGAGCGACCATCAAGAGGAAGGAGGATCCATGGTGCTCGGGGGCTGTACCTCCATGAAGCGGACTTCCATGGCTGGCACGCCTGCAAAGGCTGTGAAGCTGTACCCCCCACTGTTCAGGAACAGGGGCTTCACTCTGCCGGGAGACAACAGGGGGCGACAAAGAGCCATTACCAGGAGAGCAGCTCCCCCGAGCACTTCTAACAGCATGGGCTCAGGGACTGCCGGGCTGAACTGCCCAAGCCGTATGTATTGGCTGGCCGTCGGGGTTCCAGGCCCAGAAGCTCTGCATCTGTTAATTTTCCAAAACCTCTCTTCCAGTAGAGGCTTGCAGGGGGCAAAGCTGGGTGATAAGGAGGTAAGGGGACATGCACTGAAACAGCATGATGCCGCACACCACCACATGACAAACTCGGGGATGAGAACCCGCGTGCAGCCATGCAGTGGACGGTGCCTCAGCACCACACTGATCAGATGGAGCTGAGCAGTGTGACGTTTTTCCGGTGGCTGGCGTGCCAAACCTGCCAACAAACCCCTGAATTTTCCCTGAAGCTGGAGGGCCTACTTACTGGCAGGCCCATGGAAACATGCAAACCCCTCTCACACTCAGATCGAGGAGTGGGATTGGAACCCACAGCTTCGGAGGCGTGAGGCGACCGCGCTACTGACTGAGCTCCCGCTGCCCAGGACACAAGCAGAGCTGTGAAAGGCGCACAGGCATCTCCAACGCGGCAGAGTGACCGTCCTTCACCGCTCAGCTTCGCAGTGACTCGTGCTGAGATGTGTGTCAGGACTCTGGGGGACTGCGGCTTTATGACAGATGGCAGCAGAGCCCATCTGCGAGATGACATGAGCCCTGCCCAGTGCCCACGGCCGCCAGCCACGGGCGGCATCACACTGTATGCTGGTGAGAGTCTCTGACAAAGGGAACTTGCTGTGGGCGTAAAAGTCAGCTATATAAAATGCACTGAGATGAGGAAGAGCTCTCCACATTGTCAAAAGAGCAATTTAGTCAGTACTATGACAAAGCTCGTTCCCTAAGGACGTTTTAACACTCCATTTTTCATAACTTCCTGTCTAGCAACAGGGTGACAGTGAGCCTGGATCCTATCCCAGGATCCACTGGGCACAAGATACCCTGAATGGGATGCCAGTCCATTGCAGGCCTCAGATACACAGTCACACCCTACGGGCAATTTATAAGCACCAGCTTGCCTAAATGAAGTTTCTGGACTATGGGAGGAAACATGATAACTTGCATAAACTGCATCCACAAACAGTCAGAGGTGGGATTCGAACCTCTAACCCATGAGGTGCGAGACACCACTTTTAAGAATAATTTTTGTTTAAAAAAATCATTAAATACGAAACACAGGCACAAAATGAATTTTCAATTCATAAACCAGACATATCTTTGCTGTCTGATAAAAACCATCAATGTCCACTTTATGACGATCGTGACTTTTTACTATAGATGGAATATGCCAATTTCCTGTTTTCTGAGAGTATTTGACATCTAATTGGCCAAAACAAATTTATGAAGTAATCTATTTAATGAGTATTTGTGTTTGTCCTACTTAATATTTGTCATAATGCTCATTTGTATGAATTACTTTATAACACTAATTTTAACAACTTAACATGGTAGCTAGGTAGCTAGCTGACTAATGCTGTTGTTAATTATAAAATTAGTTAGTTTCATGTTAACAGCACACATATTTGCATGTAAATCCATTAAAAACATGAAGCCATTAAGCAGCGGCTGTGTAAAGATAGCTTTCTATTTGTGATGCTGAGGGTGTCTCATTACGTTGTTTTAGGTTTATTTTGTGAAGTAGTTTCAAAGAAAATGCATTTCTCAGGTTCCCAAAATAACGGCTTTTTGGAGATACTTGTTTTTCATTGGACAGCGATGATATGGAAGTTAGCCGTTTTAGACGGGGCATTAACGAAGTAAAATGTGTACATTATCAAAATCACTAAACAGTCCTTCGTTCTCTTAATGGCTGTCCCATCCCAGACCCCCTAATTGCTTGGATGCTCACATCTGGTTCCTCCAGCTGGTGCCTTGGCTCTGTGTGTAATCATAGATGGTGCGGCCTGAGTGTTTGGGGTGCTCCACCTGACGGGGACACACAAGAAAGCCGGAGATCCATATGCAGCGTGACGCTTTACATCCTAAACCACCGCATCCCCTGCTGTCCTCTGAGGTACAGAGTCACAAAAAGCCAGGACAGCAGAGGCTAAAGACGGGCTCTCCCTCACCTGCTTGATAACTCCCTCGACGAGATCGACCAGCAGGGGGCTGGTGTAGACAGACAGATTGTCATCACCTGAACATACAGAGGACGAGCACAAACGCACACAGGGGTGAACGGCTGCAGCCCCGGGCAGGAGGTAAGTGGTGCGTGACGTAAACAACGAGACGGCTGGCAATCACGATCCGAAACAGCCCGGCCGCATGCAGGAATAGCAGTGCTAGGATAAACAACCTCAGAGAAAGAAAATATATTCTGTGATGCAGATGGTAGGGCGAACAAATGAAGCAACAATCGACAGGAAAGACAAGAAGGTTACCCAGAACTGCCTTGTCCAGACTGAAATAGGCCACGGCTTTCAAGTGTAGCATAGAGAGGTAACCCTGGGAACAAAAGAACCCACGGGTCAGTAGGATGCTCTCTGTAAGGATGCAGTTTCGAAATATCGGGAAGAATCTCGTCACTTTCATTTTTTTCTTCTTTTTTTACTGACAAAATATGATATAAAGGCTGTACATTGCTGATCTGGAAGACCATTCTTTTAGGAAAGGAAGGAACGTACAATATCGTTCTTTAATTCTCATAGGGCAACAGTACAGTACAAACCTCCAACCACTCAGTGGCGCCAACATTGCCAAAGTCCGCAGCATCCCAGCTGACAAACAATAAACTCCGGCGGGGATAGAAGCCTGTAACATAAAAAAATCATTTGACCCCCTTCTCTTTGCTAGAATAATAGCATCTGCCTAAGAATGTATAAAAAATTATACAATATTTGTTAAAATGACGTCCTCAAATCAAAAGTTTGCAATCTGGGGACAACAAGAGAGTCATGTGCCTGTGGTTTAGTAGTACATCATGTCAAGGTGATGCTTCACAGGTCAGTTATGGTATGGTGATGCTTCACAGGTCAGTTAAGGTATGGTGATGCTTCACGGGTCAGTTATGGTATGGTGATGCTTCACAGGTCAGTTATGGTATGGTGATGCTTCACAGTTCAGTTATAGTATGGTGATGCTTCACAGTTCAGTTATGATATGGTAGAGTTATGGCCTAAAGGTTGCTTATGGTTGGGTTGTGGTTCACAGCGCACCGTTCTCCACCATGGAGCTGAAGGTACGAGCGAGCTCCAGCAGGATAGCAGTGCCCACCCCGGACTTGGCAGCCCCAGGATCCCACGAGTCTCGCTGGGCCCCCATGATGATGTAATGGTCTGGATGAGAGGCATAGACAGCAACACTGTTACACAAAACTCATAATGCATGATTACAATTCAAATAAAGGCAATCAGCATCCCACCCCAGTGCTGTGTGTGGAGTTTGCACGTTCTCACTAAAATCACATACAGGCAGTCCGCGGGTTAAGGACATCCAACCAATGGCTCGTACTTATGAACTTAAAAATCTGAGCAAAATACAATGGTTTGTGATTATGGAATATTATTTAGCACTGTATCTGCACCTTATGTTACCCTGGGGTTGTATGGATATGCACCTCAGTTAGCACTGCAGCTTATCACTACATGCCGAAGGCCGAGAATATAATCAACTGTGTGGCTAGGCGCCAGCTGAAATTGCCAAGACAGGCTACTGTTTATCTGCTGCTGTTTATCATTGAAACGTGGGAACAATTTTGCTTTCCAACCGTAGGGTCCTTGGACGGTTCAGCAGCTTCTTGCCTTAACTATACAAAGAACAATATTGCCTCATTTATGTTTCCCAGAAGATTCAACCAACAACGGAAATGATAGGCAGCCCTATCATATAGGAGGGGGAAGTAATTGGACCCCAAAAAGACAGGAAATAATGGTGGAGACACACAGGGTCATGGAATATCTGAGCCCTCTAAGAAGAAAACAAAATGGAGGCAAATGGCCCAGGAAAGATGATGCTTGGGAGGTCCCCGGTGACGAATCTCGATATGAGATATGAAAAGTCTACAAGAATTAGGGTAAGCTAACAAGGGACACACTTGTCCAGACTTGGATGTACCTTATGTGGCTACAACAAAAGACTGACTCTGGAATTCTACCCAAACAGCTCCCGACTCCTGATTGGGTCAGAGGAAATAACCACAACATAACAAGGAACGCACACACTACTTTGTGACACTTGTGAAAACATCAAATGGTTTCAATGGTTGATCAACTTGAGGTACAGTACAGTACAGCTTATAGTAACTTATTATTTCTGTAGAAAAATAAAAATTATTATAGTGTACCGTATTATTATTTTTCCAACTTACCTACAAATTCGACTTAAAAACAGACTTAAGAAACAAATCTCAGTTGTAACCTGGGGACTGCCTGTACTCGAGTTCTCTCTCAGTCAAAAATGTGTGGTTCAGTCACTTGGTGTCTCTAAAACTGCCCATATTGTGCGATCGAGTGTCAGTATGTGTCTTGTGATGGACTGACATCCTGTTCCAGGTTTTCATCTGCTTCATACATTTCTTTTACATTTTTATTCATTTTCACAACAGCTTCTATCCAAAGCAATGCACATCTGAGAAAGTGGGGTGAGAGAGTGGCGCAGTTTGGGGGTTAAGAGCCTCGCTCAGGGGCCCAACTATGAAACCACTCTGCCGATGTAATCCAGTCAGCATCCTAACACACTGAGCCACACATCACTCTATGCCCACGGCATCCCAGAATAAGCTGCACGCTCGCCAAGAACCTTCGCTCATCACGTGCCTATGGAAAGTGGAATATAGCTAATCTACGTCATCCAAGTAAGCATATCTATACTCTTGGTTTCTGGGTTTGTGTGCTCGAGACAAATGCAGATGTGACGATTCAATTCAGTTTATTTTTATATAGCGCCCTTCGCAACAAGAGTTGTCCCAGGGCACGTGACATGGGTGTGTTGGAATACATTACTATATGGAAAACAAAACAGAGTGGAACAGAGAAAATGAAATACATAGAAAGAAAGAAAGAAAGAAAGAAAGAAA
>JAODKL010000002.1:11025084-11046623 GCA_026780765.1 Petrocephalus schoutedeni
AGGGGGGAAGGGGGGAGGGGAGGAAAGGACAGGAGGGGAGAGGAAAGGACAGAAGGAGAGAAGGGGAGAGGAGAGGAAAGGACAGAAGGAGAGAGGAGGGGAAAGGAAAGGACAGAAGGAGAGAAGAGGGGAGAGGAAAGGACAGAAGGAGAGGAGGGGAGAGGAAAGGACAGAAGGGGAGAGGAGGGGAGAGGAAAGGACAGAAGGGGAGAGGAGGGGAGAGGAAAGGACAGAAGGGGAGAGGAAAGGACAGAAGGAGAGAAGGGGAGAGGAGGGGAGAGGAAAGGACAGAAGGGGAGAGGAGGGGAGAGGAAAGGACAGACTTGACTTGAAAACTGCTTTATTAACAATGGCACAGCACTTCCGTCAAACATCAGAAACTTAAAGAAAAAATATAAAACAAAAATACATAAACCCCGAGAAAAAGCGATCGTGGGCTGAATGCGTCAGCAGCGCATGTGCTGACCGTCGGGGGTCGTTGGAGCGGGATGACTCTGAGGTGTCACGGGGGAGCTGCGGGATCCGCCCGAGTCAGAGTCTCAGGGCAGCTGTCAGGTAGATCAGACTCTGCACACCCTAGGGGAGGTGAATAACTCTCTAGATGAGACTTTAATAAACAGGTTAATATGAGGAAAAGTTTGAGCGTTCTGTTCTGAAGTTGCAGAAAACTGAGTTATGAACAGTTGAGTGAGAAGAAGCGTTATCGGTTGAAGAAACACCTTACGGTATTGCGCAAAAAAATTGTTAAAGGAACAATCTGGAGCTCTATGTCCGTCGCCATCAACTGCTGCTGTCGTTCCTCCCTTTCTCACTGCTTTGTTTCCTATTTTTCCTCCTTTTTCTTCTTATTCACACGGAGGTGCTTCGAGAGCTCTTTGAATGTCAATGGTGGCCGAAATAGGCTCAAGCGCGCTTCTATTGCTGGGCTTATACGGCAAAAGGACCTGCCAGCGGTCTTTCTGCAGGAAAGGCACAGTGATGCGAGTGATGAGGCGGAGTGGGCTATGTGGTGGGGTGGACAGCGTAGGCTCAGTCATGGCACGCATCTGCGGGAGTGGCAATTCTTTTCCCTTCATCTGTGGGAGTCAATATCCTTCACACTGAGGAAGTGGTCAAGGGCAGGCTGCTTCGCGTTGAGGCTGAAATTAAAGGGACGGCTTTTTATTTTGTGAATGTTTATGCTCCTAATGCCGGGCTTGAGCGTGGGGTTCTCTTTACTGAACTGCGTACAGCATTGCAACAGTGTGGGAATGAGGGTTGTTTTGTTGTTGGAGGGGACTGGAACTGTACACTGGATTTCACCATGGATCGCACCACTGAAGAACTCTTTGTCGAAACTCGTGGGGGACTTTGATCTCCTGGACTCGTGGAGGGCTAAGAACCCTGTCGTCCAGCAGTACACGTGGGTTAAAGTCTCCGATGGTCGGATCGCTGCTGCTCGTCTGGACCGGGTCTACGTGTCTAAATACTACAGCAGCAGACTGATGGACTGCTCTCTCTCCCCGGATGGGTTTTCTGACCATCATTTGGTTTCTGTGACGGTGCATATGGCTTGCCTTTCTAGCAGGTCCCCTTACTGGTGTTTTAATGTAAAGCTTCTGCATGATGTGGATTTCTGAGAACAGTTCTTGTTATTTTGGGAACATTTTAGGTGCAAGAAGTGTGACTTTGTGACCTTACGACAGTGGTGGGATGTTGGGAAGGTGCAGATTAGACTGCTGTGTCAGCAGTACAGTGCACGCACCAGTGTTCGGGTGTGGCAAGCCATCTTGGCCTTGGAGAAGGACATAACTGGCATTGAGTTGGAGTTGGCTGACAACCATAACCCTCTGTTGGGCCGGATCTTGCAGGAGAAAAGGGCGGAACTGGGGTCCTACCTGGACAAGAGGGTGAAGGGGGCCCTGATGAGGTCCCGTTTTGCATCAGTAGCAGACATCTGGACAATCTGGAACGTGTCACTGCTCGACACAAGCAGATGACTTGTCTTCGTCTTCCCGATGGCGCCGTGACTACCGACATCAGGGAGATGAGGGCGCACGCTGTGGATTTCTATTCTGCTCTCTATACGGCGGAACGCTGTAACTCTGGATGTGCTGGACTTTTGCACTGAGGACTTCCGCAACTAGGCTTTGGTTCTAGGTCAGCTCTGGATGCAGCGTTTACCCTGGAGGAGCTCTCTTCTGCGGTGGGACAGCTCAGCTCACGACGCTCCCCGGGCATTGATGGCCTGCCTTCGGAGTTTTACAAGCCCGTCTGGGGTCTTATAGGGGGTGATTTTTACAAAGTCCTGTGTGAGAGTATTAGGTTCGATTGTCTACCTGTATCATGTCAACGCGCAGTTTTGTCTCTGCTGCCTAAGAAGGGGGATCTCTCCTTCTTGAAGAACTGGAGGCCGGTGGTTCTTTTGACTACTGATTACGAGATATTTTTGAAGGTTTTAGCAAACAGGCTCAAGCATCATTTGCATTGTGTGTTGCATAGGGATCAGTCCTATTGTGTTCCTGACACGTCTATCACAGACAACCTCTTTCTTGTTCGTGATATCATTGATCTGTGTCATGGTTCTGATGCAGCTGATTTCCCTTGACCAAGAGAAAGCATTTCATCGTGTTGACCATGCCTATCTTTTTGGGTTTGGGGATACCTTTTTAAATTGGGTGCGGCTGTTGTATAACGGCTCCATGTGCATGGTCAAGGTGGGTGGTGGGCTGAGCAGGCCGATTGCAGTCACAAGAGGCATCAGGCAGGGGTGTCCCTTATCAGGCCAGCTTTACAGCATCGCCACTGGACCGCTGCTGGCCTACCTTCGTGGGAGGTTGGCGGGTTTCCGGATTCCTGGGACGTTGCGGGAGCCTGGGGTTGTGCTCTCGGCTTATGTGGATAATGTTTCCGTTTTTGTCACAAATGCCGAAGATAGCGGGGCTCTGGCTGAGGGTCTGCAGATTTATCAGGAGGCTTCTTCAGCCAAGATCAACTGGGATAAGAGCGGGGCCCTTAGGGTTGGTCGGATGCAGGTGGGGGGCCTGGAAGTTTGTATTGGGGTAGAGAGGGGCTGAAAATTTTGGGAGTCTTTTTGGGCTTGGGTGCGTTCCAGCAGCGGAATTGGGAAGGTGCAGTGGAGAGAGTCAAATTGTTTAGATGGAAATGGGTGCTACCTCTGTCCTACAGGGGAAGAGTTCTGGTGGCCAATACTCTGGTCGCCTCGACACTCTGGCACAAGCTTAATGTGCTACACCCACCTTCTGGACTCCTGCAGGAAGTGCAGAGATCGCTGGTGGGTTCTGGCTGCTGTGCTGTACCTTCCTCTACATGAAGGGGGGCAAGGCCTTGTGGATGTGAGGTCTAAAGTCATGGCTTTTCGGCTTTGGATGGCTCGGAGACTGCTATATGACAGATCCGCTTCCTGGGCTTGCACGGCAACTTCGTTGTTGCGGAGGTCAGGTGGATTGGGTCTCGACCTACAGCTGTTCCTCATGAAGCTGACTGCGTCTGAGCTGGCGGGTCTTACCCCCTTTTATCGATCAGTGTTGGAGGCCTGGAGAGTTTTTTTCCTGCTCAAGGGCACCTGGAGCACCTGCTGGGATGTGGCTGATGGAGGAGCCTTTGTTCATGGATGATTTTTTACCTTCGAGACTCCTGGTGTCGGCTTGCCTTCGCACAAAACTGGGTGTTATTGTGCAGTCTGATGCGTCGGCTGTGAGTCAGAGGGCTGGCATTAGGTCAGGCCGCATCCTGACTCGGCTCGCAGCAGAGACATGGGGCTCCCTGCCTCCTGTACATCAGGCGTTCCTGAGGGAGCAGTCAAACCACGCGCAATGGAGGGACGGATTCTCCTATGATTTTCCTGCTCTGACTGTTAAAGCGGCCTTGTGGCCTGAGGATGACCGATGTCTTCTGTCCTTTGCCACCCCGGGCCTGGGTGCCTTTGAAGGACTAAAATAAATGTCTCTGTATGTCACCTGTGTGAAGGTGTGTCACGCCCACCTCCTGAATGGGTTTCCGGCGACAAGGTGGCTGAGCTTCTTTGGTGCTGACTCTTCCCCTAAAGGCTGCTGGCGGTCCCTGTGTAAGCGTCCGATTGACAAGCGGACAGCTGACCTCCAGTGGAGGGTGTTGCACGGGGCGATAGCTACAAACAGACATAGGCTGCACCTCGACCCTACTGCTAGCGCGGTTTGTCCCTTCTGTCCCGATGCCGAGTCTCTTTTCCATCTTTTTGCGCAATGTGGCCGCTTACAGGATCTGTTCCTGCTTTTGGGCGAGGTTTTCTCCCTCCGATTGTTCATTTTTGGGCCGGGGTATGTGGCAAAGAGGAGATGTGTTCTGGTGCTGTTGAATTTTCTGCCTGGTGCGGCAAAGCTAGCCACATGGAAGACGAGGAAGCATGGACTGTCAGGTCAGGGATCGGTGGACGTGGTGGCCATGTTCAAGGGTCTCGCAGCGGCGCGGCTTAGAATTGAATACGCGTACTACGCACTAGTGGGGAATCTGACAGGTTTTGCAAATGTTTGGGGACTAAATGGGTTGCTGTGTACTGTACTTGATGGCGGTGATTTGTTTCTTAATTTTTGACTGGTTTTTCGGTTTTCTTTTTCCTTTTTGTGCCGAGTATATTTTTTTCTTGTTTTCTGTTTATTTATTTGCTTTCTCTATGTAAGAAGAGAGGACAGAAGTGGAGAGGAGGGGAGAGGAAAGGACAGAAGAGGAGAGGAGGGGAGAGGAAAGGACAGAAGGGGAGAGGAGAGGAGAGAAGAAGAGAGGAGGGGAGAGGAGGAGAGAGAAGGGGAGAGGAGAGGACAGAAGGGGAGAGGAGAGGAGAGAAGAAGAGAGGAGGGGAGGGAAGGAGAGAGAAGGGGAGAGAGAGGAGAGAGAGGAAAGGACTTAAGGGGAGAGGAGGGGAGAGGAGAAAAGAAGAGAGGAGGGGAGAGAAGGAAAGAGAAGGGGCGAGAGAGGAGAGAAGGAGAGAGGAAAGGACAGAAGGGAAGAGGAGGCCCCTCACCTTTCTTTCAGTGTCTTCAAACAGTGACATAACCAAAGGTACTCCGATATTCCCAGGTTCTTCTCCAGCAGAATGCGGACAGCAGGAGCCTCAGCACTACAGCGAGAAGCGCCCCCTGGCTGCAGGCCACTGAAAGCCGTCACATGCAGGCTGGAACGCAGGCAGACACACAGCAGGACTTCTGGACAGAGCGAGGAGGCCCGGTACAGGAAGTGGACGTTGTGGATCTGGGGGGAGGGTGGGCAAGGTGACAGGAAATGGACATCATGAGGGGTGATGGGGGGACAGGAAATCAGAATGTCAGAAGAGGGCAGGGCGGAAGTCAAAGGTCCTCACCTCGAGCTGCACCCCAGGTCTGAGGCCACTGGCCACCCCCCGGGAAGGCTGGTAGGCCAGGCACAGCCCCACCTGCCCGTCCAGCTCAAAGAGCGCAGCCTCAGCGTCCAGCACCTTGGTCACCACTCCCTGGCATGGGGGCGACACGCAGAAGGACGCATAGTACAGACCCACACACAGAGACTAGCTAAGAAATTAGCAAAACTACAGAGAGACAGGTAGGCAGACAGAGAGACAGGAAGAGACAGAGAGACAGGCAGGCAGAGAGACAGGAAGAGAGAGAGACAGGCAGGCAGAGAGACAGGAAGAGACAGAGAGACAGGCAGGCAGAGAGACAGGGAGACAGGCAGGCAGAGAGACAGGAAGAGACAGAGAAACAGACAGGCAGAGGCTATCAGAGTAGCAGCCCTCACCTTATAGCTGATCATTTTAGAGACCTTGGTCCTGGCAGTAGGTGGGGCCCAATTCGCCCCAGAGTCTGGATTCGTGACCCTCCAAAGCTCAGGATCACCGTTTACCTCCATCGCACTATTTGGCTTCACCTCCATCACCTTTCCATTCGCCCCCTCCGTCACCATCCTGCTCTCCGTCACATCTGGGTATGCCTGGGCGGTGCTTAAGTGTGACTGAGGCGTGACACAGAGGACTCGGTACCCCCCCAGCACCCTGAGCGCACACATGCGCAGCTCTGACACGCACACACTCTCCCCCACACACAAGCACTGCTGCCAGCACAGGTGGCCAACGTCCTGCAGACAAATGGGGGGGCAGGAGAGGAGTGAAGAGGAAACGATGCAGTGGAGAGGGAGACAACATGGGAAAAAAGGTGAGATACAACACCATAAAAATGAGTGCATTCGGCTTGACATAGCTAGACAATGCCAGTGCTCTTATCTATATAATTCACATCCTGCCATTTTATTATAACGCATTTACTCCACCAGGGGGCAGCAGCTAAATGCTCAACCTATAGGTTGGTAGGAGCAGTGAAAACCTCTACTAATGAATGAAATGAAAACGAATGCAAGCTCAGGAGTAAAATCTGCCGAGCATCAGATATTTTAAAATGCAAACTCTCGACTTTCCACGCCAGACACTCTCTGCAATCGACTCACCGACACCAGAATGGACACACTACTCTGCCTGTCCTTCAGACAAAACCAAAAGAAAGATTTCCCAGCGATGTCCAGCAGGGGGCACACCACAGACACCACACCGTGCACGTGCAGGCGGACACCTCCCTTCCTCCACCTGTCAACAGGACCAGTATAACACACAAAAAACAGCAGGAAAGGCACTGGAATCTGTCGAAATGTCCAATAAATCATCATATGACCACTAATCATATTTCCTCCACCTCTGCTGCAGCACTTTGACAACATCTGCCACAGTCAGGACTTCGGAGCAGCTCCTCTCAGGTGCTAAAGAAGCCACGCCAAGTGAAAGGGGCACAGGAGGGGCAGTGAGCTCCAGGAAACCCCTGGCCTGTTTATTCTGTGCAGAGGCATTCTGGGGGATGTAGTTCCAGCTGGGGAACAGCATGAATTGTTGCAGCCAGTTGGGCTGGAGACTGAGAGCCTAGAGAGGCACAGTGAAAATCAATGAGCCCCTGTGGTGGGAAAGATCACAGACATGGAGTTTATAGTACACCGTGGCCTCTTCACCTGGCAGCAGATGCTCAAATTCCGGTCTTTCACCCTCCAGGTTCCATCGCACCCATTGGTCTCACTTGGCTCGGCACACTTCCTGTCGGTCAAGTAGCCAATCAGCAGAAGATTGGCTCGCGGCAGAGCATTGTGATTGGGCAGCCGCTGCTCTGCCTCTCTGGCCCACTCTCTGTACTGATAGCTGCTCCAGGTGAGACGGCTGCAGCAGGGAATGTTTTGCCTGGTGACTAATTCAGACACTGACACAAAGCTGAAAACAGAGAGAAAGAAATATAATTTAAGCCAAATTTATAAATTAATAAAATTTTTTATATTGTTCCAACTTCATCGCAACCCAGTACTCTAGAGCTGGGATTTTGATAGAGATTTTAAAACATACTGGGATGTAAATAGAGCATGATAAGGATTGAGGAGGTATAATTTATTTTGCATGCAGAAAGCCTATCTCCCTGACTGCCTGCTGCAGGCTCCTATGTCTGCTAGTAGACTGGCCCCTACATGTCTCCACGCACGTGGTGATGGGTTAGCCCCACTGCACAAGCAGCTCATGAAATCAGCACAAACGTAACAACATCGCAGTGTGACTGTTACATCAACTGCACATGGACACTTGTTGATGTGTAAAAAATAATTTTGATGGCTGACTATTATTAATGGGTTAGATCGATTGTGGTCTGTGCATCACTGAACCTGTGTAGGAAAAGAGGAGCTGTAATGAGTGATTGTATTTGGATCATTATTCTGACTTCCATGAATAGAAAAATGAGTCCCGTCGTGTCAGAAAACTGTCAGAGATTAATTACAAATATTTAGACACAAGCCACATAATCAAGCAGAGTTTGACTCATCCCTTATAAACACTAACATGATCTATCAAGATTAACAACACTGCACATCTTCAGTGATGGTTTCATTTCTGCCTTGGATTTTTCATAGTTTTTGGATACTTAAAAATGGTTCATGTTAATCAGTGACACTGAAATTCCCTTAACATGCGTTTCAGACAAAGCAAGCTGTAGAGCAAACTATCCCATCCTGGGTTTTTCCTGCTTGACACCCAAAGTCATAAAACCTAACGGAATTCAGCGCAGTCTCCAATCCACCCACTGGAAAGCAGGCAGGCTCCCTCTTCACCTGTAGCTGAGAGGCATCACGGGGAACTTGGGCTCCGGCAGCTCCTGCAGCCCCCTGAGCACAGCCAAAGCCAGCTGCTCCGCAGACGGCCCGGCTGCGCAGCCGGCCGTGGGGCAGGCGCTGGCCTCGGCGCACTGGTACAGCTCCCCCAGCCAGCGCAGCTCCTAAACGGAGACGCTCCCAGTCAGTGCCTTTGCGATCAACTTTCGATTGTAATAAAACATTTCATCCTCAACAAAATATACCTCTTTTTGAAACGGCGCTAAATAGGTATACTACATACTGCGTAACTGACAATGCTACCTTTGCCTTGCCAAACTTTAACCTTATTTAAAACTTTATTTAATGGCGCTGAGGAAACCCCGAAATAATCTGGCAGTGACTTACCCCATATTACTCATTCGACACAACGATCACTAAAAATAATATTTGTGGTGCTATAAGATTATTCAGCTGGACGATTCTAATGATAGTCAACACTGGTGCATTGCTGAACGTTTAATTTATTAAGGAGCAAACCTTTAAAAAAACCTATGTTTTTCCCAAATACACACTGCATGCTTCCCGAACGAATCGCTTGCACCACTTGGTTCGGTGCACTCCAGTTTCATCGCACAGATGACATGCGATCTTACTAACCGTGACACTCAGCCCCTCTGCACCTAGGGCATCCGGCATGTCAGCATTACACGGCAAAGGGGCGCAATGTTCTTAATTAGATACGCGACTTTACTCACAGCTTGATTTCTGTCTCGGAATTGCTTCAGAAAAGAATCCATCTCCCGTTTATCCTACCATCTGCAGAGCTCCGGCGAAATCTGACGCTACATGTCATGCCTATGTCGCTAATTAACGAGCTACCCTTTGAAACTGACATGGCAAGCCGCGGATTTTTTCCATTTTACGATTTGGCGACAACAAGAGACAACGACAGGACACGAACAAACTACAGCACATCACTCCCACCGGCCAACATTTGAAATAATCGCCGACAGACTCGTTCTTCTTCTATGAAAACATTTTTATGTGGTTACAGCAAAAGGTACAGCGCCATCTACTGTATCGGAGAACTAAACGAAAACCGGTTTATTGGGAGTACGAATAGAGGGCAAATTATCAGGTACCGATCGTACAATATCCAATAATTTGGTACACCTCTTGCAGTTTATGCGCTTATTATAAGATCTTTCGCGTTGTCTGCGTTATCCTGTATTACCAGAGTGGCAATGAAGGTAGAATCCACTTCCCATCTGCCACATAATCAGTTCCGTGCACACATGTACATTTATTATTAATTATTATTATTTTGTCCAAAGCGAAGTACAAGGAAGGAACATTTTTTTTAAAACTTAGCCTTCAAAAGTAAATATTAAAAATAACGCAGTTTAAATACAGAAGGGACATTAAGTAGTGTATCTCAGTCATTTACACACACATAAAGGAAGATGCATTTTTAAAGACTCGTCTCTGATCATGAACACTGTGCAATATGCGTGGGAAAGGACCCTGATCGCCGTCTTCTTTCACAAGGTCGAATAATTTTATTATACAAGCATATAAACAAGACTTCCTCCCCAATACTGATAGGACACAAATTCTTACACATATCGCTTTATTTCTTACAGGAGCAATTCAAACACAAATATACGGATATACACAGCGACCAATGCAGACATTTATTTTCCATGTATAAAGAATACAGAGCTACGACTCGCACACAGATGATCAATTTCGAAAATAAACTGATGAATGGGTGGATGGATGCATAGATGGATGGATGGGTGGATAAAAGATTTGCAAACCAGCTGGTGTAATCCAGAGTACGAGGAGGTTCTTGAGAGAGGTTTTCTTTCCTACTGTGGCCACGGTCTCCACACTGCACTGTGTGTCTTAGCAACGGGCTCCTTGTTACAGCAATCAAAGGCCCCCTGGCTCAGTCTCTGCAGGGCCTGTCTCTGCACTGCCGAGCCTGCTGAGGGTGTCCAGGCTGCCGGCACCAGGTGTTGGGGGAGCGGCTGGCTTCCCGAGACGAAACCTGAGCCAAGGGCCGCTGGCGCCACAGCGCCTTTAGGGGGCGCCGTCAGGGAGAAGTGTGCTGAGGGTAGCGCTGGAGGTCCCTGGGACGAGCTGTCCCTGTCACAGTCCATGGTCACCAATAGCTTGTGGCTCCTGTTTGTGATAAAGCGGCCTACTCTCAGCAGGCATGTCTTCATGCACCTCCTGTGGTCCTGATAGTGTCCGTAAGAGACTCTGACTCCTCCTTCCTCCTCAGTCTGCTGGCGTCTTCTTCCTCCACTTGTCATTTGGGGTTCAGACCACCCGGATTGTCTCATCTTCAGAAAGTGAACCACACTCTCAAGGATCTCAGCTTTACCTACTTTAGGGTTCTGGAGTTTCTGCAAACAAAAAAAAAATGATATTGCCAAACAGATTGTCACTTGGTTGTTTGTCATCATCAGTAGCATGCTGGTATGTGTATTCTTCCAGAATTTCACTAATAGACGCTATGAAGAAATCTAGTGGTAAGCCAACCTCATCGTGTGTACTCTTTAAAAGTAAGAGTCTCAGAGTCTCCAGACTGTTGTTGATTCGGTCTCTGCGACGTTTCTCCATTAGCGGTTTGGAAAACTGAAACACAACACTTGTCAACCAAGTTTCACATTTAGCATTGTTACCCCGTTTAACGTAACTAGTGATTGAGTTTGATTAGTTACCGTAAAGCGAGGTTACTCAAAATGCGCACCAGGAAATAAGGGCTAACTTACGATTCTTCCGTTTCTTTCGTCAGGTGGCGCGGCAGCCATGGTCCCGTAAGGTGCGTTAATGTTCCAGCAGTCCACGGGAACCTCGGCAGCTACTTCAAATGAGGCTCCCTCGGGAGAGCTTTATGTCGAGACCCGAGAGACCACGCCTCCTGATTCGTAATGTATATTCTAATAAGCGTGACGTCAATTTTAATGGGTAGAGCAAGGGCACATTTAATAAAGCAAATCCTACGACTATCGTCTTGGTCAATAATCTTATTAAACAGGTATTATCGTTTTTTATACTCGTACAGTATATACTCATTGCACGACTAGTAAAATAACGCATTGCACGAATGGTATGACAAAACTTTTGGTGCAATTTAGCTATACACAGTATTTTGTATTTTTTACATTATGTTATAAATCAAGGGATACTGTGTAATGTAACAATTTTTCAACTTTATATATCCCTTTTGTCTAGAAATCCTTTCGTTTCCCCCCAATATTTTATTATAAAGTTATTTAGCCAATGTTTGTTTTGTAATAGCCAGGTTCAGGGAAGACGGAAAATACTTTGTAAATAGTAGTCAAAATGAATTAAGTTATATCTGGTGGAATAATAATTTATAGTTTAGTCAGAATGGCCGTGTTAACTTGACCCTAGGTAAAAATTGTGCCCACTGATCAACAATGTGATGTTCAACGTCTCTAACGTGCACAGATAACTAAGAAAATTGTGAGGATAATAGGCCTTGTGACCGCTGGAGGCATTAGCTGCTTTCGATATTTTACGAGTATTCGGACTGTGTTATTTTTTTTTCGCTCAGCAGACCAAAATGCCCCCATTATAGAGGAGCTATGCAGAGATAACACGGGATGATCGGATCACTGACACCCCAGGGGGATTAGCCCGAATTAGACGGGGCTGACGGTTCCGTTCAAACAACGAGAATAAAGAGGGACCCTTTGAGCTGGACGTCGGATTAGCCAGCGATGCGTGCTGAGAGGAAACGGCGACGCTATTATGCTATAGCGCGCGGTGCCTTTAAAGCTGGGGCATTCTTAGAACTTGAAAGGGTCAAAAGTTTTAACATTCAGATAAGAAACATAAGCATACTTTGTCGTTGTCTTGTGCAATTTAATAAACCATGATTAGGCCTATATATAAATACAATCATTGAAAGCTATTTTTAATACACTCTTTCCACAATATACAAAAATACGTTTTTTTCTTCCTAGCTGTTCACAGTAACCTGCTTACTTAGTCATATAGGCATAATAACGCTTTATAACATTGATAAGGTACATCGACGCAATTTGCGCCCTTAGTGTCGGCCCCTATTGTAAAATAATGCCGTTTATTGTTCTTGTCCCGCTGCTGAAAGAAACGATTTACATTTAACTTTCCACAATTACTGTAGTAGTTACATTACTATTTAACTATAGTTAAAGACTATGTAAGTAAACCCTCAAGAGAAAAATTGTAAAAGCACATCATTTGGCCAAAACTATACGAAACAGTAGCACATATCAAGGTGCGTTCTTTTTTTTTTTTTACTAAGGAATGTGTGCATCAACTATGGGTTTTTTCCCTGCACCTTGGGTGGCTGGCGATTAAAAAGGTCTGAACACCTGCGCTAAAGTTTGCCTTCATCTCAAGAGCTGTCCCGCCCCGTAAATGACCCACATTGGAGGGCACATCGCGCTTGCCTGCGCTGCTAAAGAAATGCAATTAGCGACATCTGCCCTTTCGTGCTCCTCCGCCAGCCCTGTCCATTTAAGAAGCCGGCGCTCCAATATAGCGAGCCGTCAAGCGCGTCTGCGTCGCAGACGAGGTACAAAACGAAGGGTGTGTGGGGGGGGTTACTTAATTACAGGATGTGGATTCTGATCCCGCGAAACAATTAGCAACAACGGCGAAGTTGCGCGCCTTTCCTTGCGTAAATTCAAGCGGCGTAGTCTTCGTGGGGTTTACCCGTTTCCAGGCATGTACCCACCTTAATAAAAAAAAAAAATTGGCAGATGTTTGTTAAAAGGCGATTAAGCGGCATGGCCCCTCCACGGGGGGCAAATACACGCGCGCGCGCCTCTGCCTTTATTCAAGTTGGAAATTGTCGCGACGCTAATAAAACCCAGAAGCAGTTATTGTAATGTCATTTAACGTAATGTAATTAATTAAACAAGCAATGATTGAAATGTTACGTCGACATTTTCTCTTCGCAGAATTTCACTTCAGTTGCAGGATATGCAGTGTATGTTACGGGGCTTAGACTTGTCTTGGCAGTGTCTGCGAGATGGTCTCCGCACTCCCATCTCTCACCAGGTCTTCCTGCTTCTCTCACTTTTCTTTCCATGTACTCACACTAAGTCCATTTATTAAAAGGGTCACTATCTCAAGGGACCCAAATATAAATGTTGTTGCCATGGACCCAAACCTGGTATGCCGACCTCACCACTTCAAAGAGTGGCTGCAAACACACACTCTCACACACACACCCAACCTCAGAGCTTCTTAGCTTGCATCCATGTTTACTTAACAATTACCAAGGAAGGGAGCCTGTTCTGTTTAGATGACTACAGGTCCTGGACTCTAACAATGATAAGTTGAAACAACATAAAACGTTTTAAAAACGTGTTTTAAATGCCAATTTTTGTCTCACTTTACGTGATAAAATTGCGCAGTTAATTCAGGGAAAAAAGAGGAGACATGAGCAGAGAGTACAGATGGATCAGAGAAGAAACAAAGTTACATAACTAAGCAAATCAGGCAACCACAAATGAAGTGAATCAAAACAGAACCAGAGTACTAATGGATTAGGCACCCAGCTACGCCAAGAGGCTCCGCTGACCTACGTGCCATCTCGCTCTCTTCGGTAAGTATACCAGCGCCACTAAGGGCTCCATCCCCCACATGAGAAGTCTCACTCCAGACGCTCCTCGCGTGTGGCTCCCCGGTGGTGGGCTGAGCTTCTGAACCACATCCGGTCATCAGACCCCCTCACCACCTCAGAGAAACCGCTCAAGACCCATCTGCCCCAGGAAGACCTCGATTAGCCCAATAACCCCCTGTGTTTCCTCACTGTTCTTCATGCTGCACGTTCTGCTCACTTGAACACTTGTCTTGTTGGGTTCTTGCTTTGTTGGAAGATGAGAGTGCCATAATTCAGATGGGATGTGTGAGGGACGGAGACGGAAGGCACAAGGAACACAGGGGGATTGGGGGGGGGGGGGTCCCTTTTTCTTTTATTTACCAAAAAAAAGAGAGAAATATAACAAGAATTAATTTGAGCCCATAAAGGAGGTCAGCTTAATCAATCCACAAGTAAAGATTTAACCTAAACCAAACCAACTGACCTAACAAGACAAGGCACCATAAGGGATATATATAAACTGGTCAGCCAGACCACAAAACAAAAGGGGTTACCAGAATAACACATGCCACAAATTATGTGGTATAAAAATGTTTCAATAAAGAAAATACTAACAAATGTTGCAAACCATATATTGTAACTTGAACTAAAGAAACTCAAATGTAAAACAAATGACTTAAGGGAGGATACTTCCCTTTAAGATGGCTGTGGGGGCAGCCTTCACAGGGTGTTAAACCAGGGGTTGCTAAAGGCAGAGGCCTGGAAAAAAATCACATTCAGGTCCTATAAAAATGTCAGGGAGGGGACTAGGCAGAAGTGAAGCTACGATGAGCATCCAGTGAAGGCCTGATTAGGAGCGAGAACTACAGCGGCGCACAAGCCTGTTGACGTTTAACTGCGCAAAGTTGATGACAGAGTACATGGTGCCCTCTACTGGCCCTTCAAGACCCAGTCGCAACATGAATTCGAAACGCCGCGATTTCTTCGGAATTCGTTTAACGGGATTTTAATATGAGAATTTCTAACCCCAGTCCCGTATAGACTCATCTCTTGTCTTCAGATTAGTTTTTTTTACAAACACATTTTTAAAAACTTTGGATACCTAGTTTTAGATAGATAGAAGCGATGGGAGTGTGGAGCCAAACCAATTATAGGTTAACCTATATACTGTGTATGCCAAACTGTGCTACATAAAAAATATGTATATATTTACAATAAATTATCATTACACAGTAATATGTCTAATAAGCGCCATATTTTCAAATATAACTTTAAAGCGTGATTTAATTGCATTTTATATATTCAAATAGCTCTTACATCTGACCAGTAGATGGCATCGCACACCTGTACACCCGGTTAATTCGCCTATGCGGCCAGGTTGTGTTGATTGTACAATTTAAAGATTATCAAGAACATGAAATAGGCGGAAATATTAGGAAATATTTTTAGGGGACAAAACGGGTGTGTCTTACTGGACTGCCCAAACCCTAGTGCCTTTGACTGGGCATCTGCTTAAGGTCCTGAGGAGACTGTGGAATTGTGGGTTTTTAAAATCCCCCACCTCCTGGGTAAGTGCTGTAAACTGGTGCAATAGCCAGCCACCAGTACCTCAAGCAGCAGCTTTGCTTTCATGGCAAATACCAGCACCCTCTGGCCTCCCGCCCGGTCAGCTGGCTATTCTGGATTCCTATATAAGGAAGTGCTCACATATTCTTCAGACTCAATCCTGCATGGCCAGTGGCTGTGCAGAATTTGTTCTCCTTGTGCGTTTAGTTCTGCTAAAGAAATATTTAGAAAGACCTTCAAATATTATACGAACTATTTAACGATGCCGTTTTAAAAGTGTGGGGATTTGCAGAGCCGCAGTGGCGTTGAGCTGTCATTAATGATTTACCCTGTAGCAGTTGTTGTATGGTACGATTTCCTGGGGTGCCTGTGTAATACAACCAGGTATTATGCCTTGGTTCCTGCTCATACACACGTGTACATGTGTTTGTATTTGTGTATATGTATATAAGCCAGACTGCAGTCTCTCCTCCAGTGTCAGGAATGTATCTCCCTGTATCTCCCTCCATCCTCCGACCCCCCCCCTCACACACACACACACACTTACACAAATTCAGCAGATATGATGTGTGCTCCCCCCCATCTAACATTGCCACATTGATGGAGACAATGATTCCAATGATGCCCTCCACCCAAACCATATCCAGCTGCTCAGATATTAAGGAATGTATATGCTTCAGGATGTTCTTTAAACTTAAGATGTAATTTTTGAAATTCTTCAGTAACCCCAAAAGGAAATTAAATAAAAGCATTCTATTCAAGAGTTTCCCATCATGTTTACGTGGCTACGCACTGTGGTGTGGCATTTTTAAAGAGCAGGAGATGGGTTTCGCGTCAGACTTTGGAAAAACGGTGTGCGTGCGTAATGTACTATTATGGTTGGCTTTCTGTTTATAATCTTTTTCATTTTGGATGCATTTCAAGGTTTCTGATTGCTTACTTTTATCTGTCTTTTATAATGCACCAGCTGAAAACGCAAAGATCAATTTGGCTAGCTAAAACCATTTTTAATTAGCTGTAGAAGACTTGTGATAAATATTTAAATTTCCGCTATGTTATATTATGGAGTGGCAAGCTGGAGATATAAACATACATTACACATTGATAATCCTATCTGGATTTCCTCTAACGGGCCACTGTGTGCCTTTATGGCCGTCATGAATTTGGTTTATATTTTTCGAAGAAAATGCGTGTTAACCTTAGACAAACTGGTTTTAATACCCCAACTATCTTGTATGCGTCGTTTCTGGAACCTGCAAACCAATTTTGTGTCCCTAAACATGAAAACCTGGCTCTGATTCCTTAAATTACTTTGCGGTAGATATTTTCTGGTAACTTGTACCTTAGTGTGCTTTTACACTATAAATGTAATATATTTGCTACTAGTCAATCTCACTACATAGGAACCTGATGTGTATTTAATATAATTTATTTATTTGAAGTGCTTAAACAGCGAATCTTCCCTGCAACCGTCTGGTTTATTATTGTATGAAATGACGCAGAAATGAAAATACATATTAACATATTTTGCCAAAGAAACAGCCACAACAATCTGACCAATTGCAATATCCGTACGTAGTTCATAAATAATTAGTACGTTATAAGAGAGAGAGCTCAATTGGACGGTGGTTCCGGTAAGGCCCGCCCTATTCTCAGAATAATTGACGGTCGCTTTTAAAGCGGTATGGACGGGCAGCTTCCAACCCGGGTCCCTGTAGAAGGCGCCTGAAAGGCTAGTGTTGGGACTACCGTCTGCACACAGGAGAAAACTCCTCTATTTTCCCACCATCGTTTTTACCCTAAAGAAAACGAGTATATCCTAATTCATTGAAGGGTCAAGGGACAGCGAGTTGATCAAGATGTCAAGACCACTTTCGGACCAAGAGAAAAGGAAGCAAATCTCCGTGCGAGGGCTCGCCGGGGTGGAAAACGTCGCGGAGATCAAGACGAATTTTAATCGTCACCTTCACTTCACGCTGGTCAAGGACAGAAATGTGGCGACGAAGCGCGATTACTACTTCGCCCTCGCCAACACCGTCCGCGATCACTTGGTGGGCAGGTGGATCAGGACGCAGCAGCATTATTATGAGAAAGACCCGAAAGTAAGCTTGCCGCAGTGCTCCGGTCCCTGCCGTCTGCTGTGCACGTACACCAGCACATTAGCTAGATGACATTCGGGAGGAGAGAATGTCATGCATGTTAGAAACAGCATTGATGGCGGAGGATGTCACACAGATACCAATTACATGGGACAGCACAGGCAAAAAAGTCAGCTTTGCCTACGTTATATCAATACGTTGCATATCTTGAATGAGATGCATTAATTATTCAGTATCTTACGATCAACAATTGTATTGAACTTGAAATTTAATTCGTTGTTTGCTTAGTAATAGTTTTTTATTTGAAAGCGCTCATATTGCTGTGGTTATGTTTGAATGGCGCTTGGATCACGTCAACAGAAAAAGATAATTCAACAAATTCAACACATTGTGCTTTTAAAATGTGGGATCAGTATGCCCTTGACAACTCATCAATTTTTATGTGACCCGGCATTTCCGAGGCTTGCTTATAGCTGTATGACGTAAATATATTTTTGCTAGAAAATTGCACCGAAATTGCAATGTTGTCGAAAATTTTTAATTCCTCATCTTTTCTTATCTTTTAAAAAAGCCGGACATCCGAAAATTCAAAATACTATAAATATATTAACAATGACATAAAGCCACAATAATATGAATGTAGGCCTATAAGATGTCTATATAATGTATTTTTAGTATGTGTCAAAAACTCCGCTACACCCGGAGGGAGTTAGAGGCGGCCTGCTACATCCGTCCAGTCTTACGTCCAAGCACTATCAGTATTTTATGTGTCTAATATAAAGTCCACGTCGGACTATAGCTTCCATCAGTATCTAAGGAAATTAACACCAATATGAACATGTCATCTGCATTTTCACTCCATCCTTAGACTGGCATTATCGAAATCTATTTCAAGGAGAGTCCTTGCACGTATCGCATACACAAGCAGACAGCCGTACGGCCGTGGATGTCGCTGGGGGAGGGGCTCCCTCCGCTCTTAGAGGCTAATTTACCTCGATGATATTAAGCACCGCCTGTTATCCACATATACGGTATGTGGGAGGGTGAGCATGTGCGTGCGCAAACGAAATACTCCATACTCCTGTGTTTCGGTATGTCTTATGTTCGGAATGACATATATCACAGATTGTCTGAGCTTTCAGAATGAGCCGTGGCTGCGCTATTTTAAGTCGTCTGAAATGCCAAGGGAGTACAATCCCTTTAACCCGCTCCAGCTGCCGTCCCTTTACATTCTGTCCTGCTCCACACGAGTCCAAACATTATTTACCAGACCGGAAAAACTCCGCGCTTGTGGTCCTTTGGATAACGGCAGTTGCGATAAAATGATGAGTCAATTATTCACATTTGTCCTCGTGCTTAGATTGCAAAACTTCAATTAATCCCATTAACTTCTAAACTCTTTCCACCATTCATAGATATGTAATTATTATTTTCGTTCATCCATTTATTTTCAGTGGGAATTCATATACCATGAACACTTTCCTGTTGTCTTAAATAAACGTCCAGAAAGACTTGCCTGTCCCTACCTCAGTACTTAATGACTTAATGACTGAAAACCCTTTTGGTCTATGCTTGTTCATGGCTGGCCACTTCTACCTGATCCAAGGGCTTGTTTCAGAAACTGACTTTCTCATTTAGCCAGATAACTTGTTGGATTTAAGGTATCTAAATTAAAATGGACGTCCATTTACATTTAGCACAGTCCACCTTAAATCCAACAAGATATCCGGCTAAGCAAGAAATCCTGGTTTCTGAAACAGGCCCCTGGTCTTCAAGAGACTGTGATCCAGAGACAATTGTCCCGTCTTTCTAGCATGGAATTTCACGGTAACTAAAGAAATGAAGCCTTGCTTTGTTTCTCTCTCTCCAGCGTGTTTACTACCTCTCACTGGAATTCTACATGGGCCGCACGCTGCAGAACACCATGGTGAACCTGGCTCTGGAAAACTCCTGCGATGAAGCTATGTACCAGGTGCCAAAATAATGCACACAAGACACACACTTTCATGGGTGGTTGGCGTGGCCGTAGAAAGAAACCAAGGCATTGTAACATCTGTCAGTAACAAGTGTGACAATATATACCTATCGTATTACATCTCCCAGTGTAAAGGATCTGCTCTGAGATACAATTCCAATGAATGCTACAACTCCCCGAGAGATATGAGGGCGCTTTCCCAGCACTGACGGTCTGCGCCGCGTCCTGTCTTTCTAGCTGGGCCTCGAAATGGAGGAACTGCAGGACATGGAGGAGGATGCCGGTTTAGGAAATGGGGGACTCGGACGTCTTGCTGGTAAGGAAATCATCGGGTTTGCCGTTTCTCTCACGGGGAGAGAACCTGGGGCCTGTGCCATGAAGCTGGATATTTAGGTAAGCAAGATATTTGGGTAAGTTGTCGGATTTAAGGTAGTCTGGGCTAAATGTAAGTGAACAAAAATTAAGTCCATTAGATCTGGGGTACCTTAAATCTGACAAGTTATCTAGCTGACTAACAAATCTCACTTCGTGACACAGGCCCCTGGGTATTTAAGTTTGAGGTGGAGATCAAGTGTTAGTTGACATTACTCTGGGGATTTGCAATCTGATGAGGAACTTGCAGGATTTTTTACACTCCATCTCTATTCCAGTGTTTCCCAAGCTGGTCCTTGGGGACTCCCAGATGGTCCATGTTTTTGCTCCCTCCTGGCTCCCGTAGGATCAAAAATGTGGACTGTGTCGAGGATGGTGGGAGGGAACAAACTTATGGGCTGTCCGGGGGTCCCCAAGGAACAGGATTGGAAACACTGCTCTATTCCACTCTTTCATATGCACCCTACTGTTTATCCCAGCCTGCTTCCTGGACTCCATGGCTACTCTGGGTTTGGCTGCCTATGGATATGGCATCCGCTATGAATATGGCATCTTCAACCAGAAGATTGCCAATGGCTGGCAAGTATGTCAGCAGTTCAAACCATTGACTCCCTGTGTCCCTGTGTTGAGTTGTGAGAGAGGTCATTGACTAAACATCACTCTGTGATAGTCACTGCGCTTAGTGATTATATGTTTGTGTCGATGATCTTAAATAAGTGTTGTATTTGCTGCTCTACACACTGATTTACGGTCACGTTTTTGGCTAAAAGTCTGTGCTAAAAGTTAAAATTAATGTAATGGGCCATATTTTATTTAGTTTCTCTTAAAAAAAATTAGATGGCTTAAAAACATGTAGGTCATTGTAATCAGTGAGAACTAATTTTTATCCACAGTGTCAACAGTGTTCCCATTACTTAATTTATGGTTCTCATATGATTTAGATGACTTAACATACTTTTGATTTGTAAGAACATTCAAGCGCTCATTATTAATATGCATCTGAATAGAAGCACCACGTTACACTATACTGAGGAATACTGTAAGAGTTTTATCACTGACATCTACTGACAGATTGAGGAGGCTGATGATTGGCTGCGCTATGGTAACCCCTGGGAGAAAGCCCGTCCCGAGTACATGCGACCAGTGCATTTCTACGGCAGGGTAGAGCACCACCCCGATGGAGTGAAGTGGGTCGACACGCAGGTATGAAAAAATACCAGGGAGGACGAGGGTTTCGAGTGGTATTGAACTGTTTGTTCGAGGAGCATAGATAATTACAGCTAAACAATGAAGCATAGTTATAATGCTATAATATTATAAGATGGGTTTCCGTGGGTGTATGTGTGAAATTACCTACCTAAAATTAGCAAGCGCTTTAATCGCCTGTAAAGGTTTAATCTGGGCCTAATTGTCTTTCGTGGCAGGTTGTCCTGGCGCTGCCCTATGACACCCCTGTTCCTGGGTACCGAAACAACATTGTCAACACCATGAGGCTGTGGTCGGCCAAAGCTCCCTGCGATTTCAACCTGAAGGACTGTGAGTCTGAGGCAGCAGGGGCTGAGACAGCAGGGGCTGAGGCAGCAGAGTCTGAGGCAGCAGGGGCTGAGACAGCAGAGTCTGAGGCAGCAGGGGCTGAGACAGCAGAGGCTGAGGTAGCAGGGGCTGAGACAGCAGAGGCTGAGGCAGCAGAGGCTGAGGTAGCAGGGGCTGAGACAGCAGAGGCTGAGGTAGCAGGGGCTGAGACAGCAGAGGCTGAGGCAGCAGAGGCTGAGGC
>JAODKL010000002.1:11046723-11068409 GCA_026780765.1 Petrocephalus schoutedeni
TGAGGTAGCAGGGACTGAGGCAGCAGGGGCTGAGGTAGCAGGGGCTGAGACAGCAGAGGCTGAGGCAGCAGAGGCTGAGGCAGCAGGGGCTGAGACAGCAGAGGCTGAGGTAGCAGGGACTGAGGCAGCAGGGGCTGAGGTAGCAGGGGCTGAGACAGCAGAGGCTGAGGCAGCAGAGGCTGTGGCAGACGCTTTTGCCATCCTCAGTTTATTCAGGGTGCTGTTCAGATGTCTTTTTCTGTCATGTCATGCCGTTTCATCCCTAATTGTATATTACAGGCCATACAGATACATTTATAGTAAACAGGACCTGGAGAGCTACTGTATTGAAATATTCTGCCAAAGGCACCTTACTAAAATCCTAAAATCCACAACTGTCCTAACCACAAATGCTATTTAGAGTCTGTAGCACCACAGAGGGTGTAAAACCATTGTAGTTGGTAGCTCAGTAGATTAGGGAACTTTGTTTCTGCTCGCAAATGGTGGGTTTGTATCCGGAGCCTGTGGCCAGAGCAGTCACATGACCTTTGGGGCCTTGAGTAAGACCCTGAGCCCCAACTGCTGCAGGGGTGCTGGGGCTGGCCGCCCCTGCTCTGGGACCCCAAGCTGTCCTCACTTGTGTGTCACTTCAGGCAAAAGCGTTTCCTAAATAAATAAATGAAAACTAAACCCACATCCCGTGTAAAGAGCAGCTGTAACACATATATGTTGAGTAGTAGGGTTTTATTTTGGTCATTTCTTTGATACATGTATTTTTCATTGAACAGTCAATGTTGGTGGCTATATTCAGTCTGTGCTGGACAGGAACTTGGCTGAGAACATCTCCCGCGTACTCTATCCAAATGATAATGTAAGAAAATATCCATTCAGTCTTTTTGTGTGGCCAGCATGAGATTAGCGTCACTGTTCAGTCACGCAATACTGTGATGCTACTGCAATGCGGTTGGTAGGTGATTAGCCGTAATTTAGCTTCATTGCGTTCAGTTTGAGTGGGACTCTCTGACCCTTCTGACTCATGGCCGTCTGACCCAAGTTCTTTGAAGGCAAGGAGCTGCGTCTGAAACAGGAGTATTTCGTGGTGGCCGCCACCCTCCAGGACATCGTCCGTCGTTTCAAGTCGTCCAAGTTTGGCTCCACGGAAGTCGTGCGCACTGACTTCAGCACCTTACCTGATAAGGTGAGTGATCCGGTCTTCCTTCCATGACTGGTATTGATGGTCTGCAATGTCTGATAGGCCTTTCTGGTCAGATATCCTTGTTGCCTAATTTGAGGTGTTTTTCTTGGGTCATGCAGGTCGCAATCCAGCTTAATGACACCCATCCCGCGATGGCCATCCCTGAACTCATGAGGATCCTAGTCGACGATGAGAAGGTGTCCTGGGACAATGTGAGTGTGGGAAGAAATAATCCTCCTCATTGGATTCACACTACCTGAGCTGTCTTCTCAACAGTTACCTCCCTGACTGTTGCTTCTCTCACTTATGTAGGCGTGGGACATATGTGTGCGCACCTGTGCTTACACCAACCACACCGTCCTGCCTGAGGCCCTGGAGCGCTGGCCCGTCGACCTGCTGCAGCACCTGCTACCCCGACACTTGGAAATCATCTACGAGATCAATCGCCGTCACCTTGAGGTGAGAGATGGAAAAAATATACCGTCGTTTTGCTTTCAGATAAGCCTAATTCCTTGAAAGTCAGTTTTAGATTTCCTGGTTGGATTATTTCCATCTTTCTAAGATGTTTTTTCATTCCTTCTCATTCTCCTGCCAGCGCATCGCTTCCCTCTTCCCAGGTGATAATGACCGGCTGGGTCGCATGTCCCTGATAGAGGAAGGTGGCCATAAGAGAGTCAATATGGCCCACCTGTGCATCGTGGGCTCCCATGCCATCAACGGGGTGGCTCGCATTCACTCCGATATCCTCAAAGCCACCGTGTACGTGACTCCCAGCCAAACCTCCCTGGCGTGCATCAACCACTTCACTGCTAAATTAACTCTGGGCTTTGACAGGCCTGGTGTAGTGAAGTGCGTTAAAACTGATTGCTGTTCCCTATAGCTTCAAGGACTTTTATGAGGCGGATCCAGATAAATTCCAGAACAAGACCAATGGCATCACACCCCGACGTTGGCTGGTCATGTGCAATCCTGGACTGGCAGAGGTTATTGCCGAGGTAGGGGAGGTGCAGACGAGCGCTTATGAAACGTGATGTAATGTTATTTTCTCTCTGGATGAAATGGTCTAGTATGGATGAAAGGTCTAGTATAAATCTTAAGAACACATCCTTAACATGAATGTCACACTTGTTCTTTACAATAGCATCAGATGTCTACACGATTATGTTGCGTGCGTGAATCATTCTTCTAAATTTGTGCACAATTGCTACTGTAACAGAGAATTGGAGAAGACTACATCCGTGATCTAGACCAACTGAAGAACCTGCTGCAACTTGTGGACGATGACGCCTTCATCCGAGACGTAGCCAAGATTAAACAGGTGCCAAGAACAAACACTAGCAGTTGTACCTCTCATGTCAGTGTAAATGTTGGCCTTAGCTTAGGTCCAGCCTCATTCACATATGGAAAAATCAATGTGCAGCTGCAAATAGCTTGGCCTTCTGCGGTAGCTATTGATGTATAGCTGTTGGAATAAATATGTGGTGTACAGTAGAACATTACATATATCAATGACCAAGTCATCAGCCTGCATTTGAACTGTGCCTGTCTCTGTAGGAGAACAAACTAAAGTTTGCTACATACCTGGAGGAGCAATACAAAGTCAAAATCAACCCCGAATCCATGTTTGATCTACAAGTCAAGAGAATCCATGAGTACAAGAGGCAGCTTCTTAATTGCCTACACATTATTACCTTCTACAACCGTGAGTGCTTCTTCTTTGGATAGATGCAATTACAGGTAGTCCCCAACTTACGATCGAGATGCATTCCGATGACCTCATCGGGACTTGAAAATATCTTGAGACAGACTTTGAAACACCGAAAACGCAGAAAAAAATGTGTGCTCTAACACCGATATAATTGAACTGATTGATCAAAGTTGATTGATGGCAAAAGTGAGGCGTCTCACAAGGTGGGAGATGCGTATGTCTCCGCAGCGTCCCAACGTATTGTATCGCATACGCTGCGATGTTTGCCTGCTGCGAGAATCTTAAAATATTTCTAAAATGTCATCGTAAGATCGAAAAATCATAAGTCGAACCAATGCAACTCAGGGACCATCTGTACCACAGTATAGACAGACTCAACATCCACGTGGATTTTTGTTTAACAGGCATCAAGAAGGAACCCAACAAGGAGTGGACTCCTAGAACCATTATGATTGGTGGAAAGGTAAGTGTCCTCCCTCATTTTCATCATTGTTGCCGTGTAACCATTTGCTTTGCTAGGAAAACACGGTTCCTTTCCGTCTTCCATTTCCATTTGGTGTCTGTGTTCTCCTCCGCAGGCAGCCCCAGGCTATCACATGGCCAAAATGATCATCAAGCTCATTACTAGCATAGGAGCAGTTGTCAATCATGACCCTGTGGTAGGTGACCGGCTCAAGGTCATCTTCTTGGAGAACTACAGAGTCACCCTGGCCGAGAAAGGTATTGGTCTGTGGGTTTGGGGAGTGTCTGATTATTGGTGAATATTGTAATACTGTTTATGATGTCGAAACACACGCATCGAAACACATGTGAATTTAATATATTCTAGGGTTGCTGCGATTAGTTGACATAGCTGATGACGTTGACGCTGAAAATGCGTCACCATCAATATTTTAAATCGAAGCATAATTTTCAAAATTATTTAAATGAAATTACATTTTCTGACTTCTAAAATGGTTCAGTTCATCATAATAAATGTTTTCTTTCAATAACACCACAGAATTATCACAAAACAAAAGGTGGTTTGTGCAAGGTTTCGACGTGCATATGAAAACAGAGTTGCAGCTCCACCAGAACATGCGAGACGTAGGGGGACGGCGGAGCTGGAGGAAGGGAATATACATACGTTAGACATACAATACGTACATTATACATTAATTATACATACATAAGTTTGACACACATTACATACATTATATATAAATTATACATACATTAGACATATCTATTATACATTCATTATACATACATACATAAATTAAACACTCAATATTACATGCTAGATACAGATATAAATTTTAACATGAACATACAGATACATATCAGCATATACAAGTCTCCACTGTACCATCAGTTCAGACAGCTTTTTAATATCTTAGCAGCTGCTAGATACACTCATTATTAAAGCCATAAATTTGCCTTCCAGCTACCTTAGAATTTCCACTGAATAAGTGTAACAGAAAATGTTTAGGCTAGAATTGGGGGTTATTCTACATTGTTTGATGACGCCAGTGTGCTCATGCAGGTTGGGCTTGTTGGAACCAGTGTTGTTATCATAAGCCAGAACTAAAACAAAAATGGACACTAAATAAAAGAAAATAATTCGTGAACTGAAATAAAAATGAAAATTATATTTACCAACAAAAAGTCTTACAGTCGCATGTGGCGTGCTTCACTAATAGAATTTAATAACCATAAGAACATGGCAAATTTATACAGATTACTACCTTTTGGGCATTACAGAAGGCAAATCATTAGTATTTTAGGCATACTTCAATCATCTGCTTATCAAATTAAATAATGTCCGTATAGTGCAGAAAAGCCAGAGTCCATTATCCAAAGCCCTGCAATGACATATAGTTTGTTGTCTTACATTAAATGGTCAATTTGATTTTCTGAAGGAAAATTATTCATTTAAATTAATCGACCAATCAATGAAATAGTCGACAGATTAATCCACAGAAACATAGTCATTAGGGGAGGCCCTAATACAGTATATGTAATTATTAGTGATATTTTCATAGTCAAGGTCAAGGGAGAATAAAATAAGTATGTACAAATTACCATTACAAGTTAATGAACAATTCAAAACTTTTCCTATGTATTTTACAAAATGAAACAACTTCACCTCCATCCAGCTACAATTACACAATCATTCACTATGGAAATGGTAAGCTGTTTATGAGCAAACAATGTCATGTTATACCAGAGTCAGCTTACACTGGTCTCCCTTCCCCCCCCCGATTAGCCATCCCTGCAGCCGACCTTTCTGAGCAGATCTCCACAGCTGGAACAGAGGCCTCGGGCACTGGTAACATGAAGTTCATGTTAAATGGAGCCCTTACCATCGGCACCATGGATGGGGCTAACGTAGAGATGGCAGAGGAGGCTGGGGAAGAGAACCTGTTCATCTTTGGCATGAGGGTGGAAGACGTGGAAGCCATGGACAGAAAGGGGTAAAAGGATGAATTTAGAGATATGGATGCGGGTGCCAGGTTGTCTGGGAGGGTGGGTGAAACGACAATTATAAGAGAAATTAAATATCGTTTTTTGGATTAAGTAAAGCTCGAAAGCTTTCAGATGTGGGGGAAGTCCAAATGCTCTGATTTGTAATGGTCATGTTTATTGTCTCTATCAGTGATACAAATCGTTTTATATTAATGACCAATCTATTACCAATATCTAGCTGATCATAGTAATATGAGGTTAACATTAATCTGTGTCTGAGGGTAGAGCATTGTTGCATTTACGGTGAATCTTGAACGCTACTTGGGATACACTTTGTATCACAGTGTGGCCACAGAAAATGGACTGATGGATAGATTAATATTTGCCTTTTAAGTGTTTTCCTTTTATTCCACCAGTTATAATGCATCAGAATACTACAGCCGTATTCCTGAGCTGAAGCAGGCCATTGACCAGATTGGAGGAGGTTACTTCAGCCCTCAGCAACCCGACCTCTTCAAGGACATTGTTCACATGCTCATGAAGAATGACCGGTATGAATTCTCATATGCACTAACATATGCAAGCAAACACAGAACAGAATTACTAGGCAAGTACTATTCCTGGAGATATTTTTCAGCAAAAGTCGGGCATAATTATAGAAAAGAATTTAGATGTTTTCTCTTACTCCAAGTAAATTTATTTAGGGAGATGTTACATTAGACTTTCACAAACAAAAATAAAAGCACTCGATTATCAGTGTGCACAATTAGTAGGCAAACAGAAACTAAGTGCATTTTTTTCTCTTCATCATCTACAGAAATAATAATAAAACACAGTTTTATCCATTTGGTGTATATAAGGAATGACAAACTATCAGTCGTCCTAAACAGCTCACTTTACTAAGTGTAGTACACTGTATGGCCACCTTTCTTTCCTCTCAATGACCGTCATGAGCCTGTTGTTGACTGAACCAGTCAAGTTTTTGATTTGATCAGGTCCTGTATTGGCTGAGCCAGCTAGGACCGCCTCCCAGACACTTCACTGAGAAGTGTACTGCCTGCCACCTCGGTAAATCACGTGCCTTAGTGAGGCCCGGTAGTTCTCAATGGGGGTTAAGTCAGGCGATGAAGGGGGCCAGGTCTGAATTCAGTCAACCTTTCAAGCCTTTCTTGGCCAATCTATGGAATACTTTGTTGCATGGGAAAGGGCATTGTCCTGCAGGAATATGAAAACTTTTTCAAGAGCTGCTGACTTCTTCCTCTGCCAGTGTTTGAAGAAGGTACCTTCTAGAAATTGGCAGTAGATCTCGTGGTTAATTTTCATGCCATCTGAAGTCTGAAAAGTCTGACAAGTTCATCACTGGTAACTGCAGGCCACATCATCTCTCCTGCACCATCGTGTTGATGCTTGAAGCAGGTGTCCATCCATTGGCCCATCCATCTGCTCCATCAAGAGTCATTCTCGTCTTGTCTGTCCACGAAACCCCTGTAGCATCAGTCTTGAGACGTGTCCGTGCCCATTCTTAATGCTTTAGCTTGTGTGCATTATTGAGTAGAGGTCATGTTTCAGCCTTTGTGACCTTAGCAATGTCACGTACCACGCTGCACCTAGTACTTAGAAATTCCATTCAGATTGCAGTTTTGAAAAATTATGGCATTTGATTCTAAAGGGTTTCGGGAAGGCTCCCCATTAATTTGACACATATAATTGACAGTTCTTCTCTCCACTTTGGCTGTTGGCCACAAAACCCTTGATTGTACAGTAATCACGTTTTAAAGGCTTAGCAATTTTGATTGTTTTGCATCCCTCTGACTAGCACTTTACTATTTTGTTTTTTCTGCCCTCAGCGAGGTCCTTTTTTAGCCAATTTTAATAGTAATAATAATTTACTTAATAATTCTGCACAGGAAAGTGTCTCCGTTTTCCTGTTTCTCTCCAAACAGAAAGTACTGGGACCAAATACTGAACATGTTCTGCTTTTAAACAGCCCATTCTTAATTGGAGATTCATCTGGACTGAAAATATTGTTCGGGAGAGAAGATACAAATAAAATACACAAATTGCCTAATAATTCCGCACACAGTGTATTATCCATGTTTGAGTCCATGTTGACTGTGACTGACTGTGAGGCTGTACCTGTCCTGCAGTTTTAAGGTGTTTGCTGACTATGAAGACTACATCAAATGCCAAGATGAAGTCAATGCTCTATACAAGGTGAGAAATGGCTCAAAATTCCGATCCTTGTGTTTATAGGTCTGTTTTCTTATTATGTTCTTACTCATATAGCCTTTTTCACTAAGCATATGACTTCTGTGCTTCCAATAGAACACCAAAGAATGGACCAAGAAGGTGATCCACAACATTGCAGGCTGCGGAAAGTTCTCCAGCGACCGAACCATTTCGCAGTATGCCCGTGAAATTTGGGGGGTGGAACCCAACCTTAACAAGCTTAATGCTCCAGATGACCCAAACTAAGCATTCCCCGGACTGCTATCGAGAATTCTGCAAAATAGACGATAGCAAAGAAGTACCATGAAAGCAGAATATTAAATGCATTAGGCCCCAAACCTTCCCCTAGGATTGTGCCGAAAATACAATTGATGTGCTAAGTTTGTGAAATTAGTATTCCTACCACAACTATGATAAAACACACTTACCAAGTGGTCCAATAACTTTTTAGATATATATCTTTAATTAATAGGGTAACTACAGAGTGTTCAGCCTTGGTCATTTGGATAATAGTCAACAATCTGTAAATGGCTGTCTGTACATTGCTGCTGCAAACAGACCCTATAACCCACATTATCTAAAACTTCACTTCCTATAAAACTGTCCCATGCTCACAAAGTTTTGCTAGTTGTTTGCTGTGACTGTTAAAAGAGGATTTCAAAGGAATGATGGAATGTGTATCTTTATTATGGGCAGCCTTTACAAGGTGGTAAGATGGCATTTATAACAATATGCAACCATGGGTCAAGCTGATATTGAAAACAACCAGACAAACAGAGTGTCAAAGCTTGTGCACTGTGTATTTTACCACACTTTGGTAGAAGATAACTATAACCAACCCACCAAAACAACAAAATAACTTATTTTTGTAACAACTTTTTCGGTCTGACAAACACATCACCCATGATGTTTGAGTTTGTACTCTGCCATACTGTCTTTGTTACAGAATGCATGATTCCAGTTTTCACTGAAGACTTAAGTGATGGAAAAAGGAATCCACATGTGGATGTGCTTTGGTAACACCAGACTGAAAATGCCATGATGTGTCTGTCTTCTCCTTCATGAAACAGTCATTACAATTAGCTTAGTGTCGTCGATTGTATGTAGATATGCATGCACTTCAGTGAATGTACGCAGGCGTTTCTGTCATTCGCCGAAGCAGAGATAGTCCTTGTTTGCCGTTTTATGTAATCATTTTTCTTTTAAAAGAAGTATATTTTGACTTACAGTACGTATTATGATAAACATTCAAGATCATAACCACCTCTGCTAACGAAAGAATGTTTGTCAGCAAGATATGCATTTCTCTGTCACTGTTCTTTGTCTTCTATGAACTAGATGACTTAGGTTTTCAGAAAATGTCTATTAAAACATTCCTTATTGCAGCCCCATGATATACATGTAAACGCATTTAGCCATACCAAAAGCCATTAAACCGTAATCAGAACAAAATGCTTGTTTTGCTATTTCTGTGGAAATATAGTCGCATATATTAGCAGAATTGCCCATATTTACTGAATGTATTTGATATATTTCACCATAGTATAAACTGTTGCACTATTATTCATGTTGATATGAATTAAGGGTTATGCATAATCACTTCTATGACTCCATCCGTGAACTTTTATTTAATGCATTGGTTGTTTGGCTGCAATACTTATAATTGGCAGCATATAATTTAGTGTTTAAAATCTGTAGAACAAAATGTTACATTTGAAACCTTGCATATTATGTCACTCTACTACAATATCAGTTCAGCCGCAGTACTCACTTATCCCACATGGTTCAGGTTAAGGTCCTGGTGAGAGTGACCTGCTTCCAGCCACGGCAGGCCGTAATAGGAGGTACGTTATGAAAAGGCAGTCATTCCTACGCGAGGCTGTCCGGGAAAAGGCACAAAAATACCTGATGAAAGTGCAAAATCGAAGACCGGATTTGAATCGATAATCGCCTTGCTAAAGCAGTTTTGGCATTCAACGCTCCATATATGCAAAATCAAGTTACCCACTTTGTTCATGCATTTTTGATGCTGGCAGAGTGTAGCTTAATGCTAAGGCCCTTACAATCAAACTAGTCACACATTAAAATAAGCAAAAAAGCTATTTCCAATGTTTTCAAATCAACAGCTCACATTCAATACTTCCGAGCGAGAAAAGCCACCAACAATACAAAGAATTCCCAGATTGCGTCCTATCTTGATCACCTAGTCCTTTTTTAACGTGAGAAAGGTGCAAAAAATACTTTTTTGAATGAAGCGTAATGCATTCAAGAGAAGACTGCGAGTACATCGTTAATTTATTTACTATACGTTTCGAATAACGGATGTATATATGAAAGTAGGTGAAAGCAAACACGCCAAAATGACACCAGCTAGATTCGCATACCTCCGACGCGCCGGTACGCTGGCACGCCGCTGATTGGCCGAACAAGGTTTTTACGTCAGGATGCCCAATTAGGCGCGTGACCCGGAAACGGAGGCCGAAGGGAATTTTGCCGGAGATCAAGATGGCGGAGGAGCAGCAGGAAACAACACAGGCGGAGATGGAAGGTGAGTCCGAGCGCAAACTTGTTTGACAGTTCGAGACCGCGGCCTCTGCGGCGTGTCGACGCGCTAGTTCTCCACTTCTGCGGTCCAGGTCCAGGTATTTTGAAGAAAAATCACTCTGTGGCCCGGCTGTTATTTACATGGAAGGTTTTGGGGGGGAAACGGGAAAGATGGAGGCAGGCTAGGGTAACGAGGCGCACACGGCTACACAAAGAGGCAGACAGAGTTTACACCTGGGCAGATCTCCTACGCCTCTTTCTTCTCGACACATCTTCAGGCTGCGTTGCTCGAAATATCCACGAGGCGCATCTCTATCCCTCGAGTGTTTGTTTACAAAGGCAAAAAGCAATTTGCGAGGCCATTGAAGAAATATTTCTTGTCACCATCGCTAACTAGCTAGCAAAATGGTTTCATATGAGTTAGGGGAGGTGGGCATGGTCTACTGGAGCTATTTATCTAGTTGATGTTTTCAGCCAGCCTAATCGAAAGTAGTCTGGCAGTTTTGCTCCCTTCAGTGAGTACTGGTTAAACTAGGTCACTTACGTTATCTACTTTTACTCACTTTGCAATAGCTCTTCATTTCTTTCTCTGTATCCTTAGTCATATTAAGTCCGTCCATCCTCCACAATAAGTCTGCAAAATGTCCACCCAAGGTGGAGATACCTGGGTTTATTTTTTTTCCCCTTGTGTAAATTCTGAAAGTTCACTCAATCGACAGTTCTTGCATTTGTCAAATCTAAAACAACAGTGCACAAGTGTCCTCACATGAATTGCCCAGTTATATGCCTTTGGTTTAATTGTTTTAAGTCAGTATTATGTTATTCATTGCATTGAGTCCATTGCTCTTGAATGCCCTTTATCATTTAGCTCTATTTTTAAATTCCAAACTGTTTTTATTAGCATTTTTTTCAATCACAGTCCCGAATCAGTCATGTAAAGCAGTAATTCTCAACCCAGTCCTCGGGAGCCCCAGACACCCCTGGTTTTTGTTCCCTACCAGACTGTCCACATTTTTGCTGGGACTGTTTTTGGTCACAAAGGGCCGGTTTGGGAAACACTATGACAACTGCATTACGTCCACTGTAGTGCTCTGATTGCAGTGAACATTCTCTGTTTCGCCCAGGGGTGAACTGCCTTGCGTACGATGAGGCCATAATGGCTCAGCAGGACCGAATCCAGCAAGAGGTATGTCTCAGGCGTCAAGTGCCAAATCGACATGGTGCATTCCTGCTATGATCCCTTACCCAAAGGCTTTGATTAGATTAAGTCAGATTCAAATGTTGTTGTACAAGTACCACAAAATGCAATTTCTCATCTAACCAGAAGTCCAAATGGTAATGTGCAATAGAGAGTGGGTACAAATAGTACATTACAGTGTACTAGACAGTAAGGTGCAATAAGGCAGTATACAATCTTTTATTAGACATGCCACCTCAAGCAAGTACATAAATGTGTGTCTGTGTGTATGGAATTTGAATTTACAGGTAGTACTTCAAAGTAGTATGTACAAGGGAGAAATGTATATGAAACATGATCTGTTCTATATATATATATGTCACATCTGTAGTTGTTCATTTATCGTGTATGACATTTTGGAGTGCTAATGAAGGCAAAATCAGGGAAGTCTTTGGATATAATTGTTTTATTTGACTATTTTATTCAATTACTTTCATAATACTCCCCTCTCCTAAAATGTCTTCATCCTTCAGTCGTTTTCAAAAAAATATTAGAAATTCAGGTTTTTCAATAGAAGACATGAAGGTCAAAAATTTGAACCCTCTTTCTGCTGTACACTGCCATCTACAGGGCAGCTAGATTTGCTAACCCTAACCCTAATGCTGTTAGTCATTGGAATCCTAAGCAAGTTGAAGAGGTTAACTCTCACCCAGCTTATTTTTCCAAACCTCTTTTAAATGGTAGAATTTCAGTTCAAGTGCAAATACCAGTATATACAAGTTCCCCGGTCTGAGACTTGTTTGTTTACTGTGTTTGACCATGTTAGTCCTAAATCAGCCTCCTTCATATGCTTGTCTGCCACTGCTACTGTGGAATGTTTCTTGGAAAACAAACTGCAGTGGCACAGCTGGATGGATCAGTTGCCCATTAGACATGTCAGATTTTAGGCACATGTTGACTAGCCCTTTTCAAGCTTCACATTTTTGATGCACATATTAGTTTTTCTGCCTGGAAAATGGAGCAAAGCCAATGCAAGCGATTTTGTGTGAAAGAGAATTGTAATGGTGCATAGACCATAAAAGGGGTCTAAGTGTTTAAACAGGAGTGTGTTGAACATCCCGAGAGTTCTTGCTTGAGGTGGCATGTCAGTCAAGAGAGCTGTTAGCAGCAGGAAAATGTGGTTTATTCTGAGCATTGCTGTGGGCTTTCTGCATGCTCTCCTTTTACTTCTCTCCTTTCTGTGGCATTGAGCTGAGTGAGATTATTCTGCTGCTCCCCGTGTCATCCCGCTGACTCTTGAGAAATAGCAGTTACGTAAATTTAGCTGCTTGTTTAGAGTGGAGACGAGCCTGCCTGCGGAATTTATCAACTTCCTTTCTGGTAAACAAGAGGCAACACGTGGAGCTAAATAGGCTGGTAAGGCCTGCTGTGTTTATGCCGTTGGGTGAGCTGTTGGCAGCTCTGCGGAGATCAGCAGATCTTCGATGTGATAATTTCCCAGAGGCAGCAGTTCAGCGATCAAGCGGGAACATATTTGGTGGTGCCAGTTTGACAAGCCTGGTTTAATGTTCAGGATCCAAAAGTCATACAGCTTATATGATGTCTTTTTTTTCCAGATAGCCACCAGCATCCCTTTAGTGTCAGACAGACAGGATCTCTCTGTACTGAAGAGGGAGTATGCTGAGGATGATACCGTGTATCAGCTGAAGATAAAGGTGACAAAGGCTGCATTTATACACACAGACTTTACAGGGGGGGAAAAACAAATTTATAACCCCCCCCCCCCGCCAATTTATCCCACAGGATCTGCACAAAAAATACTCGTATATCCGGAAGACACGACCGGATGGGAACTGTTTTTACAGAGCCTTCGGCTTCTCGCACTTGGAGTCGCTTCTGGATGACAGCAAGGAGCTGCAGAGGTGATGTCATTGACTGCAGTTCCCATCATTCCAATGGGCTTTGTTTTTTGTTTTGTTTTTAATGCTTCAGCCCTTAAATTACCAATGATCTGCATTGCACCACATGTCCTAGAACAGTGGTGAATTTCTGGTATAAAATAGCAAACCATGCTCTGATAACAACCTATATTCTTTAGGTAAATATAAGATTTTATTTTGAGCTGATGGGATGATGTTCTATTATATGCAGAGGTGGGTAATCCAGGTCCAATGAGTAAAAATCCAGACCAAGATTTTGTTTCAGCCAACTAATTGAGCATTCTGTGACTGAGGCTGTGTCCAAATTCAGGGGCTGCATCCTACCAAGGGAGCATTTGTAGATCGATTACGTCACAGTGCTGCGACGAGGCTGTCCAAATTCGAAGGCTCCTCCAAATGCAGCCCGCAAATGCGTCCTTCTTTTCCCGGTTCTTTATGGATGGGTCGGTGTATCCTTCGCAGCCCACAATAACCCAAGATTCATTGCGGACCGAAGTTGAGATGAATCTTGGGATTCTTTAAAGAAAGGCGGTAGTGGCAGAATATACTTTTAAGTATAGTGGTACAAATGTTAAAAGCTTAAAGTGCATGTGCTTTTGATAATTGTGTAGAAATATTTTTTTGAATAAATCGCCCAGGACACTAATAAACTTACTTTAATAAAAGAAATGTATGACAAAAATATGATAAATAACAAAGTCAATATTTAATATGATGCATTATTATAAAATTGATAAAATATATCAAAATAGAAGATAATACTTGAGAATTAAACTCCCCGCTTGACACTGGGCTTGTCTACTGCGACTGCCGTAGCAACCTTTGGCCAATCATTGCTTTTCGCTCAGGATACGACGCGATTGGCTGCCGATCGGAAGGCTAGACCATCCAGTTTCACAGCCACTCTCTTCCAGCCTTCGCGGTCTTGGTAGCATTTGAGGGACGCAGTGTAAAAAACTGGTTCGGACACAGCCTTAATACTCAACTGATCCTTTGAAACATAATCCTGGATTTGTACTCTTTGGACCTGAATTACCCACCTTTGGTTATATGAAAGTTGTCTTTTTATCATTTTATCTTTTTAACCCATTTATGCACGAGTGTAATGGCTGTACTAGAGATACTAGTGTTTCTCTAAAGCCACGCGGTTACTGGCTCTGCTTGTGACCATGCATTTCACTTCATAGGTTCAAGGCTGTGGCAGCGAAGAGCAAACTGGACCTGGTGAATCAGGGCTTCACGGAGTTCACTATTGAGGATTTCCACAACACAGTGAGTCGTCTCCTGTCGGTGTTGCATTCTGATCTGTGCTGTTATTCCTTTTCTTGATGACCCATTTTATGGCTGACATTCTTATGTCCATAGCAAAGCCAAAAAAAAATCAGAACTTACAAGAATGCTGAGCTACCTTGCTAGGAAATCTTTAATCTTCCTTCTGAACAGAGACTCATTTTAGGAACATCTCCAAAGGATGGGCTTTGTACTCATAAGATTAACATACAGCATAGATTGAGATGTATGAGATGAATATAGTGGTTTTATTTTATGCGATTTGCGGCTTTGAATAGAACGTGAATTGCGTAATGCTTAGGGTGCGTTTATAAAAAAAAAAAAAAAAAAAAGCTTAAAAAAAAAAAGCTATAAAAAAGCTTTGCTCTTGGACTCTGTGCTTCTGTGTGTATGTGTGTGGGGGGGGTATTTAAAATATGCTGAATTGATTGAGGGCTGATCTGTTTAGAAGCACACAAGCACTGAGCTCTCTGCTTGCCCCCTCCCTCCCTCCCCAGTTCATGGACCTGATTGATCTGTGTGAGAAGCAGCCGTCTCTGGCGGACTTGCTGGGCTCGTTCAATGACCAGAGCGTCTCGGACTACGTGGTGGTGTACCTGCGGCTCCTCACGTCCGGCTTCCTGCAGCGCGAGCACGCCTTCTTCCAGCATTTCATCGAAGGGGGACGCTCCGTGAAAGAGTTCTGTCAGCAGGTGAGCGCATCCTCTTTGTAGCTCTGAAGATTTGGGTCACCTGAGCTAGATCTTGTTGGACATAGTGAGGGTTTTTTTTATTGATTTCATGGAGTGAGGAAAACCTGCATTTCCAGTGGTAGAAGATCAGCAGCAAAATGCTGTTAGGATGCTGTACTCATGATTGGAAGGTTGGCTAAGTGTATGCTCACTTACCAATGGCATTTTGGCCAATGGCCATTGCTGGTTTATGATGTCCCACTGTCCACTGTTGAGGGCTTTGGAAGGAAGACCAACCAATCCCCAACCAATGCGCAGGTGGCTGGGTCTCCCGCGCAGCCTCAGCAGCATTGCCCTATAAGGGCGCAAGAGCAAGCTACAACATCCACTGAGTAACCTATCGGAAGAATTCATGGTCTCCAGAGCAAGAGAAGTACTGCTGTACAGAGCCTTGACCGACAGCAGAGTCTCTATGGCGGGCATAGAGGTGAGATCGGGCAGGAAGTGGAGGGCACAGGAGGCGGTGGACCAGGCTGAAGCATGACTGGGACCCAGTGTGGTGGTGGGGGCAGTTCCATCATGGCGGGCAGGATTGGGTAGCAACCCAAGACCCCAATATAACAAGGCCCGGGGAAAGGAAAGACGCCAACTACTCCTGGAAGAAATTCGAACAGGGGTAGAAGAAACCCGGACAAGCAGGATGGTTGGAAAGAGGCAGCAAGGGCTGTGGATTTAATGGGAGCAGGCAGTGGACCGGAAGATTTCATGGTCAGAATTGTGGAAAGCTGAACCACACCGGATCGAATTCCTCATCCAGTCTACGACGTTCTTCCCAGCCCAACCAACCTTTTCTCCTGGGGCCTTGCAGAAACCCCCACGTGCCCCATGTGTCAAGGAAGAGGATCCCTGGATCACATCCTAAGCTGTTGCCCAAAGGCCCTGGGAGAGGGACTTTACTGGTGGCGCCATGACCAGGTACCGAAGGTCATTGTAGAGGCTATCAGCACGGGGTTCTCTCTCAGAAGGCAGCAACAACCCTTAAAGTGCTCTGCCAGTTTTGTCAGGGCAGGTGAGAAGCCACAACAAAGCACAACCCGGACGGGGGCTTCTGGCAATAGCACAGGACTGGTGGCTGATGACTGACCTGGGGAAACAACTGAAATTTCCACACACCATAGTCACAACCGAGCTCAGGCCTGACATGGTCATTGTGCCAGTCAGCAAGCCAGGTGGTCCTGCTGGAGCTGACTGTGCCCTGGGAAGGCCGCATGGAATCCTGCAGGATTCTCAAGATGCTGGGGATTAGAGGACTGCACAGCAGGGAAGCCATCAGGAACATCACAGATGCTGCTGGGAAGGCATCATGCTGGCTGTGGATCAAAAAAGGCGATCCGTGGACCACCAAAACTACCTAGGCACAGGCCGGGGACTCCGCACCCTTAGTTGGGTCGCCTGGGCGAGGGTGTATGAAACACCCAATGATCCCAGGTTACATCACTGATATGTCTAGGTTGCACCGTAAGGTGTATATATATAATCATGTAAAATTTATAGGTGTCTCTCATCCATAGCTTATTAAGAGCTGTTTTCCCTCCCTCTTCCAGGAGGTGGAGCCGATGTCCAAAGAGAGCGATCACATCCACATCATAGCTCTGGCCCAGGCGCTGAACGTCTCCATCTTAGTGGAATACATGGACAGGGGAGAGGGGGGCACGGTGAACCATCACGTCTTTCCCGAAGGCAGCGAGCCGCGCATCTTCCTGCTCTACCGACCAGGCCACTACGACATTCTCTACAAATAGCAGATCGTGTTCTCTGCTCTGCAGGCAGAAGTGAAACGGCCACGAGGAAGACATGCATCTACATGTACAAAAAATGACAATATGATATCCAAGAAGAACACGGTATACAGTGCCGCGGCCTAAGTTACCCCCGCTCACAAAAACTGAAATGATAAAATGTTTAAATATAGCAGTGAATCCAGGCGTTTATAGAGTTGTACAGTTTTTCTTTTTTTGTGGTTGTAAATGGTATTGACTTGCCTTTTTGTTAGTGTTTCCTTTGTTACACTGTTTCATGTGTTTTATTAAAAGGATCTCAATCTTACATGTCAAATCGGTGAGTTATGTTTCTCCATCTTTCGGTTTATATCATATTAGTATGACGCCCTTGCATTCCTATCTTGGTTTGACGCTCAAAAAATTAGGCGAAAAACATGGAGTTACATATATTCCTTCTCATAAATACATTATACTTAACATTAGTTCTTTAAAATATAAACTTTGATTTTTCTGTAATAGTCTTGCACTTGCGTTTATTGATGGTTATCGAGCAGAGGCTTTTGATGGGAGCTACAGACCGGCAGGTGGCGCTGTGTGGCAGAGTGGGACGTGCGCGAAGGTCAGGCGGAAGACGGGCAGTATGGCGGCGATCATGAAGGCGCTGCTGGGGAGACACGCGTTTCGTTATAAGCCGGCGCTCCGTCGGCATTCCAGCTTGATAAGTACGTCAGCGTTTCCCTGCAAGACTCGCTGTGTGTCCGTGTTTCATAACGCATAAAAGCGGTACCTCCCGCATCAATTATAAGTCTTAGATTTCGTGGATCGATTCTAAGCAATTTTGCAGTCAAGTAATAAGTTCGTAACTATGGATTTATATATTATCAGATATTTTAAAACCATTTTTTTTTCATATGAACTAGCGTATCCGGAACATACGGGGATTTGATAATCAACAAAACTGGGTAAAATAACTATACTAGGCTGTAAAATATTTAAGAACACATTTTCACTTTGGTGTCTGCTGGGGACGTTGTTTGGACGTAACAGGCGCGGATATTCTCCATTTCTGCTGAATTAACTTGTCCGGGTGTAGCTGCGTCCATGCTGATCTTCAAGCGTTTGCTTCACTAGCGCGGTACATGACCTGAGGGACAAATCATTTCTCACTGGCGACAAGCGCTAGGGGGCGCAAATGCATCCTTCCACCCTCATGCGTTTGCTGCCGTGTCATGCATTGATGGGCAATTTTGCACATAGTAATGGGTTTGCGAATTCCAGGAGGCTGGCCAATAAGAGTTGAGAACTGGGAAACTCTATTTGCTAATGAATTTACATACCAAATGTAATAACCAAATGTGTTAACAGTGACGGGGAGACATGATGAGATTCTTTTGCAATTCCAGTTTGGGAAAACAGTTGGAGATGAAAGCAGAATTTTATGTCATGACTGGCTGATTCTTTTCTAATGCCTTCTTCTCTGCCTCTGGGCTTTCTGTAGCTGACTTGATAGAAAACATGGATAAAAAAGAGACCTGGGACAGATTTTATCAAGAGAACAACAGCACTAAAGATGGCCTCCAGAACTTCCAGAACTTTGAGTGGTTCTTTGGCTTTGACGCCATCCAGAGCTTCATCCTTCCCCTATTGCAGCCACAGTCATCCCATGAGGCTCCAAAGAATGCTCTGGATGTGGGCTGCGGCACGTCGGCCGTGGGACCCAGCATTTACACCCACTCGCCCTGGCCGGTGCGGGTCACGTGTGCTGACGTCTCCGCGGTCGCAATCCGCCTGATGCGTGAGCAGCTGAGAAACAGGCCGGTGCAGCCAGGGAACTTGTCCTCCAGCCTTCTGTTCCTGGAACTGGACTGTTCCCAGCTTCTGCAGCAGTTTGGCCGCGGGAGTTTGGACTTGGTCGTCGACAAAGGCACGACGGATGCACTATTGAGATCAAAGGAGGGCCCGGCCAAGGCTGGACAGGTTTTACAGCAGTGTCTCGGGGCCCTGCGGCCATCTGGGTCACTTCTCCAGTTTTCAGATGAAGACCCAGATGCTAGACTCTTATGGCTGGAAAAGCAGAGTGGGGAGCTGGGGGGTGGAGCCACAGGGGTCAAAGTTCAGGAGGTGGGAACTTTAAGGGGTATTCTTTATTATTGCTATACAATAACCCTCCCCAGTCCCCCTTAGTCTTTGACCCATAACTGCCGAATTTTTTTTTCTTTATTAAAATCATTGAAAGAAATTTGAATCCACATGCTTAAACATTTACATGTACAGTATTATCCCCTGAATAAAATTCTCATTGTGCACCATGTGATGACATATGACTCTGTGCGATGAAGGTAATCATACCATCAGATGTTTTGGAAGCACTAATGCATACCGTGTCTCTTCCAGAATATTCTCCAGAAAATTTTATATATTGCACAAGTTTATCAGCTGCTGTAAGTGCACTATCTTCAGAATGTTTTAATATGAAAAATATTTTCAAACAAAAGGAAATTTAAGAATTCTGAAAACAAAGTTTCTAGTTGCTATAATTGCTGTGGGGTTTGTGGGATGCAGCTATCGATTATTTTAGTAATCAAGTATTCTATCTATTATTCCATTGATTAGTCGAGTAATTGGACAAGAAATACTTTTGTCTTATTAAAGTGCAGTAGTAACTATTCAAAAGAGAAAAAAGTCAGGTCTCTTAAAATGAACAACTCATTGGTTTTAATGGTTAAACTGCATACTATAATGATGATATTTTAAGTAATTCAACATCAGGGAGATGAAAAAATATGAAAAAGGCACTTTTTGAGCGGTGTTTGCAAATGCAGCACTAAAAAGGCACACGTAATACTACAGACACTTTATGCCAACACTGTATTTTGACAAAATAATTTAAGCTGTTTTGCCATGAATTATGAATTTGGTAGTAGGTTCACATTGACCCATGTGATCCAAGGAGAGCTGTACACTGATATTTTAATCAGCTGTATTAACATGGTAGCAGTGCAGCTAACTGTAAATATGAAGCAGTTCATAACCAGAACAACTTAATATGTAACGTTACCCTGCATCAGTAGTAACTGACAAAATCATCAGTGAAATGGGGACATTAACCTCTATAGCTAAGTTACCTTCAGTCATAACTATTAATTATGATAATCATAATTATCAAAATAGTATGTAGTATATTAATGACAGCCAATGTATTAAATGTTTTTTTTAATTTATTTTATCAACATACCACTTAAAGAGCTTAGTAATTAACAATGGAACTGACCGTGATTCTATGCCGTGAATGTCAGTGTTTGGAACTATTCACCATCTCCGTGACTCAGAAGCTTGCCGAAAACGTCTCTGCCATTTTTTTTTAGATGGGAGTGTGGCTGCCACTACCAAATCTGTACAGCCTTGTTGCTACCTGATCTGTATAGCCACGCCACTCTGTTTCTTACACTTCTGTTTCTTTCTTTTCTGTTTCTACCGCTCTGCTACACGTAATGCAGCGTAAGCACACTGTGCGACAGTAATAATCCCCCATGTGCAACACGGCGATCACTGAGCAGTACATAGTTGTGTGGATTAAACGAAGCATCGAAACAAAGATTTTGCATCGAGGATTTTTTTGTAATCGAGTTCTTCGAGTTATTCGATGAATCGTTGCAGCCCTACTCTCAATTTGTTAAAACGAACACAAATTTGGCTGCGTCACTGAGCAGTTTGTTTTTATTCAGTTAGCATAGAACTGGGGTGGGCAGTCTTATCCATTGGATATGTGGGTTTTCACTGCAACTCTAAATAGATTGCTAATTAGGTATAATTGGCTGAAGAGTCCTCACACCTGGGTCTAAACAGCTGACATAAAGGTTACCCCAAAAACCTGCATTCACACTGGCCCTTTTGTGGAAAATATTGCACACCCTTGCATAGAGAATACCCCTTGTGGGCCTTTAGGGCCAGATTTGTTCAAATGTATGCTTATGTAAGTTAGGTATGCTTATTTTTTGCATTCTGAGATTAACTGCCCTGTCAGCTTTTTAAGAGGAGTTAAATAGTTCATTAAATATGTAATTATTGTAGACTGCTTTCTGCCACAATTTGGCCTGTCTTCTATTGGCATTGAAGGCAAATTCTAGGAGTGAAACAGCTGAAGGTTGCTGATAACATTTTCCCAGAAGCAGGTGTTAGAATGATCTATGGAATAGTATTACTGGGCTAGATATGGTTTTTCAGGTACCTTGGGCAGTAATACATTCTTCAGAGATGTTTGCTTTTTTACCCAGTTTTACCTATAGTTGTCTTATGAGCTTGGGAACTGTGAACTTGTATCCCCAAGTGACCTTGCTCACCCTTGCAGTCATCTGCTCTTTTTTCAGCCTGCAGGTCTTCCATGGGATCCCAGTTCAGTTTCTTTGCTGCCCAGTTTCTATGCCATTCAGCCTACCTTGACTGTGTTAAACTGATTGTAAAAACAAATGAAGCTTTCTTGCATAAAAGAATTTTGAAGTCTGACACTGTGCGCAGGGCGCCTGGGCCAGTTTGGGTCCAACTGAATGTGTGCATGCAAGAGTAAATCGACTAAACCACATTATCTGGATGTCTTAGTCCGACTATGATTTAGTATGATTTCAGTCGGACTAACATGTTTTAGTCCAGTCCATCCATCTTCCAACCCGCTTATCCTGGTCAGGGTCGCGGGGGGTCCGGAGCCTATCCCGGAAGCAATGGGCACG
>JAODKL010000002.1:11095278-11108534 GCA_026780765.1 Petrocephalus schoutedeni
ATCTTGGATCCGAGTTCGGCAAGTGGAATGCATCCGACTCGGTTTTCCTCGAGTTTTTAGCGGATGTGACGTTGTCCTGAGTCCCGAGTCCCGACCGCCGAGGATAATGGAACGCACGATTATCTCCTGACCAGTGCCTAACCCATGTCGAATGGCACTCTCCTCACGCTTTGGGCCTGTAGGGCAGTCCCTTCAGGCTCCTCTCCTCTCCTTGTCTCCCGTACTAATTTTCCTATCGGCGGCGGGACGGATGGAAGGGATGCAAACTGGCCTCTAGTTGTTCTGAAGTGTAGCTGGTGCTACAGGTTATTGAAGGGAGAGCAGCTGAAGGCTAAAGTAGCGACACTGCCCTGAAGATAAGTGCTGGAGGCCTCTGGGCCGAAGTGTCAGTCCTCCAGTCGATTACAGCCCCTTCCCATCACCCCAGTACCCATTAAACATAAGATTTGTTTCCCATGCCGAAGTGCTTGCTATAGAGCTGGTTTCCAGTGCGAGCTTGGAGCGCTCTGTGTTCCCCTGTGTCTTACAGCCCCAAAGCCCCCTGAGAAATCAAAACCAAATCTAACATGCTGAAATCTTTTTGTGCCTTTCCATTCTCACTTCTCTCTCCTATTCTCACCATCCCTCTTCTTTGGCCCACCCATTCTGCTGCCTCTCCCTCTCCCATTGGCCATGTGCCAATGATGTAATCTATTACCAGCATCTCCCTTATGTGCTCGTTCAGCCTCGGTCAGCCCTTTGCCCCGAGGGCCAATCAGAAGCCGTAGTGTCGACCGTCAGAAGGGTCCCCCGTCATCGGCTTCCTTGGATACGACGCCTGACAGCACAAAGGTAATCCCAACCCCCCTCCCTCCCTCCCTTGGTCTCCACACAGAAGAGGGCTTGGATGCAACAAACAAGCTTGTCAAGATGGTTTTTCAATATGCAACAGATTGAAGTGCATAGATTAAGTTTGACTTGAGGGGAAAAGGCATCATGTCCACATCCTCCACATCCTCTGCAATGTCACGGGGAGGATGTGGTGCAGAGGGTTTGGGGGTGGGGCTTGACAGGGACATGCTGAAGTGCCAGCAGGATTCAGAGTTCGGCTCTTGCTGCTTGTTTGAGGTCGCTTTGATTTTGTGTCCATTTCCTAAGGTTCGACTTAATTCTGCCAGCGCGTGTCATCTGACTGCCATGCCCTTATCAGTCCACATTCACGGGGCAGGGAAACCGAGGCCCTCCCTTTTTCACAGGCACACATCCTGCCGAATTTGCCTGTCAAACCAGCCAGTTCCCATATCCCTGGTGATAATCAAGCAGCCTTGTTCTCCAAATTCCTGCCCCCCTCACCCGCCCTTCCCTCCAGCGGTGCATTGCCCTTCCCTTTGCAGGATGCTGCATGATGTCCTGTGGCCAGGGCAGCTCTGGCCATGCAAAGTATCTATAGCCTTGATGCAGAGAAACCCAGCTCAGTCCGAGGTCTCGTTTTGCCTCGGGGCCCTGGCCGCTCTGTCGGATTCTGTTGCAAACTGTGACTCGGAATAACAGGAAATTAAACTGCTTAGCTCCAGTATTCACCAGCCACTTTGCCTTTTCCTTCCAGTAATTCATTTAGGGAGCATGAGGTGAGGGCCCCCCGAACCAGCATTACAGGTCCCCTGTGGCCTTTATGGAGGCCAGGCTCTCAGTGCCTGACCCAGTAGTGTAGTTCCGGCTTCCTTTACCTGGAACTTGTCTCCATCATGAGTCCTGTCCTGTGGTTTTTCCAGTTCTCGAGATGGGGAGCTGTTCCTGCATTTTTCTTATTTGATACTTATGGTCCTGTGCCTCCTCCCCACCACACTCACACACTCCCAGAAAGTTCAGAAGGAGGCCCCGTCTTCAGGAGGGGGTCGCCCGCCCTCGCCGTCGCCCTCTAGTGGCCTAGGCAGGCGGCGCTCCCCTTCCCCTGTGGCCACGGCATCTGGCTCGGCCAAGAGAAGTCCTTCCCCAGGCCTGCCCAGGTACCCTCACCTCCCGTTTTATGTCCCTTCCTGCTAGAAATATTTGTAATGGATATGAAATTCAAATGTAGCTTTGACACTTATTCATTTGAAGTTAATGCAGGGAATGTAATGCTTAACCCGCCGCACCTGCTTCTACAGGCAGAGTTCCCGTCCCCCCTCGCCCCTCAGAGCCACACAGCGCCCGCCCTCCCCACAACTCGCCTCCAAACCGCCCCCCATCCAGCGGCCCCCTCTCACTCCCGCGGGGCCACCCACCCTTCGCAAGAGGGACTCCAAGCCAAAGGAGAGCTCCCCGATGCAGCCCGTCACCGTCAAGTCACCCGAGCCCCCAGCCGCCGGCGGGACCCCTAGCACCAAGACCAAAGATGGTGAATGCTGTAACCTTGTGTGTGTGTGTGTGTGTGTGTGTGTTTGCCGGATTGATCTTTACCAGCCATAGATCACAGGTACGGCCTCCCCCGACTTGGGCCGGGTCATGTGGGGTCCATCAATGGGCGACTAGGCCCATCAGCACAGGATACCAAAACAGATCGACTGCCTTTGTAAAATCAATTGTGCCCCTCTGTCTTTGTATCACAACGAAAGAAAAGTAATAGGAAGTGGTTATGAAACGTGTAAACCGCTCAGATTCCGTGCGAGATGGGATCTTTCACACAGAGCGGCGTGCTGGCCGATGTGGTCAGGCTAGGTTACTAATAATTCATACACTGGGCATTCAGTGCTCCAGAATAGAAAATGTGAAGTCTCTGAAGACTGTGTTGGGTTTGTGCTCGCTGTGGTCATGCCTCGAAAGCCTCGGCCTCCTCTTGTTCCACCACGGTCAGATATGCAAAAAAGTAAGCATTGCTGCGATGCGGTTGCCCCCTTCTGGTCAAGTGCTGGAACTACTAGGAGCGCATCTGAGCCCTAAAGAGTGCTGAACCCTAAAGGCCTTATATTAATATCCTGGACTTTATAGAGGAAAGTCCTGCGTATGCTGTGGGACAGAGATGATGTCCATTCCGGGAAAGCAGCTCCTCCATATCCATGTGTGTCCAGCATGCGGTATCCGGAGGTCACCGTCTCACTGGGCTGCTTGTGCTCCTCCTGCAGACCCCAGCTCCAAGGCAGTGGCGGGCACCACTTCAGCCGAGGAGGCGGCAAAGATATTGTCCGAGAACCGGCGCCTGGCCCGGGAGCAGAAGGAGAAGGAGGAACAGCTACGGCTGCAGAGGGAGCAGGAGGAGAGGTGAGGGGGATGAAGATGGTGCGAGAGGTGAGGGGGAGGTGAGGGGTAGGAGGGTGGTGCGAGAGGTGAGGGGGAGGTGAGGGGCAGGAGGGGGGTGTGAGAGGGGAGGAGGGGGAGGGCGGTGTGAGGGGCAGGAGGGCGGTGTGAGGGGGAGGTGAGGGGCAGGAGGGCGGTGTGAGGGGGAAGTGAGGGGCAGGAGCGCGGTGTGAGGGGGAGGTGAGAGGCAGGAGGGCAGTTTGAGGGGTATCCAGTTTTCACACCAGTGGGAAACCAACTTGTCCCAAAAGTACGTTACCTGGTGTGGTGGAAACATGCCCTATGTTGCATTGCATGCTATTAGTTTAACTCTGGCTGCCTTGTAGCTCTTGCTGCTCTCTACAGGTTTCTGCAGATTCCTATGTCCCACCCCCACCACTTACTGCCAGTAGAGCGGTCTAAAAGCTAACCTGAGGGTCCTGTTGCAGGAGAATGCAGGAAGAGCAGGAGGCACGGAGGCTCGAGGAGGAGCGGGTGAGGCAATTGGAGGAGGAGCAGAAGAGAGTGGAAGAGAGCAAGAGGCAGGAGGAGGAGCGGAAGAGAGCAGAAGAGCAGCGCCTCCTGATGGAGCAGCAGGAGAAGGAAAGGCTGGAGGAGGAGGAGCTGGAGAGGCAGGCAGAGATGCAGAAGGAGGTCAGTGCGGGGTGGCTGTAGCAGGAAGGCAGGGACCCTGGGCTTTGGATGACATGAGGATAATGTGCTTACTGTGCTCCCTGGCAGGAATAAGGAAGACCAGATGGACTTATGCTAGCATTTGGAAACTGACACTTAATGAAGGTCATTTAAAACTATTGTGCTGATTCGAGCTGAGGGGAGGTGGCACTTGCCGGTATTTAATCCTGCTTCCTTGGTGTCAGACTGGAGGTAGTTTGAAAGTGTAGCTTCCTTGGCACTAGGTCTTGGGTCTAGACCAGGGGTAGGGAACCTGATCCATGGAGAGCCAGTGTGGGTGCGGGTTTTTGGGATGACCTCTCAATCAGCCAATAACAGTGGGTCCCCAGGACCGGAGCTGAGAAGCAGTGCTTTATTATTGGCTGGCTGAGGTCATCCCAAATACCCGCAGCCACACCCGCTCTCCATGGATCAGGTTCCCTACCCATGGTCTAGACTAAGTTCGAAATCAAAGCCGGTTTGTGATCCATGATGGCAGAGATGACCAAGCAAACTCCAGCCATTAGACCGCTATTGAAGGCGTGGAGCCTGTTGACGGCACTCGTATCGCTCGCTGGAGGTCTGACTGGCAGCTTGTGGCCTGCGTAGCGCGAAGAGGTGGAGGCCCGGGCCCTGGTGGAGGCGGAGAAGCAGCGGCAGGAGAGGGAGAGAGTGATGCAGCAGAGTCAACAGGAGCGCATGGAGAGGAAGAAGGTGTGGCTCTGCTCGGCCCTGCAGGCCCTGCAGGCACAGTCCCTTCATGCCTTTTTGTGTTTAATGTGCCGCCCTCAAGATGGCGCCAGTACAACATCATCAGATCTGTGCTGCTTGCTATCTCCTCACAGAGGATTGAGGAAATCATGAAGCGGACCAGGAAAGCTGACCAAAATGATAAGGTGGGCGTTCCTTCCATTCAATACTCAGATTTATTACCCAGAAGGCCTTGCAGGCTGGTACCAGTGGTGCCGATGGAAAGCCTCTTATTCAGTGGTCGTCAGTGATGTAATAACACGAGGGCCAGCTGCCTTCTAGTAAGAATTTTCACATGGTGTGTCAATGCAGGGTATTGTCGGTGTGTTCTCATCAATGTGCGTTTGTATCTCTGCAGAGGGAGGGGGAGAAGGTCCTGCAGAATGACAACAGCGAGGAGGAGGAGGAGGAGGAGGAGTGCGACCCTGAGTGTGAAGCAGGCCGTGAGTGTCCGGCCCTCCCCCGGCCTCAGGCTGCGCTCACTTCTCACTGTGGCCTTTGGTTTGCTCCTATCTTGGCCGGATTGGTTTGTTTACTGGCTTTGGGGCATTGACTGTAAGGTAGTGATGTCGTCTAAAAACAATGACAGGATTAGCTTCTAAAAGCGCTTGATGGCTTGGAACTGTGGCAGCTTACCTCGTGATGTAGTAATGTCTAAATACTGCCGGGGGCGGCAGACATGGTAAACAAAGGCAGTACTGGGAAATCCACAAATGCTAGCCAGGTTGACAACTATTGTCTAAATTAGCAGTGTACTTGGGTCCCTAGGTATACCAAAGTGACAAAAATTAGATTCCTAATTCACAATTTTAATGGGTAGACATACACATTATTGGTTGTAGACTATAAACCTGAAAGACTTCCGAAACATGACACTAGATTGCACAAATTAAAGTAAAATCTTGTTCTCTTTGTACAAATTTACTGAAAACAAAAGCTGTAAGGACCTTTGTATGTGTGATTATGCAGATTACCATCTGCTAGGCAAGAATGATAATGGAAAAGAGCACAGACAACTTCTTGACTCATTTGGCAGTGTATGTCTGGGAGTAAAGCACTGTGTTTTTACAGAGGCACCTTTGACAGTCCAGGGGGGTACTCCTGGCAGCGTCAACGGGGTGCTGGAGCTGGCGCTGGAGAACAAGGAGAACCGGGAGCAGGCCGTGCTGAGGTATGGGGGCTCCCACCTCTCACTCGCTCCGGCCCTGCAGGAGGTGGCATCTGAGTGTGCATGTGGCTAAACTGAAGGCAAACTCCTCCCCTCACAGTCTGGCCCCCAAACCCCGTCCCGCCGAGGGCCCCGGCTTCCTAAACGGCAAGGCCGCCACTTGGAACTTTGAGGAGTTTATCGACCTGGGTATGAATGATGGGCAGAGCCAGAACCTCGTGGACCCGGAAGGGGGGCCCCAAGCTCCCCGGCCTGCCTTTGAGGACAAGCCCCTGCACCAGGCCCAGGCTATTGGAGCCCTGTCTGGTGAGCCCCGCCTCTGGAGCGCACGGGCGTCGTTAGGGTTACCGATGAGCCCGACTGACTGTTTATCCCCCTTCCGACAGAGATATGATGCTGCCGTCCCAGCCTTTGGTCCTCCCAGATCTGCTGGCACCCCCGCGGCCTCTGCTGGAAAAGGTCGAGGAGCCTGGACTCGCAGGCTGCCATGCTAATTCCTCACCACTCGAGGGTGGGTGGGGGGGGGGTGGAGAGGAGAGGAAAATGCTTCAGGGAAAAGGTTAATATTCTGTCAGTATGCATTCTTCGACTAGGTCTCTATCACTTGAAAATGTAAACTTGGTTTTGTATTTATTTTATTTTTATTGTGGCATTTTGTGGTTATAAGTCTTGGGTCCAGATTTTCTCTCCCCATTGCCACCTTCCATTTTATTCCTCTCATCCCGCTGGCTGTCATATTCTGCAATTCCACTGACCTCCATGCCTCAACTGAGACCTTCTTCCAGCATTGCCTCCGACCGGCTGGCTGACTGGGACTTTTATGACCAAAGTGATAAAACGCTGGACTGAGAGACTGTTACCAAGGTTACTGTAAGGTAGGGGTGGGGGGGGGGGTGATGATGGGGTCAGTGAGAGTGGGGTGCCTAGCAACCCCAACATCCTATTGTTCACATAGGTTTGCAAGTGCCACTGTGACTTTCTGACCTTCTCTGTGTAATCTTTGCTCATAATTCTCAAGTCCGGTGTTATGTAAACTCAGTTCTGCTTCACCTATTTGATATAGTTTCTTGACGATTGTTGCTCTGTGTGTGCGTACCTTACAGGGGTAGGCTCCACTGAGCCAGCGAATTTTTCTCCTGATGTTCCTCAAGAAGTGGTCAGAGCCCATTTCTCGATCAGGGTAGAGTTGGCAAGTCACTCGGTCAAAACATTTCCGCACTTCAGCTTTTTCGCCCGCAATGGTGGTATGCCTCCCAAATTTATTTTTATGGTAACTTTACTGTGGCTGTTTTTATTAAAGATATCTACTTCAGAATGTAAAAGTGGAACTTAAATTTTAGTTCATACTTTTTCTTCTGTAAAACTTTCTTCTGCTGCTTGTTTTTTCCTTGTATAAATGTTTAGTGTTATTTAAAAAAAAAAAAAAAACTTAAAATACACTTGACCTGGTATTCCCGGTGTTGGATCAATGCCAGCGCTCAATGACCTGAAACAGTCAGACGCAAGGTGAGCTCTGTGTTTATCTGGTGGCAGTGTCCATCTGGGGGACATTTTAGACCCATGTCTGTTGGTGTTTGTCCTTCACTAACTCTCTTATACTGCCACCTGCTGGACACCTTCATTGTGCATTGTTTTGGGTCAGCTTCTTACTTTACTCTGGGAACTTCTGTCTACAGAAATGTGCTTTTAAGATAAACGTGCATAGTTTTGTATGTTGCTGGTATGTGTGAAAGGATACTGCTGCCTTGTTACTGTATAACCCACAAAATCAGTATTAAGCATCACTGAGCACTCAGCAAAATGGGGAAAGGTGTGAAGGGGGGTCACCGTGATTATGTAAGTGGGAGTCTGTTGACAGTCCTCCAGGCCTGGACATCTCCCTGAAGATCACTCCAGAAACTGGACCTTGGGCATTAAGCCCCATTACGCTATATTTTCTGGTCTGTGTTGTTCATATGGAAATGAAGAATAACCCATGAGGACTTAGAAATTGCATATATTTTTAGACTTATTTAAAAAGGGGGCAGGGGGTTCTACAGCTAACAGAAGTTGGGGATTCAGTGAAATCTGAAGCAGGCAGAGATGCTCAGTAGTCCCAGAGAGTTGAAGGTGAGTAGTGGTGCTTTTTGCTAAGTTTGGATGTAAGATTGAGGTTTTCCAGCGCCTAACCCTTCTTAGGACTTCACCCTCAAAGCTGTGCAGTGTGCTCAGAGGAGCCAGGTAGACATAGTTCCTGCATGCTTTTTTTGTTCCTGCTTCAGAGTGGAAGTCGTGCTGCCTGCGTCTTGTTGCCCAGAGCAAGCGCTTCAGTGGCCTTAGGTCTGGAGCAAGTTCTTCATGATCACACGGATGTTTTGATGGGGGTAGTTTAGAGCAGCACTCTAGAACTGTGACAGGTCTCTCTTCAGTAGTTCTATTAACCAAATGCATCATACTTATGCTATGACAATCACCATCCCAGTGGGTCAATGAATAAGATTTCCTTTGAGTCGTATTCATTCAAATACCCCACCCCCATAACCAATATTTGTAAATATCTTTTAGAAATATACATAAGTAATAATTGTCCTAAAAATGTGGAAAATAAAATTATTAATAAAATTATTTAACAGATGTTTTGGGAAAACGGATTTCTTTACAAATAACCAACAAGTCAAACAAAATGTGCTTAATTCTTGGTTTATTCCTTGAAGTTGTCATGTATTGCTTCTGCTATGCCTTGCTGTTCATAAAGCTGTGAATATATTTAGTCTTCGTCTGAATCTTTAAAATTTAACAAAACTTCAAGCTGCACATTCAACATACATTTTAAGTCATGCCTCAAGCAGTCATGCTCGCTAAGCCTCTTGGTAAGAGGTTTTTCCATGATACTTAACCAGACAGTGTCTCGGCCTAAATCAAGTGAGTATTGGAAGACCACATGCCTATAAATACAAACCACTCAGCAATAAGTGTGCTCAAAAGGTAAATGGTGATTTGAACTTGCAATCTATGCTTCTTTAGACTAAACTGCCACTCTCAGGCTTGCTATCAGCCGGCCAGGAGATCCACAGGTAGCAACTTTTCCAGCTCCTGGCCCAGATTGATTTGAAAACTCGTTTAAAGTTGGCACTTAGTACAAATTACATGTATCCATTTGTCCATTGCAGAGAAATTTGACTAATTGTGAGAAGCTAGGTATACTTATTGCTGTCATTTGACCCTGTTCCTCGGGGGGCACTCCTCACAGCTTTTTGGCACAGTCGGGGCAGTAGATGGCCGCCTCATGCATCACAAAGCGCTTGTTAGCCAGTGACAGGGAGCACCTCTTGCAGTTGAAGCAGTACTCGTGCCAGGAGTTGCCCTCATAATTCACCACCTGGGTGCCCTTTCCAAACCCTGTGGGGAAAAGGCAGTAGCAAGGATGGGCTATTAATTGAGGTCCTTCCTTGAGTCCATCAGTATCTGATTGAGGTCTGTACTGTGCATGTGGGAGGTGCATCATGGGAAAAGGTCTTAGGGATGAAGTCATTGTTTTGGGTGCGACCACTGATGTGTAGCTGTAGTACAATTGGAATTAAATTGCAAGCGACACAAACCTCAGTGTGAATGTGTGTGTGTGTGTGTGTTTGTGATGCGCATGCATCCTCTCTCTGCAGACCTGTGATGGGGTTGTGGCAGCCACTGCATTTCTTGGCCACGTCGGCCTTGTAGCAGTCCACACAGTACATCTTGTCCTCCACGGCAGTGAAGCGAGCTCCAGCCAGGGACTTGTGACAGGTCAGGCACACAAAGCACTCCGAGTGCCAGGGCTGGTCTTGGTAGCTGATCCCCCCGGAGGTGATGGGCTGTTATGCAGGGAACAAGTCAGACCACAGCCATGCCCGGAGACCATATCCACTGTCTGCACCATTAACCCTTTTCCCGTGATAATTTCCCCATGTGAAATTTGCCTACCGTTTAATGATGCTCTGGGGTCAGATTGACCCCAAACACGGGATAGGGGTGAAACGATACACATTTTCATCTAGAGCAACATGCAATGATTGGTACAAAATGAAGTGTGGGTGAACTAATCTAGCACGTCATGCACAAATCAACCATGTGTTCCTCAGCAGGTGGGATGTTTCTAATCATGTCCGTCAGTTCCGCTTGGTCCCCTGAGCCTTGTGGACAGCTGTCAGGTCGTTTGTCCACCCAGTGTCATGCAGTGGCTTAGGAACCTCAGCCTAGGTTGAAGGGAGAGTGTGGGACGGGGCACCTGCTTGCAGTGGACACAGTTCTTTGAAAAGTTCTTTTCCGAGCAGCCAGAGCAGTACAAGTCGTCACCCTTGGCCATGAAACTCTGCGATCCTATTGGCTGCTTGCACTGGGCACAGGTGAAGCACTCCTCGTGCCAGATGTTCTTCTTGTACTCCACACTCTTGGTGTCTATCAGGGAGATGAGAGCATTGTTCAGAGGGGCGGGGGTGCTCCGTCTGCGGGGGCATGCATGTGTGTTCTCCACATTTCTGAGCCCAGTTCTGAGCGTTTTTGTAAGGACACTGTGACGACCAGATTTCCCCACAATGTAATAAAAACCTGTAACTTGTTACCTTGTTACCATGAAAATCTGTAAATGGATTCAAAAAACTAAAGTAGCCTTTTTTGGTTGTTTATGGTTAAGGTTGGGTCTGGGTAGGGGTTAAGGTAGTCATATTTGGGATTAGGGTTATGCTCATAGAAATGAAAGATTCCTCATAAAGATAGGAATACATGGACTGTGTGTGTGTGTGTGTATGTGTGTATAAAGGAGCTACCCCGGTGTGGCCCACCTGGCATGACCAGCTTGTAGCAGGCCTGGCAACGGTTGCCCTCTTCACGGGAGCTGCATCTCCCGCACAAGATTTTGTCATCCTTGGTGCCAAAGGGCTCGTTGGCCAGGGGCTTGTAGCACCTGGCGCACTTGAAACAGTCCTCATGCCAGTAGCGATTCTTATGGTGCAGCTCCTGTAGTGGGAGATGTGGAAGGGGGCATTGGCTTAAGAGAGAATTTATAAACCTCGGGCACTCATAATCAAGGTCATTAGTCTGCTTCCTAAATGGCAGCATCAAGACTAAGCCAGGACTTGGTGGCAGCAGGGCATGATGGGTAGGGAGAGGCGGCCCACCTTGGACTCCGGGCCGATGGGGCGGCGACACTCGACGCAGGTGTTGGCGCAGAGCTTGTCAAAGCAGCGCACGCAGATGTGCTTGTCCTCCTTCTGCACGTACTTCTTGCCCTGCAGGTTGTCGTGGCAGTAGTAGCAGTCAAAGCGCTCCGTCATGGTTCTGCTCAGGTAGCTCCGAGGGCCTGGCAAGCATGGACATGGAGACCCGATCAGCAAGACGACTGTCAGTGTAAAGCTGACCCTTTCAAGCGTGCACTTGGGTAATAAAACTTACATCTTGAATCTTTGGTACCATAATTCAGAGTATTTTGGGTGAAATTGTACAGTACGGAATATAATGGAATGCAGCGATACCTGCTTAAATTGAATCTTCTAGTTATCATCTCTCCTCTGGATTCATGTCACCAGAGCAGTTGATGCCTGAGCGGAGCTGGCATACCTCTACCATGGGGATGCAGCAGGTTTTATAAGGTTTGGCCTCCTGCCCAAACGCCCTTCTGTTGGCTCTATCTGAAACGATGTGTCCCCCCCCCAATACCTTCCATGTATGTGCTTCCTGCTGGCCATGCTCTCCAACGTATTGGGGCTGGGCTGGAGTTTCATTGCAGCTTAGGAATGAGATTTAGCGATAGCCTGGGAGAATCCATCCCCCCTCCCACCTCCAATACCACCACCCACACAGAAACTTTGACCGAACATACAGTTGTGCCAGCTGACCGTCGGCTGGTAAGTTTAGAAGGTGCAGAATGATGCTCCGTGGGTGTGCTTCACGGCCTCCGTGCACACGCCGCCACCATTCAGCTGGAGTGTGGAGACCACGAGGCTCCACCTCCCGGAATTATTACAGCAGATTAGAGGAGCTATTACAGTGTCTGGTCCTAGAGGTCAGGGCCAGGGAGCTCCTTGCCATAACCGGGCAGACATGACCCCTCTGCAGCTGTGAGAGCCCAGTATTTAGCCACTGACTCACCCTGGTGCCCGCTCAGGCACCCAGGACTGTGCCATTCCCCACCCACCCAAACTCCCCTGTCAGATTCCAGCCAGATCTCACCAGCTGCAGATACCGGACACCAGGAGTACACTGCTGTCTGACTCAGACCCTCCACTGCCTTCAGGGTGGCACCATTTGCACCCTGGCCTTTCTCAGGTAGCTTTAGCTATGATTGGCTGACTTCCTGCCTTTCATTCTGCGGCACAATGAGCTTCTGCAGCGTGCAGGCCTCACAAAGGGTGTTCCCACTGCTTCTCATTCTCTAGGCCACCAGGCACGTCACAAATTATCCCCTATCCCTCAAACATTTTGGCTGTGGCTTGACAGGCCATCTAGGACTCAGCCATGGGACTGCCATTTTGGGGGAGATATCGTTGGAGAGTGATTGGTCTAAAATTATCACAGTTCAAGAAGTTCCAGTGACAGACAGCATTCTTTAGGACAGTGTTTCCCAATCCGGTCTTCGGGAACCCATAGCCAGCCCACATTTTTGCTCCTTCCCAGCTCCGCAAAAATGTGGACTGTCTATGGGTCCCCAAGGACCGGATTGGGAAACACTGCTTTAGGGTATAGGGCCCTTGGGGGCCAATCCCACATCTTCCCTCCCCCATGAGCTTAGAGCATGGGGGGCATTTTGTTCTATTACATGGCTTTATCAAGAGTTGATGCCACAGTCTTTATTAGGCTTAAAGCTTTTTGCTATCAATTACCGGATCTGTTTTCTTCCACAGTGTTCAACTTCATCATTAAATTGAAACCATCTTTCAAGCTTCAATCTCATACAGAAACCATCATCCATAGCTACTCCAATACCAATTGCAATTTCACCAACCACAGCTGCCCTATTACCAGAATTATTCTTACAGGGAAAACACGACCAGCTTCATTCTCTTCCTCACACGGCTACAGCTTTTCCAGGATTCTCCACCAACACCGCCAATGCTTTCCCGTCTTGTCCACTTTCACCATCAGGCAGCAAACCTGTTCCTGGCTTCTCCAACTTCCCTAGTTCCGCCTCACAGACCAGTCCAAGACCACTGCTGTATGGAAGCTACCCATTGTCACATGCCTGCGCACCCGTCACCGGGTTCTCCAGGGTAGCCACTGGGACAGAGAGTCCCCATTTCTTTCCTTTACCTGAGTGCCTGTAGAAAGTCATTGTAGGAGCTTGAAATGAAATCAGTCCGATGGAAGAGGCGGGCTCAGAGCTTCTGTCTGCTGGACTGAGGTCTCCACAGTTTTCGGGGGTGTATATATGTGCACGTATGTCAATCCCATGTCCGACCCCCAGCATCCCTCCAGCCCCCCCCCCTAT
>JAODKL010000002.1:11127617-11145710 GCA_026780765.1 Petrocephalus schoutedeni
GGGGACATATCTTTATAAGTACAATTTGACTATATTATATGTGTCCCCTTCAAAAATTGCTCATGAGAAATTTTATATTTATTGCCCCCCCCCTACTGTTAAATGAAATTTACGCCCATGTTTAATACCGTTTACAACACTACATTTAATCACAAGTATGTGTGGTACTTTGGGTTATTAAACACTGTTCTTTTCATGATGTAAGCACTCGTTTATTTCAGCCTAGCAAAGGGCTTTTGATTGATCGGTAGGTTACTGTTCGGTGGAATGAAACAAAGTTGCCGGTTTTACGGGAATAACAAAGACTTCCCGGACAGATGTCTGTCGCCACGACCATAACTGCCACTGTAGTAAACAGGTTATTATCTCGGTTCCTCCTCAAATAAGCCATCTCCTCTGACGGTATTCAGAGCAGAGAAGTTATACCATTACCCTATCTCTGGAATGCAGAACCAAAAACTGGTTCAGTCTGTTGGCCAATCTTCCCCTCACTTGCCAGAAGGAAACACCCCTCATTTCTGAGGCTGAGCAGCAGGTGTTTGACAATGGCTTGTGCAACGCCAGGTATTTAACGCTGCATTAAACGTCCTAGTTAACCTTAAAGATGAGTTCCCAGCATTGCAACACCTTCAGCATTCGTCGTCGCTGCGTGCAATAGGCGAACTGTCAGAAAGCCCAGTAGATCGGTGCTGTCCAAGCAGACCTACAGTTCGGGCATGAAACCTAACTCATCCGACGACACCTAAATAATTGAATCTCTCACTTAACAAATTATAGAGCCGGCACATCCCGCAATCGGTGCTTGGAAACGCTAGGTAGTCGGCCACAATATTCAAGGTGTCAGGCTTGATTCTGGCATATCTTCATCTTCCTAGTATATGGAATTTGCTAGAAAACATTTGTCAGAATACACTGTTCTAGCAGCGTCGCTGCCACCTGCACCACGGGGATAAATTACACGACAAGTTAATGGAGTTATGGGGCGAAGAGCCCCCGATGCATTTTAAATGCCCGACGTTAACGACATTAAAGAATACAAGCTTCCTGTTACTTGAATTACCGCTGGTAATTCAGGGAATTGTGCTCGTGCAGTCCGGTAACACATTTGCCACAACTTTTCACAATACGGTTGCTAGACAACATGCGATCATTAGTGATGCGCTCGTCATGAATATCCCGAGCACAGTAATGACAGCACGGGACATAGTAATTACATCATCACACATCTTCAATATCGAAAAGTAGGATCCTCACCATATATCATAGCTAATCCGGTTTCATGCAAAAACCTGAACCTGCGGTGTTTGAAGAGCCATATTGTTAGAATAGTGAGGGTGAGGAGCAGGATGAATATAAGCAGGTCGGCACTGTCCCGCCGGTGGCTTTCCTCAGCCCTCTTCTCTGTTACAATATTTTCCATACCGGTATCGTCGGCACTACCGCGCCATATAAACAATGCCAAGCAGAATAAAGCGCGGACGGGTGTCATCCTGCACACCCTCGGCTTTCAGTGCAAACGGCGCGACTGCCCTGTGTTTTTGCCGGACTGCGCGTAATTAGTCAGGTGGCCTCCGCCGGCGGAGCCGTCTCGGTACCGTGCCCGCCCCCCCCGCACTGCACTCCCCTCCCCCCAAGGCACCGGCGGCGTCACGTGACCGGCGGCTGACAGGGGATGAGCGGCACGTTAGCGTCTCAGCTCTGCAAGCCGTCCCAACTAAATGACCAAAACGCGATATTTCATAGACATTTTATTGCATCTCCCCCGCAAACCATTATACCTACACGAAACAGAGAAAAAAACCCAGAAGATACGCTATCATCAGCATTAATGAATATGAATGTTCTTGTTGGCTAATAATTCCGCATATATTCTGAGGGTAAATTTATTTTCGTTATTGTGTTACATAAAATCAGTAATAAAGAAAAATAATTATATATGTTAAACTCCTTTCCAAAGCGGTAAGGAAGGGGTTAAGCCACCGAGCCGGGTGATTGCGTCATCTTTCCGCGCCTCTCTGTCTTTTCCGCCTGCCTGTTTGAAGATGGCTTCGGCGGTGTGGAAGTGGATCATCGGTTTTGGGCTGGTAGCTTTAGCTCATGCAGCTTTCTCAGCAGCGCAGCGTGAGTATAATATAGTCTGGGAAATAAAATAACACAATGCTTAATATTCGTGCGACTGGCATATGCTGGACAAAAAGCTGCTCATCTAGGTCATCAGCTTGTTATATTAATGAACGTGTGAAAAAAATATACACGCTAACGGTTATTTAAAATGACACTCTTTTGTTAATGTGCACGGTTTTATGTGACGCTGGGTAGTGTATTTAGACGGTACTAATAAACATTGTTGTTTGCCGTCTACAACGTTAATTTGACGATGTAGTTTACTCACGATATACCCATACACCGGTGAGAAAACTCAGGTTTTCTGTTAATTTGTGTAAGCCGTATAACAATGGCTTGCTCATTGTTGTATAATGGCTTTTACCCTTTTAACTGGAAAACAATATGTTTAGACTCAAGTCATATACATTTATATGCAGACAAGTATTAAACCTTATCTCGGATTTTTTTAGTAGAATATCTACTATAAAAATTAAGTTGAACAAGATGCATGCCTTAATTGGCTGTTGCTGACAGATTAGGAGGTATTCATGTGGTGGAATAAATATGAAGTAGTCGGTCGGTGTATTTTATGCATGATTTGACTCGGTCATGTTACGGGGTGACTTATGTAGCGAATTAACGGATCAGATGGCCTGCTTCAAATGTGGGCCATTTTAACCAATTAGGATCTTCTACTGCATTTGGTTTCTTATAGACATATCTCGGATATTCGGATGATAAATTTTTTTCCTTTTTATATGATATATGTGCATACAAGATCTGATTTTGGAATGGTATCAATATGCAAGTGAGAAAATGAGGAATATGTATTTGTTCAAATATTATGGTGTAAAATCAGATCAGTGGATGTTTTAACTACAATACTGTCCAGCCATGCAGGTAGTAAGACTAGAGTTTCCTAGACCAGTTCCCCACAATGACCTGGCACACATATGGAGTAGTGAACCCAGCACTAACGGGACTAATGGCTACATCATCAGTGTTCCTCTTCCTGTGACTGTCCAAATCTGCATTTTCTTGGTAGCATTGACATTTCGTGTGCTGCACAATTAAAACGTTTTTTTTCCCCTTTCCTCTAGATCGATCTTACATGCGACTCACAGAGAAAGAGAATGAGACTTTACCAATAGATGTGAGTGTCCTGTTTTATCCCTATTCGCAAGTGAAATATAAGATGTATATTAATGTTTTTCATACAGCCTCAAAGTATCTCATCTCTTTCTTGAATTCTGAAGACTAAACACAATTTAGGAAATGACTTTGACATCAAGCTTAGTTCCCAGTAACCACCTATGATTACCCATTAGATTATAACTAGTGTGTTTCGCATCATCCTTTCAGATTGTTCTACAGACTTTATTAGCATTTGTACTGAGCTGTTATGGCATAATCCACATTGCCGGGGACTTTAAGGACATGGATGCCTCTTCAGAGCTGCAGAACAAGTATGTTTCTCTATGTGTCGCGTCTGGCAAAGCTGCTTTGTGTCGCTTGGTCACACGTCACTTTCCCTTGCATCCCTCCCCCGGTGTAGTGGCGCTGGCGTTTAGTTTGTTGCTGCCATTTAGTCTGTGTAAAATGTCACGTCAGCTTTTCCACCTCTGCAATTGTTTTCCCGAAACAGAAGCCCCCCTCCCGTCTTCTAAATCGCACTTTGTTTTTAACAGGTCCTTTGACACTTTGCGAAACCATCCGTCTTTCTACCTGTTCAACCACCGGGGGAGAGTTCTCTTCCAGTCACGGGAGCCGGACCCTCGGCTGACCCCTCAGGCCCTGCCATCCAACCCTCTACGACTCCGCAAGCTGCAGCTCCACTGACGCTGGCCTACTTCCTAACCCTTTTCTATGCCTTTTTTCCCCCTCATGTAAACAGACTAGCTCCTCATTGGGTGGTCCAGAGTGGTGTGGGAGGTCGGGGTCTGAGCAGCCTGCTGATTTTTAAAAAAAAATATATATATATTTTCTCCCTCATCCTGAATACTCCCGTAATTCCCGAAGCACGTTCCGTGACCGACAGATGCAAATGTCTAACCCCAAGGACTGTGCCAAGTTATCCTGCAAGTAAATAAGTGTTTGGATGCGGCCATGATGTCCTAAAGGACTCCCCATTCTCTGCGGTTTGTTCCGATTCCTGACGGCTGCACAAACGGTCGCAGTGAGAGTGGTGACACTGAAGATCACCAGTATCCAAAACACTCCTTACTTTGTGCTCAGGCAGTAGATTGCTCTCGTGCATGTCTGCCTTGTGCAGTTGTTCCGGCTTGAGATTAAAAACGAGTTAATTAATTTCCAAGGGTGGTTATCTTTCCTTGAGTTTCAATGCATGTGCAAATTTTTGGTTGCAAATGTTGTAGAATAGTTTACCATTGTTTTAGGTGAGTTAGCCGGGGTGCAATGTAACTAATCAAGATAATCCCAATTCCTTGAACTTAAAATGTATGGGTTTCAAGATTCTTTTATACAATTTTTTTCCCATAATTTAAATTCCATGTACTGGATTAACGTTTTATGGAAATGCTAATTTGTTAAACTGTAAACCAGGTTTCAGGATGCTAACACCCTTGAAAGTGGCCTTTTTAGTGGATCAGAAGTACTCGGTCATCCAGAAGGAGTATTCCATTCAGTAGGTTACATGTGACTGCATTGTAGTTAGGAAATGGCAGGTAAATTGTGATTAAACTATTAATAAAAGCTGTTATAAGTATAACGCAAACACCTTCCAGCTGTCATTAGTATGACTTGGCAGTTCTTGACCTACAATATTTACATTGGCGGTACATGACAGTAATACAAAGGTCAGTCAAATATTAAGGTCAGGCATTTGAAGTGTGCGTTCCTGAAGTAATACTTGTACACTTTTCACACTATTATGTAATTTATATGTCTGAGGCATTTCAAGATTAATTCGCTTTAAAGCAGTTGCTTTTCTTGTCAAATTAGTAAGTAAACCTCATCCCTTTTCAGGTGTTTATTCATTTTTTTATTCTTTAAAAAAATCATAAAATGTTCCATTTAATATAGTTTACAAAATGTTCTTTATACAACTTTTAAAATATTTTCATTTTATGCTCTGGTAAGAATACGGTCCAAAAATAATCTTTTTCCATGTGTGAACATTTAAAAAGTAGTATACATCTTTCATTTAAAAAAAGAATGAAGTGGGACAGGAAAAGGCAGAGGGGCTTCCTCGGCGTGCCTTGGTCATCCTGAAGCCGAACAGGCGGTTGGGTTGGGTGGAGGGGGTGGGGGCAAGGCATTCTGGGTACAGTATTCTGACATGGTGATGAAGGTGGCCCTCGGTTGGGGGGGGGGGGCTGTGTGACATTTACGCTGAATCACGGCACACCTCTCACGGGACTGGCCGTTCAACAGAGATCTCGGTATAGGGAAGGTGGGGGCAAAGTTGCAACACTATTGCTTCTAAAAATGGGGGGTGTCTGTCTGCCCGGACAGTCATTAAAGGAGGTGTTTTAGAGTAACGGTACAAAAGTACTATCAGGAAAAGAAGAAGAAAAAGTCACACGAAAGAGCTGAGGTAGATATGATTGCTCACGTGAGCACTGGGACTAGATCCACGTCTGTGCCTGTCCTCCTGGACAGCGCCCCCATGAGTCAGCCACAAGCTTCTTAACTGCGGCCTACAGGGGGCGACTGAGAAGCGGAGGGTGTTTCCTTTTCCTCAGGAACAGCCTGATGGGTTGCCCATGTTCACAGAGCAGCGTGACACATCTACCACCCTAAGACCCATTCGAGTGTGAAAAATACCCAGATACCCCCTGGGAGCTGGTTATGAGCCAGTCATGTGACTAGCCTCACCTAATGTGGTGGATCCCCAGCTTCCAGATGTGTGTGCCTGCAGATTCCCAAGCCCCCTTCCCAAATGCTCAGGCCTTCAACCGCAGGCCCTTTGTCTACAGGGACCCCAAGTGGTAGGCCTGAGGGGTGACCACTGCCAATGATGTGCTTATTTTCCCCTCCCGTTCTTTTCCTTTCACTGTGCTGGACTGAAGCGCCCTCTCTGGCGGTAGGAGGGCGTGCACCGCTGGGGTAGGTCACCCTCTTCCTTGCCCACCTGCTCGGCTGGTCTGCATCACCCTCCCCCGACGCTTGTGCTACTCTGTTAGTCTCTTTCTCCCACGTGCCCTCCACGTCTGGCTCTCTGCGGCCCTCGCAGTCTATCTGCCGTGGACGTTGTTGATGCAGGCAGGCAGGGCGGGTACTGGCCGGCCTTGCTCCATCGCCTCCAGGGCCGTCTCCAGCTGCTGGATCAAGACTCGCTTTTTAAACCTGGGGGGTGGGGGGGACAAACACAAGACACGGGGGTTTTCCCCGATGTTTATCTCTTGGATATTGGGCTCGCCATTCTTCTGTCGCTCTGCTGCGGCTATCCTGCTTGGAAACTGGAGCGGGGAAGAGGTCCGGGGCCTCACCTGGCGGCCTCCTTGATGGCGTGACGGATGAAATACTCCCGGACCTCCAGGGGGCCCCTCACTTCCTCCAGAAGCCGGAAAATCGGCTCATAATCTGAGGGAAGAATAATTTACCGTGATTGGAGGGCTGGTGACATCAGTAACACCCCCTACAGACCAGACAGGCATTGACTAAATCCCATGGACTCACTGCGGCCTGGCTTCCGGACCTCCTTTATGACCCTTGTGCGGAGCTCAGCGTTGCTGCCCTCCAGGGGGAGTGTGAAAACTTCTGTCGGCACAGTCGCGTCCCCTCCCCCCAGCGCCCCCAGCTGGTCAGGGAGAGTCAGGTCCTCGCAGTCCTCCAGATGGTCAGAGGGAAGGCTCTCATCCAAGCCGTCCTCGAGCCCCACCGGGTCGCCCATCTCACTGGCACCCGATCCTGCCCCCTCCTCTGGCGCGGCCCCTCCCAGGCCGTCCAGGCTCTCGGACCATCCGTCACCCAAATCCACATCCTGTGCCCCCTCCTCCCCATTGCTCTCTGCACCTGGAATGCTGTTCCCCTCCACTCCTGCAGGGAGAGACATGCATTACAAAATCAGAATAGCAACAAACGAGACACAATGTTACAACATCTCTCTCATATGTACAGTATTGTGCAAGAGTCCTAGGCAGTCTAAGAAATGATGCTTAAATGATTGTCTTATCAGTGTAAAACTATGATATAATGTCTGTTGTGTCAGTGTAGCCATTTCAAACCCTCCCCTAAAGTCACCCCAGTATTTACAGCAACCATCCAATACGCCCATGTATTTTTTGACTAGACCACAAGTGTACCTTGCATGGCGAATCTGTATCCCATTGACTTTTGATTAATTATAATAATCGATTAAGAGAGCTAATGATAAAATACAATAAATACTTAGGATAGCTAAGATGCCCCTGGGGAAAGGTTTGAGAACCATGTTCATCTAGCTATCCTGCAAGATATCAGTGACGGAAGAAATTCCTGTTATTCTATATGTCTATGTTCTAATGTTAAATTGCTTTTTTGTTGTTCTGAACAAATACACACTTACTATTCAGAAAATAAGCTTTCGACATTTCCTTTGACTGCCTATAACTTTTGCACAGCACTGTGTGTGTCTTCACATCCCCACAAATATCTGTGAATGCAATCAAAAAACTAAAAATGGCAAAAGTCTCACATTTCGTTTGGCTATTTATGGTTACGGTTAGGGCCTGTTAGGGGTTGAGGTTCTCATGTTGGGTTAGGGTTTTTCCCCATAGAAATGAATGAAAAGCCCCCACAAAGACAGGAATACAAACTGTGTGTGTTTCTGTGTTATACTACATATACAATATAATACACTATTCATTCCTATTCAAAGTTCCTGCAACGCGTCATTGGTCTATTAAAATCAACCGACCCCGCAAGGTCTAAAAAGAACCACATTAACTGCACATTGCAGGATCAACTGAACACAAATGCATCACATTACCCCGTAAAGTAAAGGATCGCGAGAGAGCACAGACTAATGTCGCAGTCCCGCCTTCCCTTGGGGCACGCCACTTGGGGACGCCCCCAGCCCCCACTCCCTACCTTTGGCTGAAGAGATGGGCTTGACGAGGCCAGGCTGGCCCGGGACACCTTTTCCCGTGGGCCCTTTCCCCAAGACGTGGTTGGGCACGGCGGGTGGCGTCTGCGCCCGCCTTAACAGTGGCGACATGCTCCGCCTCCTCTTCGGCATGTTCCCCAAGTTTGGGTCCCCGGTGTTCCCCCTCTTCTTGTTTTGGGGGCCCGCCACAAACTCATCCGCCTCATCAATCATCATCCCCTGAGCCCAAGGAGAAGGCAAAGAAACAGAGATATTAGGGTCAGGGTCAGTGGCAGGGCAACGGGGGTGTGCCACTGTTTGGGGAAGAGAAGAGACTCTGAGGTCTGCTTTTGTCTCTGCTGATTGGTCAGTTATTTGTTGACATTATGTGAGATTGATTCACTCAAAGCATCTGTGACTGCTTCTGCAGTAACATGCCACAGCTCTGCCTCATCTACCCCACAGCACTGAGTCCTGGATGAGTACAAAGGCGTTTTCCATTTCACACCATGAGTCACCGAGTGCAATCCAGGAGGCCTGGCACTCGAGAAGTGACTCTTCCTTCAGTTTGAAACCGGCATGGATACCAGGATGTTCTATGCTGAAGCTAATGGAGGCACCTTGGCTGACTCAGCCCTGCCCACTTATCACAGCACATTTTTATATACAGAAGTCATGCTAAGGTAAAGCAGGGAGCTAACTCCAGTTTCCTATGGCTGCCTCCTAGAATTCTTGATGATGCAGCTGTCCTCCTATGGGCACTGCTCAGCATGCTGAGCTAGACGGTACCTTCTTGTCTTGCTTGAAGGGGTTCCCAAATGTGTGCAGGCGTTTGGGCTGGTCAGGGTCGATTTCCCGCAGCAGGGGTGGCATCATCTTCAGGTACTCCTGATAGTTGCCCATTTGGGCCACTGGGATGCTGTGCATGTAATCTGTCAGCCGGCAGAGACACCGCAAGGTGAAACCCAGCGAAGACTAGCCCACAGCAAACTTGTTTTCAACTGTGTAAACTAATATCTCAGGCTTTGAACAATGTCTTTGTGATGAAATAACTGTTTTCTGCCCACTGGCTGTAGGCGTTGATTTAATTTAGCTGTCAGATGAGCTCCAATGCACTAACCAAACATGTTTTACGAGTAAAACTAAAAAATGCAGAGCAAGCAACGGCCAAATTCCTTGCTTAAGGATTTGTTGGGTTCAGGGTCCCCAGGGTCCAGCATCCTGTACCTTCATCCTGGCCTCGGATGAGCTTCTGCGTTTGGCGCAGCAGATTGGCGCGCATGCGGGTCAGTTGGTCCAGAAGGTTCCGGCGGGGAATGTCATAGGCGTTCCGGTACGCCTGGGGCTTCAGGTCCTGCGAAGGAGAAACACACATTTGTTTTTAAATGGCCCAGCAGTGATTCCTCCAGATTTATCTGCCATAATTCCTCATCCCTCTTCTTTTGAGGATATTAACCATTATCAATAAAAAGAAGAAGGTGAAGAGCATTTTAATGAATAGACAGAAACTAAGGCCAGTTCTGCTCTGGGTTCTTTTCTGAGGTACCTTGTTGAGCAGAGCCACCTGGAAGCCAGCAAACTCCTTGAGGTTGAAGTCAACCAAGCGCAGTGGGGCTTCCCCACTAATGCCCTGCAGCAGCTGCTGGAAGTCACGCCTCTGGGCCAGAGACAGGGCACTTGAGTGGTTCCGCACCTTGATTCCTGTCTCCTGGGGGGGCCTCTTTCCCACCGACACAATCAGGCGGTCCGACTCGATTTTAGCCTGCACATGAACAGGTATAGCCCTGGAGTTTTACTGGTCCATCACTTTCTTATAATCCATGCAAGCTTAATTGCCTAGTTTACAATGTCTTTCGCTAGTCCATCTGCGGAGAACCTTCAACGGTCCAACCAAGCGAAGACTAGATTTGTGTCATGAGCTTTGGGGTCTTGTTACTCTACACTGTGACAGAGAGACGCCCACCTGCTGACTGAGCTTCTTCAGGTAGGAAATGACACTGTAGCTGAGGCCACAGTCAACGTTGTCAGAGATGAGGTTGGGCGCCCCCATCATCCTCAGAGCCTTCTTAAGTGGCTGTGTGAAGAAAGAAGAAACATGTAGTGCAAGAAACAGATGATGGCCATCAGAGACCTGGAACTCCAAGAATTCAGATGTGATGCCCAGAGATCACACAAGAGATAACAGCCAGTTAATCTACAGTGATGCCCCCCTTGAAATTATGCCAGAGATTAGCCCAAGAGATCACACTACCAGCCCGTCAAGCAAAGACGTTTATGTAAAAACTGAAAAGTACATGTTGTCTCGATAGCTGGTGCCTGAAGGCCTGTATGGCCATTTTTACTGCTACTCGTCCTTACCAGGAGGAAATATGGGGGCATGGTCTTCAAATAAATCTCAAAGGCTTGTCGCCACTTCAAGCTGGGCTTTAGCTTGTGTACCTTAAACAGGTCATCTGTTGGGTGGGAGAGAGAAATACCTTCAGGCCATGGGAAAAGTAACGAATGAACCAAAGAAAGGGAAACAGACAGACAGTGTGCCATCAGGGAATGGGCTGAACAGGAAGTGATGTACTTACCCAGGAGTGGCAGCAGGACAGGGTAGTTGTACGGCATGACAAAGAGGTTGACGCATGTGAGCGTGGTGCTGGCTTTCAGGTACCCGAAAGGCTGGCCCAGGTCCGTGTGCTTCCCGCTGCTGCTCACAAACACCTGGGCCACGAAGGAGATGCATCAGTCCGATCCCCGCTGGGGTGGGGAGCATCGCCGGGTTTTAGAGAGGCAGCGTTCCTCCTACCTGCCAGCACACGTGCGGGGTCTTTCTTTCCAGGATGTACTGGGTGAGGGGTGAGGGCTCCAGCTCGTATTTGTCAAAGGGCAGCTTGTCAATCACCATGGGCTCGCAGTCCACACAGGAGAAGCGCACCACGGGGTGAGCAGTGCGCGGGGGCTGAGGGAGAGCAAACCACCTAAAGCAAGTGCCACAGTTTTCGCATGGACCTCCTGCCACTGTCCCCAGAGTTGGACGTCTGCGTGGGCACCTCTCCAGGAAGCCCAGCAGCAGGAGAATCTCAACATCACACCCGATGTCGATGCTCTGGAGTACCAAAAACAGCTCCAGTTTCCTGTTCCAGCTCTGGGAGGTGCTCAGTTTCAACAGCTGGCAACCACTGGTCCAGAGCCAAGAGCGAGACTGGCTTCACTGGCATCCATCCACATGCTAACACAGGCTAATCCCCAGAAACAGACAAGCAGCTGTGGACTCACCAGGGTTGGTGAGTTCTGGTCAGGCCAGAAGGACTCCGGGATGGGCCAGTGGCCTACTGGTACCCCAGTCTTGGGGTTGGGCCTCACATAAATGAGCTTGTGGCAGCTGTGCCAAGGCTGTGGTCCTAGGGTGGGTGCGGCCCGAGTCGGATCCAGTGGCCCGTCTGTGAAACCAAAGAGTTGGTCATCGCCCACCTCAGTCATGGGTCATTAACCATCCAGAAATCTCTCATTTCAGTGAGATGTACACTCCACCCCCACTGTTTCTCGAATCTCAGAGAGTATCCATTTCAGAGTAAACCTGGGGGTGGGTGGGGGGGGGCTATCAGAGAGCACTATGGCAGGCTGTACCTTCACCAGTCACAGGGGGATCTGGACCTGTCTTTTCAAAATTGATGACGACGCCGCTGAGAACCTTCTGGACCAGGGATTCCAGGCACTGGTTCAGCATCCGCTGGGTCTTCACACAGTACGACCGTCCTGGGAGGGGCCACAGAGTCAATGAATGAAGGAACCATGCATAGAGGTGATCATCTGCATGTACCCAATCCCTATGATCCCGATGAGGATCACATAAAGAGGTGATATTAATATACAGAATGATTTTTAGCTCTTATGTAGACATTCCACTACAGAACTGTTGACCTATTTCAGCAGTGTGGAAATTAAATGCATCTGTTTTGTTTTTCTGCGCAGCAAAATCTTTTGTCCAAAGTGACTAACAAGCTCACAGCTGTAGTTATTTATATGGCTGTCAGTTCTTATTCTGTTTTTATCATTAGTTTCCCTCTTGGCTCAGTGCAGCTTTAAATTACCATAATTCTGTGCTGGAGCATACTGGAGTTTGTTGGGAATCAAGGGAATTTAATCTGGGACTGAAATCAGGCACCTTACATGTCTCGGTCCATAAAAAGACCACCTTGATTGTATGTCTCTATTCATCCGTATTATAATAATCTCTAAAAAACAAGGCGGCCAACCTCAAGACTTTAGCCTGAAAAGGAACGGTTACGAGGCTATTCAGGCAGCCTCCTACTGATGTTACTTCCCAGGGAGCGAGAGGAAGGTGGTGAGGTGGGGTGGCCTCAGAGGAAGGCCTCGCACGCACCTCCCGTGACCTCGCACATCTGTGTGATGGCCGAGTCATCGGTGGGCACGCTGCCCAGCTGCTCGCTGTCTGGGGCGGCCGCTCCTGACAGGCGGAGCACCAGGGCGAACAGGCGCTGGTCCCAACGGAACGGCTCCTTGGTCAGCTCGCTGCCTGGGAGGGGGGAGTTCAGGGGGAGGTGCAGCTGGAGGAAGAAGGGAGGGAGGGGAGATGGGCAGAGGAAGGGTGTAGGAAAGAGAGACAGGAAGTCGCAGGGCATGGGAAGGAGACAGGAAGTAGACAGGGTGTAGGAAACGAAAAGACAGCAGAGGTGTGTATGAGAGAGAGACAGAGGAGGGTGCGTGAAAGTGAGACAGGAAGTAGCAGGGTGTAGGAAGGAGACAGGAAGTAGTAGGGTGTAGGAAGGAGACAGGAAGTAGTAGGGTGTAGATAAGAGATAAGAAGTAGCAGGGTGTGTGTGAGAGACAGGAAGTAGCATGGTGTAGGAAAGGGACAGTAGGAAGTAGAAAGGAAACAAGCAGAAAAGGTATAGGAAAGCAAGACAGAGGGACAAAAGGCACAGAAGAGAATCCGTTTGACATGTGAGTATATGTTTCAGAACTCTACCTGCTTGTATCTCATGTCAAACTGAAATCTTCAAAAATCTTCCACTCAGGAACATTCTACAGCTGCATTTCACAGATCTCACCTCATCCGGCACCCCAGAGTTGTGCGTCAGCTTGTTTCCATCCGTGATGGTGATGATCACAGATGGCTCGAGGAAGAAGGGGTTCCGTCCCTGAGGAGAGCGTAGCCGCAGGTGTTGGGGGGAGGGGGGGGGTGTTATCAGATAAGCAACCACCAGCAACAGTGAAAACCGACACCTAGAACACAGGGCTGCGCAGTGTCATCGACATTTTAGCCTGCAAAAACTAGAGGGGCCAGAGGATGGGGCGACACTCATGAGTGTGCGAGGCACGTGCCAATCTGCTGCACCGAGCATGGCCGGGCCCAGTGTATGGACAGGGCCGGTGTGCCTACCTGGCCGTAATTGTCGATGCCAGAGACAAGCCGGTTGAGGTTGAGCAGGTCAAAGGCAGTGCGGAGAGCCTGGCCCAGGGTGGTCAGACCAGTGGCCTGGAGGTTCTTTAACTCGCTCATGAAGGTGGCATGGTTCTCCTTCCACCCAGCCTGCGGCACACAGGCAGGGGGGTATTACACACACAGACAGACAGCTGGGGTAGCATTACAGATACAGGGGGAAAAAAACACGGACAAAGCCAAAAAACTAGAAACTCCAGTCCCTGAATGACTCCACACTGAAGCAGGAAGGTTTGATTTGTTCAGGGCATATGTGTGGTCAGGATGAGGCCGGGGCAGGGCTGCACTTGGCCCTGGAGTTTTACTTTTACCCACGCATCAACATTCTCCGCCTCCGCTTCCATCTGTTCACATTTTTAATAGCATACCCCCCCCAAAACCTCATGCAGGAGCTCAATCTCCACTGCCTCAATGTCAGTGTATTACCAAACTGTCTCACTGTGACAGCATCATCCTGATACTTAACTGTCTACTACTTCAGCATCACTGGATTACCCCACTAAGACAGGATTATACTTATACTTATTCATCACTGGATTATCTCACTGTTTCACCAACATGAGATTATCCCACTACTTTCCAGTCACTGGATTATCTCACTGTGACAGAATTATACCACTGCCTCACTAAAAAAGAATTAATAGAAAAAATTACAAGAAAACCGTGGTACTTTATTCATCCCCGAGGGGGAATTGTCTTTTTGCCTCCCCCATCATGCTCTCTATGAGACACAGACAGGTGAGGGCAAGCGTGGGGTCATAGGGCAGGATCAGCCAGCATGGAGAGCCCCCTGGGGTTGGCGCTTAAGGGCCTAAGAGCCATGTGACATTCTGATCACATGGACAGGCACAGAGGCTAAGCCCTCTGAGCCACACAGCACCCCCTAATACTTAATCATCACTGGACTATCTCACTGCTTCGACGTCAGTGGTATGTCTCACTATGACAGCATTATCCCACTGCCTCACCCTCACTGGATTATCCTACTGTCTCACTGTCAGATGATCGTCCCACCCCACTGTATCATTGTTGCAGCATTATCTCACTGTATTACCAGCACAGGTATCTCACTATGCTACTGTCATAGCATTACATCACCGTGTCACAGTGTCCGGATTGCATTTATTCTATCCCACAGGCCTACCTCCACCGGGCTAGAAGGCTGCAAGAGGGGGAGGGACGGACATAATATGAGAGAGAGAGAGAGAGAGAGAGCGAGAGAGACCACGCGAGCAGGAGGAGCACAGAGAGAGAGATAATAGCACAGGCAGGACTTGCTTTCCTGGACATGAGTGGGGTGTGTGTGGTTCCGCATCACTGCAGGGCGTGAGGAGGCTGCACGTTTGTAACGGCGTAAAAGATGCACAGACAGGCAGGTGGGAGTAGGGGGGCCACGCGTGCTGAAGCACGCACACACCGCCGAGAGCAGGGTGGCCCGGGAGCAGCATTTGTGAGGCGACGGAGGCGTGCGGCAGACGGTGGCGCTCGCACTGAATTATTCAGCGACAACAGACTGATTTAGCTTTTCTGTTCACATCCGCCTTTCTTCCCTCCGGCATTAAGAATTCATTGTGTCCGCGTGGGGCTGACTGCGGCCGCCGTCCGTGCTCCCGCTCCGGCGGGGAGAGAACGCGGGGCGGGACGCAGGAGCGGAGGGGGGAGGACGGGACGGGGAGGTGCGTGGGGGAACGCAAACACGGGAGAAGGGAGTAAGAAGCAGTATGCCACGCTGTGCCAAACGGCCATCTTATTTATTGGGGAGCATTTCTGTGATGTCAGCCGACTCTAGCAGCAGGTGTGGGGGGGGGGGGGGGGTATGTGGCAAGCAGGTGTGACCGACAGCCCGACACAATGTCACTGCTCTGCCCTCCTAATGACACTTCTGCCCTCTAGAGGACCTGCAGGGTAGGAATGGTCACCAGCAACACACTCCCAGGTCAATAAAGTCATTCATCTCATGATTAAGTCCCTAGACCAGTCTATCAAGGTTCTGCAGCTGTGTCACCCAAACTCTTCATTCACAGGGTTTGAGCTTTGACAGCTTTTCACCATCCCCCAATCACACAGCCCGCCATGTGAAACAGAGCCCAGCATCAAGTGAGTGTTACTGCAATCAGCCCTATCACATAAAAGACCACTGCCACTAGTACTGAGTCAAAGAGCACTTTCCAAAAAGAAAAAACAAAAACAAAAAAAGCAAACGTGCACTTCAGCCTGGACTTATCAGTGAAGAATGAGGAAAGGAAACTGCAGCAATGCAGACAAGCCTCCGAGGAGAGAGGCGCCACAGAAAGGCTGTTAGATAACAGCAAATAAGAGCCGTACTAGAGGGTGGAAGCGGCAGCAGAGCGACTGCAAAGCTGTTTACGTACTGAAGTGCCTTTAAATTTAACTGGCTGAAATGAGCTTCAGACCACTAACACTTATTAATGCCTTACAGACCTGTGATTATCCCTCCGCATTTACCTTAGAGATCTGTGATTATCATTCTTATATACCCTACATACCAGTGATTAGCATTCTTATATAGCGCACATATCCGTGATTATCATTCTTATATACCCCACATACCAGTAATTATCATTCTTATATACCCTACATACCCGTGATTATCATTCTTATATACCCTACATACCAGTGACTATCATTCTTATATACCCTACATACCCGTGATTATCATTCTTATATACCCTACATACCTGTGATTATCATTCTTATATACCTTACATACCCGTGATTATCATTCTTATATACCATATATATCAATCCATCCATCCATCCATCCATTTTCCAACCCACTTAGCCGAACATGGTCGCGGGAGCCTATCCCGGAAGCTACGGGCACGAGGCGGGGAAGAACCCAGGATGGGGGGCCAGCCCAACCATATATATCCGTGACTATCATTCTTATATACCCTACACACAAGTGATTATCATTCTTATATGCCCTACATACCAGTGATTATCATTCTTATATACCCTACATACCAGTGATTATCATTCTTATATACCCTACATACCCGAGACTATCATTCTTATATACCCTACATACCCGAGACTATCATTCTTATATACCCTACATACCAGTGACTATCATTCTTATATACCGTACATATCCGTGACTATCATTCTTATATACCCTACATACCAGTGACTATCATTCTTATATACCCTACATACCCGAGACTATCATTCTTATATACCCTACATACCAGTGACTATCATTCTTATATACCCTACATACCAGTGACTATCATTCTTATATACCCTACATACCAGTGACTATCATTCTTATATACCCTACATACCAGTGATTATCATTCTTAAATACCCTATAGACCTGTGATTATCACTGTTATACACCCCAAAAACCAGTGATTATCACTCCTACACACCCTACATACCTGTGATTATATATATATACCTATACTTATATATACCTTAAACACCTATGATTATCGCTACTTATATACCGGTGATTATTTCTCCTTATACAACCTACATGTCTGTGATAATCACCTCTTATATACCCTCCAAACCTGTGGCTGTCACTTCATATATACTAGAGACCTAAAGAAGTCAGTTCCGTTAATGAGTCTTCAGTGCAAGCATCCTGCCCCATGCCTTTTCATCATAATCATTATAAGCCCATCCCATTCTTCAAGTAATCCCCCCCCCAGAAGTGAATCTGCTGGCTTTATTTCCTACAGATATCGACACAAGCTGATGTAACTAAAATAGAGAACAAACACGATCATGTCACGTGAGCCAATGGGACTTCAGGCTGGAAACATGCAGAGGCAGGAAGACGGAGCCCAATGGTGCTGCCCAGACCTGCTGAATCCATGACAGAGGCCAGGGCATCGGCCGCTCTGTGGTGCCGGTGCCTCGGCCGTCTGCCCGTACTCCACACCCCTCGCTACCCCGATTCAGAGCCAGCGATCACAGCAGGGAATCAGAATGATTATTAGGGCCCCAAAAGCAGGACATGATGAGCAAGAGAGACACAAGCTCATCGGGGGGCCTTCGGACTCCTGGCAGAACTGGCCGGTGAGCTGAAGGACATCTTCTGAATAACTGACAGGGAACAGACAAGGCCGCCTTGGGAAAGGGGCTACACGGGTTGCCAGTGCTGGACGAGGAGAAGGAACAGAGCAGCTGGGATTCAGGGCTATGCGGGGGCGCTGGGGGAGGGCAGAGAGCACAACAGGAGCATTTGCACTTACGTGAAGAAATACAGTTTTGTCCATTTCATATAAAAAGCTTTAGGTACATATTATTATTGTCATTGTACCATTGTATTATTCTATGATTCTATTTAAAAGTCGTTGCACCAGAGCCAAGAGTTACAAGACACTTCCTGCTATATGTGTACCTCTGTTTGCCATAATGACAATAAAGGTAAATTGGGTTCAATTGAGATTAAAGGTCCGCTGAGCCACTGAATAAAAACACCTAGCCACAAAAGTGGCCTGGCTCTCTGGGGGGGGGGGGGGGGGGGGGGGTT
>JAODKL010000002.1:11155459-11166939 GCA_026780765.1 Petrocephalus schoutedeni
ACGTGAGCAGTTACGTACAGGCAGGTACTGGTACAGTGACGTGAGCAGTTACGTACAGGCAGGTACTGGTACAGTGACGTGGGCAGTTACGTATAGGTAGGTGGGGGTACAGTGACGTGAGCAGTTACGTACAGGCAGGTACTGGTACAGTGACGTGAGCAGTTACGTACAGGCAGGTACTGGTACAGTGACGTGAGCAGTTACGTATAGGTAGGTAGGGGTACAGTGAGGTGAGCCGCCACAAACAGGCAGGTACGGGTACAGTGAAGTGAACAGTTACGTACAGACAGATACGGGTGCAGTGAGGTTAGCCGCTACGCACAGACAGATACAGATACAGTGAGGTGAGCAGTTATGTACAGACAGGTATGGGTACAGTGAGGTGAGCAGTAGCATCTAGTGTGTCAGTATTAGAGTATAAGGTGGATGACCAGTAACCGTTCAAGCAACTGGAGATGTTGTCTTGTTCATGATGGCCAGGGCATGGGAGTGACTGGAGGATCTTTCCAGCTCATTGCCTTTCTCTGACACATGTGGGCAAACTAGCTGTTTCTCTGCTCCAGTTTATATCCGATGTGGATCAGCAGCTGCTAATTGCTAACATCGGTAGCAGAGAGGTCGCTGGCCTCAGTTAGAAGCAGTCGCTTTAAGAAATGGGTCCAGTAGTCTATGGATTTTCATGTGTAAATAAACATCATTTAAAGGAGTTCTATTATGCTTTTCCAATTTCCCCCCTTTCCTTTAGTGTGTTACTTAGCTTTATGTGCATGTAAATGGGCTGCAAAGTCTTAAGGCCCAAAGTACATGCCAAAGGGAGTAACTCTCACCACAGAAACCACTCTTCCCTGATCTGCTTCAAATGCCTCGTTGGAATTCGGCCCTTACTTCCGTGACATGGTGAGGTCACCTTGTAACACAACCCTTATTGGCTGCCTACCTGCAATGATCTATCTGCAGACTGCAAGACGGGGTGGAACGTGTAGGGCAAGCTAACCAATCAGAGCACAGAGGGCTCATCGTGGGTGGGGCTTGAAGCTCTAACAGAGCGTTTCAGACAGTTATAGACAGAATGAATAGAGATGTACTGTATGAGAGTACTGTACTGTTTTTGGAACATTAAAGCATGTAAATCTATTCCAGTACATTCCAAAAAAAAAATACGAGCCGTGAAAATGAGCATAATAGGGTCCCTTTAAAATACAATGTGTTGCATGATGAATCTTCCAGATACATTTCATGCACCAGTTCTCACTCAGCCGCTGTACCATGATTAAATGTAGATCCATTCAGTGGGTAATGTGACCGTCAGGGGAGGGCGTACAGAGCATCCGCTCAGAGGCCTCCGTTTGGTCAAAGCAGTGAGTAAAGAGAGGAGAGTCTGGGCTTCGACCCGACCCCCACCTAGCTGGACGGCGGCTCTCGTCTGAAAAGCATTCCCTGTTTTATTTCGTGGTTGTCTGATCATAGCATTTTCATATGAAAAGCTTCAGGAATTTGACCTTGTTCCTGACGCTACACAAATGATGCCCCCCCTCCGTCGTTCCTGCACCATGTTTTCGGGTTTTTATGAATGAAGGCGGCGCTCCTGTCTGCTGACCGGACAGCAGGTCACTGCCGACACGTCACCCGTTAGAGGTGCACAATGTGAGAACTGCCTATTTAAAGCCCAGCATTGATACCATTAGACTGTGTATTTCTCCTAATGCGAGCCCATCTCCGTATGCAGAGTCCATCTGCTGTTGGCTGCACATCAAGAGCATCACAGTCTCACTCGCCGTGCGAACAAGAGCCTCCGGTCTCAGCGCTGCGACCGCCATAGAGGACAGAAGGGTGGGATGAGCATAGGAGGCGGGGACCAAGGCTGAGCGTGAGGAGGGGGCAGAGAGAGAGAGGGTCCTGAGCAAGAGGGTGAGAGGAAGAGGGTGGGAGTAAGAGGGCCATGAGGAAGAGAATGAGGGCCATGATGAAGAAGATGAGCGAAGGGCTGTGAGGAAGAGGGTGAGAGAATGAGGGCCATGAGGAAGAGGGCCGTGAGGAAGAGGGCCATGAGGAAGAGGATGAGGGTCATGAGGAGGAGGAAGAGGGCCATGAGGAAGAGGGCCGTGAGGAAGAGGACGAGGGTCATGAGGAAGAGGGCCGTGAGGAAGAGGGCCGTGAGGAAGAGGACGAGGGTCATGAGGAAGAGGGCCGTGAGGAAGAGGACGAGGGTCATGAGGAAGAGGGCCGTGAGGAAGAGGGCCATGAGGAGGAGGGTGAGAGAAAGAGGGCCATGAGGAAGAGGACAAGGGCCATGAGGAAGAGGACGAGGGCCATGAGGAGGAGGATGAGAGGCAGATGATTGCAAAGGAAGATGATAGTGAAGAGGACTGAGAGACACTGGAGCAGCAAATCACCAGCAAAACGAGAGACCCAGGGGAGACAGACAGAAGAGGAGCTCGAGGACCAAACGTCAGGGGAGTGCAGAAAGAGAGGCAGGTCTCTGGGTTTCCCACCACGGGAGAACAGAGGCAGCGCAAGAAGGTGGTTCAACCCAAATCAGAAACCAGAAGAGCAGCTTGGATCTAAGGCAGGACTGAAGACGGGAGCCCCAGCAGGAGACAGCTGGACCCCGGCGAAGACACGAAAGGCCCGGGACAAAAGAAGGCCCGGGACAAAAGAAGACGAGGAAGAGGCAGAACGTGGCAGCACTGTGCTCAGAGCCTTAAGCAAGCAAGCAGCATGCCACAGAGAGCTCCAGCGGCAGACGCGGAGAGGAGCCCACATGGGCTGGGGGTCAGGGTTAGGGTTAGAGTAGCGGGGGGGGGGCAGGCACATGGTACGTCCATCACGCTCACCGGCAGCTTGGCACTGGACACGTGCACAGAATCCTACTAAGGACGGGATGCCACACACATCCCAGAAGGTCACTATGACAGAAAGTGCCCTCGCCGTGAGAGAAGGGGGTGTGCACCTGCACGACACCCCAACGTGGGAAATAAGTCTTATTGTGTTAATAATAACATTGAATAATTAGGCCCATAGCTATGTTAAGACAATAGAAGGATGCCTATTCAAAATTCCAAAAGTACTTATCAGGCTGAGAATCACTGCTAGGACAGAGACAATAACAAAGTAGGCAGCCATCAACGCAAATAGAGCACATCTTACAGCATACTTGTGTGCAGTGATGGGAGAGTTTCTCACAAAAGTAATCCATTACAAATCCAGTACAAATCCAGACCAGGGGTTTGTCTGACCCAGCCAGTTGAGTATAAAAAGTCAGTCACAGAGTGTTCTGGTTGGTTGAAACAAAACTTTGATCTGGATTTGTACTTTCTGGACCTGAACTTGTCTGTAATGGTTTACTTTCGTGAGTAAGTTCCCCAACACTACAAGTGTGTGTACAAAGCTGAACCATCCACATTTTGTTTACATTTTCGCCTAGTTGCCTTGCCGACACATATGTAAAGCAGCTGCATATTTTGTTTGAACAATTGAGATAAGTACTGCGCCAGCACCCTTCCTGCGCATTGAGAAGGTCCATCAGGTAAGTTTGCGTCGGCGCTGTGCAAACTGCTTCAAAACATAGCACCACAAGCCTTACTTTTACAAAGCACCACAAGTCTTACTTCTAACCATTTGCTACTGAAGAAAAACTATAAGTTCATATTTTACCAATCATGTGTGATTCAACAAGTGACACCATTTCTACTGATAAACTTGGCCCTGACACAGAATCGTCCCCCATTTATTCGGAATGCACTGTATATTCACCCACTTAAAACGTCTTAACCTGCGCAGCCCATATGTTCCAATAGGGGGCGCGCAACACGGAAAAGAAAGGCGGATGTGACGCAACAATCGAGAAAGATGGACGTGCGGCCGACCAATCGGAGCTCAAGCCTTCGTCGAAACGTCAGACGTGACGCGGCGCGACACATAAACGTCCCCGCCTCCATCACAGCGCTTCAGCCCTTCAACTACAAAAGCAAAATGTCCGCCATGTTCGGAGGCTGTGCTAGTCCTGCTCTGCGGGTCTTTTACAAAAATTTAGTACTTATTGCCACCGAGAGGGCGTCCGACCCCACACCTACAAGCCGGAGGGGCAGTAGAGTCACACTGGCAGAAAATGCCTTCGCTACAACCACAACAACATACAGTTTAATAGCAATTATTTACCTTAACTCCATATGGCGGTTCGTCAAATGTAACTAGCATGTACCTGTCGCCTCTACTAGCCGGATCTCGGGCGCGCAGCTGTTAAAGAAATCGAAACAATACACGTTAATTTCCGCGTATTATCTTAAAGGGACTCGTAGTTCAAACGAGGCAAGAATTCTACCCGAAAGCGCAGGGGTAAAACGATTTACCTTCATAAAGATCTCAACCGCGCCTTTAGCAATGTCCAGATACGTCGTACCCAAATAAGTGCGTTGATTCATAGACGCGGACGTGTCTATCAAAAAGAGTAAAATCGGCATTTTTTTTTCAAATCATGGAGATGTAATGCTTATTTCAAAATGTCAAACTTGACATATATGACCTATTCGGCGGCCGGGGCATACATAATATCTATATGGGAATATATATATATATATATATATCTTTGAATAATCAGACCCCCTCATAAGAGGGTCCTACAGCCAGCCCTTGCCGCCGCTCGAGTAGCCCTCTGTCTTAACTGAACAGCGCTCGCGCTGACAGGGAACTTCTCCTCCAAACGGACCGAAACGCCCTCGCTCCTCCGGCGCCCCGCTATTGGCCCGTGCTGGCCACGCCCCCTCTCGCCGCCTTTAAAAGGGCAGCGGGCGGCGCGGGCGGCCCCTTTGCGCTCCGGGCGCGCTGCCGTGCCCTCCTGTCGCATGATGCAGCGCTTGTCTGTCGTTTGATGCTACTCCCGATGGAGTTTTCGCTGTGGTTGTTTTTTTGATTGTTCTATTTAAATGCCGCAATAAGTAAATGCATTAATGTGGAGGCCATGCTGAAGGCTTTCTCCTGAGCCCGAATTCAGTGTTTAATAATTACGTCACCTGATGTCGGCCCCTGTCATCGCCCCGAGTGAGGGTCCCCTCTTTAGCGGGGCAGTAGCCCGCGTCTCGTCGCCCCCTCCATGTCTCGAACGGGAAGTGCACACTGCGGGAAACATGGCTTCCGTGCCCGGGTGCTTTGCTCTCGGTGGTACGACGGCGGCGGCTTCACCGCCCTTCAATACCCTTTTATATATGAGAACTGATGCATATATTAGCATCGCGCTTCTCAGTAGCTTTTGATGAAAGCACTACACTATAGTGGATGATATTACAGGGATCACTGGCAGAGATGTTTGCCTTTTTAACCTTGTACGACCATGAGTATTAAAGGTTTGCGGAGCACCATCGGCTCGCATGAGGCTCGCTTGCTTGCTGCTGAGATTATTATCGTTAATCTGGGAGAAGAACCGGAGCCAAGCAGCCTCGCCAGAACGCGGAGCGGCGCATCCGAGGAGAGCCATTAGACTAGTTAATTTTAGCGTGCCCCTCTTCTGTAATGTTGTTTTCGTGCAAAAGCAGCGGGAGGTAATACTAGCTGTGCTTATTTGTAGGTGTCGCAATCCGCGGAAGAGGAGCACTCGTCGGCGTTTTCCGTGCGTCTTGCGGGACAGCAGCGTCCCCGGCAGCGTTACTCAGCAGCGCATGTGGCGTCGCGGCCCGGGGAGCCTCGGCATCGGACGGCCAGGCGGGGCACACCCGCTCCGCTTTCAGTTATCTAACCACGTCTTCGGCTGTAATTCACATCGTAATTACTTTGTTGTGCAGACGACCCTCTAGAATCGGGGTCATCCTTAAAAAGGCCGCCACTGTGTTCGGAAAAGAGAACATTGGTGACCCTGAACATGCAAGAGCACATGGGACACGTGAAAATTGAAATCTCCTTGTACGCTGTACAATGACAACACTATATTCTAAATAACGCTGTTCTCCTTGCATTAGCAGTATGTCAATTAATCAGAAGCGATGATTTAATTAATGTTTAATTACATACTACACTATGACATTACATACTGTAGCTTTCTCCAGTCCAGGTCCTGGAAAGACGGTTATGTGGAAATTTTAGCTGAGTACTTAGGCAGTCAATTGAACTAATTGAATGAATCGAGTAAAATTAATTTAGTTTCGCCGTCAGTATGGAGCTTATTAGCAAGAAAGAGTCCAAGAAAAAACTGTCCACATTGTGGCTCATTTATAGTAACATAGATTAAAGGCACAACTCCATCCCTCAAGGACTGCAGAATTTGGCTCAGTCCCTGACTTTTATTTACATTTTTAATGTGAGTATTCGGGTAGTGAATCACCATATCTGGCGCCTCACAAGTAAATTCGACATAACTTAAATATTAATTAGCGGACTAATGAGTCAGTGTTCTGACTTCCAGTCTTCTGAGGTTGTCAACCACACCCTTTGCTGATGGATATAATGTCGTTCAATTTATTTTTATATAGTGCCTTTCCCATGGCTGCTCCAAAAATGAAGAATCAACTAACGGTGTCACTTACTGACATACAGCATACCCCAAATCCTTGACTATTGATTATAGAATTTTACTTTTAATTGGTTAAGGGGACATTTAGAAAAATGATGACTGTGACATTGTTGTATGTTTCCTTTGATATGGAAATAATGCAATTAATCATGTCAATCAAATAGGCTGAACATTGTGCCTATCTGGAATAGTAAACACATTTGATAAACTGCAAAATCTCTGCGTAGATCGCTGACTACAGGTGGATAATAGTGAACGCATGTTTAAGATCTGAGTGGTAGAAAACATTTTATAATTTCCAAATGTGATTCTGGATGAAAATCCTGTGATATGTATGACTGTTTATGATTTAATCAGCCTGGCTGACCCTAAAGAAAGGTGGCCAGTAACGGGGGGCGTGTGGGGGAGAACTATTAAGTCCGAAAGCATACAGGCCACGCCGTGAAGCCTTTGGAGCTCCTTAAAATTCTGCACCCAGCCAATAATTGACAGTCCCTGTTCGTTTATAATAGCCTAGATCTTGAACATAAGAAGAGCTTTAAGACGTTACAGTTCTGAAAGTTCCGAATTGTGTCGCTCCAGCTCAGCCTGTTTCTACTGGCCGTAAAAAAAATACCATTTTGTTTGTCACGCCAGCGCTACGCCTGTCTATAATAAGCGCGCAAACGCATAATGCCTGGGCGCATAGGAGCAGGCGGTGCTGACGTCACGCGGTGCCGGAAGAGGCGCGGGCCGCCGGTATCCCAGCAGCCCCCGCGGCTGCCGCAGCTGGACCACAAACAAGAGGAAAAGGGAAGAAAACAACACGCTGGGCTTTTAAAGACACCATCGCGCTGGCAAGTGTCGGACGTCAGCAGCGCCGGCGGGAAACGAAAAGGTAGCGCTTTTAAGTCGGCTTCCTCACCCGAATATAGCGCGACAGCTGGCTGGTCCGCTCCTTCGCGTTAGACAGACACCCTGCTGCCCTGTAGAGTGTAGGTGGTCCGAGCGACCGGCTGCCCTGAGGATCGCGAACTGTCTGATATATCCGTACGGGAGGAATAGGGAGAGACGCTCCCACTGGCCGCGGGGTAGCTGTGAGTCAAACTAGCGGAGTTTCAGAAGGACCGTGTCGGTTTTACCGTCAAATGCGGCTGACAAAATGTACAATTTAGGCATTTTCTCAATAGGCCTGTCGGTTTTCGGTTTAGAGGAGGTTTTATGTCGTAATAGGCGGTGGTGTCTGTGAGTAGCGTCGCTGCCTCGCTAGGTATGGTTATACCTGTCAGTCTGTCCGCCGTCAGTAACAATCGCGACGCTAGCAGCTCCTCTCTAATCTAATCTGCCTTTGCCATATTCCCAACTGCCTCCGGGACGACACGATGCGACTCGTTTTTATGAAGATCAGGGCCGGTGTGCAGAGTAAAGTTTCACTCGTAAATGCGTCACAATTCTAAGGGCGACGTGATTTTGCTCGCAGGCTTAAGAGTAAGTGGCATGTATAAAAGTTCATAAGTGTTAAGAGCAGGTCTCAGCTCCTAGATTGTTTAAGAGAGCTGGAGAGGACTTCTAAAGCAGTTAGGAGTTGCTGTGATATAAAGAATAAATAAGTGGATAATTATCATTGTTCATTTATATCGCGAGTCATGCCATCACATTTACAGTATATCTTCTTTGGAACTTTCAGGGCAGGATTTTGTGCACATGCAATGCCGCAAATGGACTCATTTGACGCCCCCAATATGTCCTCTCCTATCTCTGCCATTTACAGGTTTATATGGAGGACCTCCCGCCTGCGTGCTAACAAGAGAAACGGGAAATAATAATGATGATGATAATAATAATAATAATAATAATAATCTATTATAGCTGACGTCATGTGAGCAATATAAGTAATGACACAAACTTGTAGCTTGCATGCTTGCTTTGTAAGCTGCGATTTATTTTGGCGAGGTAGATAAAACATTATACTACCCTTTTCACATTCCGCTGCTGAACGTCTTGTCTGAGGTTTTTTGGATTTTGGATTTATGGAGCTTGCATACGAGAACCGTTTCTTTTGTCGTCCAGTTTGGTTTTATTTTAGAATCAATTGTCTTGCTATGACTTTTGCGTTTGACCCACAATATATAGAGCATGCGCATCTATTACTGAAAATTGATCGGTGATGTGCTATGAGGATTTTAGTACAACTAATTAAAGGTATAATCACAAAAAAGTGTGTTGTATAAAGCCCTACATTAACGTTTGATGTCACTAATATATTCACCGTGCAGCTCCTCTATTGGTTGAACTCAGTAGTTGGGGCGGGATTTCATTTGTAGTCCTCATTTCAGGACACTTAAGTGCTGGTTCTGTCAGCACTTAAGTGTGCGACCAATCTTAAGACCATTCTTAAGAAGTTTTGTGCATACCAGCCCAGGCGTGGGCGCGTCTTATACCTGATAAGTCAGCTACTCTGGCTAGACACAGTACGTGAAATAATGTCAGACATATTGCGGGTCTGCCAGCTGGCGCGTTAATGACGCAGGAGACCCGTGTGTCCATCACAACTGGGTTGTATATTTCCCCTTTATGAGGGAACCTCACTGGCATGGTGATTAGAGCTGTTGTGTCATACCTCTGGGATCCGGGAGTTTGCATGCTTTCCCCGTGTCATCATGGGGTTTCCTCCCGGTAATTTGTTTTCCTCCCACAGTCCAAAATGTATGAGGTCAACTGGAGTTACCAAGTTGTATAAATGTGTGTGTGTGAGTGTGACCTGTGATGGGTTGGTGCTCCATCCTGGGTTGTTCCCTGTCTTGCACCCATAACCTTCAGTATAGGCTCCAGACCCCCTGCGACCATGAACAGGACAAGAGGTTACAGAAAATGGATGGATGTATGTGTGGATGGATTTGCCCCATTATATTTTAGAGGCTTGTGAGCTGTACCTTGAGCCACTCAGTGAATGATCTGAGTGAATCAGTGTAGTCAGGGCCAGCCCTGGGTGTTCTGGCACCCTAGGTGAAATTCTGCTGAGCAATTTTAAAAACCTAAAAGTTGAAAATTGGGTCAGTCAGTTGATGTCTAGCACATCCCTAGGGATATTTAATAATCAGTCCACCAAAGCTGCATGATGGAAAATGTATGTATTGTCAGGACTGTGGTGTGTAAATGATGCACAAATAGCCCAGGCTGGAAAAGAGATGTTTTACACAGCAAGGTGTAGAACACAAATTGCATGAAAAAGTGGGCAAAGCACATGGTACAAAAAAACAGACACTGATACATGATAAATAGATAGGTAGGTAACGGAGTTGGACTGCTGGTTATTGTATGCATGGTTTAACCTAAACTGGTCATTGATGACAAAGGTACTGACTCACAGCACTGTCCGGTTAGTCTGCAGGAATGAATGAGAGGCAGCTGGGATGAGGCATCGTATAGTCTTATGGCTGCTGGGTGAAAGAGGCCCAGTGTGGTGGGATTATCTTGGAGAAAGGTGCTTATGGATATAGCATCATAATGGCCAATGCCATTACCATCATCCATACCAGCTGCCTCCAGAGTGTCCAGAGCCAGCCGCCCTCATCAGCTGGCTCACTTGCTCTGGATCCCCGTTCATGCTCCCCTACCACAGTATAGTAAATTCTTGGCTAGCAGTCAGCTGGTAGGACATCATCAAGAGCTTCCTGTATATATCAAAAGATTAGCCTGCTCTGGCCTTACTTTTAAAGGCATCTGTGCTGTAAATGCTCGTGGGAGTTTGACTTACACAAACATCCTAAGGGCAGAATGAAAAATGATTGGTTCAGTGAGCTAACCAATCAGATCTTGTGTCAGATGTCAGAGCGACCAATCAGATGCCTTGGTCTAGCCTGACCCACCATGACATAAGCACAAGAAAGTCTCCCTCTGACACTGCGTGTGCCACAGCTCTATTCTCATAATCAAATCCCGAGAGTAACTTTGACACCAAGGGAAAATGCTCATTTGTACTCATTTTTAACTAATTTAACTCATTTTAAACTCATTTTTAACCATACCTGTCTGCCCTTTCTAGTTTCTTTGAATAGAGTGTAAAAAAAAAAAACGTACTCAAGCCATATTTTTCCTTAGCATGCAGAGCCGCTAAAGAGCAAGAGGAGGCGGCCCAGCACAGAGGCAGCGCGGGGGGGGTGCAGCCGCGAGCCGCGCACCGATGCGCCGGCGGCCCGAGCCGGCGGAGGGCAGCCTCCCGGTTTTCGTCTTCCCCACAGAGCTGCTCTTCTATGCCGACGAGCAGGCGACACACAAGCGGGTGCTCACCCTCTACAACCCCTACGAGTTTGCGCTGAAGTTCAAAGGTGACCGCACATGCTCAGTGAGCACCATGCCTATGCATCACAGCTGTGTATACCCTAAGATATGCTCCTGGACACATCCGGGGCTGGGCCATGGGTGGAGTTTGATGTTTGGTCTTGGGGGGAGGCAAAACCTCCCCCCAAACAGCCTCCAACATAAACATGATGTCAGGGTCCCTTTAAGAAAGTCAGGCCAACGCCAACACAAAGGAAACCGTGATCTCAGGCTCATACACGCCCACCCTTGTCTCCGAGCGCAGAACAGCTGCTCAGCTGACCTGATATAAACCCTTATGAGGAAATCAGTCTAATCAGCCTCAGCTGGATTTCATAATTGGAAATATTTTTATGTGCTGGATGATCAGTCGCCATAGCAACCAGAGAGCACTCCCAAACGTCACTACACGTCATGTCGCATTCTCCAGGGCAGCCCATGATACAACGTGACTGCACTCCTGTCAGCCTGTGCCGCCTCATGGCGTGACTGCACTCCTGTCAGCCTGTGCCGCCTCATGACGTGACTGCACTCCTGTCAGCCTGTGCCGCCTCATGGCGTGACTGCGCTCCTGTCAGCCTGTGCCGCCTCATGGCGTGACTGCGCTCCTGTCAGCCTGTGCCGCCTCATGGCGTGACTGCACTCCTGTCAGCCTGTGCCGCCTCATGGCGTGACTGCACTC
>JAODKL010000002.1:11185537-11220110 GCA_026780765.1 Petrocephalus schoutedeni
GTGCAGGAGGAGGAGGTAAGGGGCACAACAGGAGCTCGGAACCATAGTATAATTAGCGATCCCTAAACTACACTCGGCATATAAGACGACCCCCCCACTTAGGAGCAGAAATTTATGGTGTGAAAAGTCATCTTATACACCGGAAAATACGGTATGTTAGTTTAGAAGACAACTTCCTGCTGCAATGTGTTTGCTATGGGCGTATGTTACCCATTCAAAAACAGTTATATTGAAATTTACATACCAAATTATACACTGTAATATATACAGTCTACAGTTCAAATTATACTGCAATATGAATCTTAGGCCATATCGCACAGCCCTACTGGGCGCTTTTCCACCTCAGCAGGTACCGTACTTTTGCTCCCTCAATGAAGTACCAAAGGTTCGGTACTTCTTTTGCGTTGGTTTTCCACTGGTGTAAACAGTGGTACCGGGGCTGAATAAAAGCACAATGTGTAGCGGGGTATTTTGTATTGAATTCGAAAAATGGCTGTAGTATACAGCTGGATTAGGTTGGATATTAAATGTTATGCACATGCAGTTCTTACATCGCTAGTCAGCAACATTAAGATCAGACGTTTCCTTACTTTCAGTTCTGTATGGACATTATGGACAGTGCAGAGGGTTAACCCCTATCCCGTGTTTGGGGTCAATCTGACCCCAGAGCATCATTAAACGGTAGGCAAATTTCACATGGGGAAATTATCATGGGAAAAGGGTTAAACCACCCCTAGATGGGTTTGTGAGAAATTTTACTCATTTTTGTTTTATAAATACCCTAATATTTATTACAACAAAAATCACATCGCCATATTTGAAAATTCTCCAATACAAAACTAGCAAAGATATGTTTTAGACAGGCTTTAGTGCCATCTATCCATCTAGGTTCTTCTGCTGGGAGTTGCCTAGTTTTGTAGAAAACTAGAAATATCAGTCTTATAAATATCAGTCTTCAATATAATGGGACTGAATGTCATTCTCTCTGTGGTGATTAAAGTGCCAAAAATACATTTGAAAAATTCAACAGTAACATCTCATGCCAGAAATCATGATCTGGTTACTGAAGATAATCCACAGAATGTAGAGAGCAGTTCAATACAGGAACTATCATCTTCCACCGAACTCCACACACCAATTGTATGACTGCATAGAAGATCCGAGCACGAGTACCCTGGCAGTATCTTCTGCGCAGTGATACGACTGATGTATGGAGTTCAGTAGAAGACAACTGCTCCTACATTAAACTGCGTACTACAACTACAACCCCATGAAATGACAGGAAGCCACGTATCACTCACCGCTCGTGGGCAGTCTCCCTGTTCATCACGTCCACGCCTTCCTCCTGTAAGGGTCACACAAAGGGAAGATGTCAGCCTGGCCTCCAGCACACGCTCACTGGCAGGCAGACTGCACCAGGACACTAACGGACCCGGGGCTCTGACTGTGGCTCACTGCCACAGCACTGGGGGACAGACACTTCTACCAAATCTATACCATCTACTTTATGCAAATAAACATGCTACTTGGGGCAATTTTTTACCAAAACAATCCCAAGGGATCCAAACATCCACCCCCCATTTTTATTCTTTTACAACAGTTAAGCAAACCCAGGGCACACCTACTAGACCTAACAGTTGCGGCACTTAATCTTTGAGGTCTTCTTACTGTATACAGTCATGTATACAGCACCAGATGAACTCTAGGGGGTTTTGCTGAATAATAGTTTCAGCTAGGCAGAAAATTAAACTATAGTCCAATGAAATACAAAAGTCAAGTTCAGGAGTCTCAAATACCCACTGTAGTAGAATGCATCATGTCAATTACTCTGAATCCCTTAAGATCCCCAATATTCCCTTACAGACACCATTCCATTTTGATGACTTAGCTCATCAACCTAACACTCTTCAGACATCAAAATGCTAGAAACTACCAGATGATCGAACCACACCTTTGTCAGCATGCAACCCAATACAGCCAGATCACTCAAGGGGAAAACAGGTTAACATGTGATGGGAGTGATCCACAGTGCCCAAGTAGCGTACCTGCTTAATCTGGTGCAGCCTGGAGCTGGGTATGCGGATTGGAGAGGAGGGGACCTGAACAGGAACACAGAGGTGGGGTCACAGGAACAGGCAAGTTTGGAGTTAACCGGCGTTATCAATGGCAGCCTAACTGACATTACACATGGACATAATGTAGGTCAGTATCACAGAGTGCAATTTTAATTAGTATTTCCAAATTAACTTTATCAGTCATAGCAAATATGAAGGCAAAACTCATTTCCATGAAAGTTCTGCTTTCAGTTGCAACCTCCATGCCCCAACTGACCAAACAGCTAACAACATTCAGTGAACAGGTTTGCACTCCAACAAATAAACTGGCCCCAGAGTAACATAAGTTGCAACTCAGGTTAACCTTTTGCCGAGTCAAATGCTACATCAGAAATTCATCTGGAATAGAGGTGGAAGATATCACAGAATATGAACACCAGAGCAGAGCAGAGATATAAGTGTGGATGTTAACAGTAACTGGCTTCTTCCTTTCCATACCAAGCTAGGACGATGCACCAACGTGGTGCTGTTTCTCCTGCTTGGGATGACCTCCCGATGGAAGACCTGAGAGTGGTCACTGTAGGGAAAAGTGGCCGGTCGTTTAATTAACGCACACAAGACAAAGAGCACAAAATCACTGACGGTAATTTAAAGATAATGTCGTTAACTGCGTTGTTTAGTGAGAAGATCGGACCCACTAATGCAATAAGTGGTTCATAGTTTTCCACTTTCTACCAGGAGAATGAATGATCTTGGCGCTAGATATTCCCTAAGGAGTCTTTGTGGCTAGAGAAAATGGGTAGAGAATCAAAACGAGTCACCGAGTTTTTCCCCTTTCGATTACGAAACTTGCAATTAAGCGCAATAAACTAACAGGTCAGAGTGCTACATTGGGACGCGGGAGAAAAATCAGGTGGGCACCTAACCTCAGCCCGTTGATCATGGGCGCGCTGTTGGACCTTTTCAGGAGGTTGTCGTTCTGGGCCATCGCGGACGGGATCTCCAGGTCCAGCTCCATTCTCTCATGCGGCACCACGGCCGAGTTGTTCATAGCTGCCGACATGCCCGCGTGTCCCGGAGCCCCCCCCCTCCGGGCTCGTACTCGCACTAGGAAGCGTAACTCTGCGCTGGCCTGCGGGCGGAGTGTGTGCGCGGCCGCGGCCGAGCTAGACCGAGAGCCCCGCGGCTCCCAGCGGGCACATGTCGCGGACGGTGCAAGCGGTCAATCCGGCCGTCGATCCGAGTCAGACTTCAGCGCGTTCGATCATTTTCGAGAGGTGGCCAGTGATCGCGTCGCCGAGATGGGGGGCATGCCATCGGGGGCGGCCCCTTACATGCACTGCTGCATCTCTATCCGGATCCACTTCTGCATCTTTGAAACTTCACCGAGCTCAGCGGCGGCCTTAAGCCGTTCCTAAGCGCTAGCTAGCAGGTAACTAATGGCCCAGCCCGCTGCACCGGGTACCCACAGTATAGCACCACCCCGGAGTGGAGGCTGATTCCAACAAGTCTCCCGTCAGAAAAAGAGGGCTTACTGGCTATGGCTAACCAGCTAACTGACAGAAATCGACAGGAGTGAAGCTGGGCGCATGTACGCGATGCGCGCCGTACCCACACAGAGCAGCTGTTAGGCGGCTATTAAACGAGCGATAAGCGGCATGAAGGTTTTACAGCCGCTGGTGCCGGAGAGCCACTGAAAGACGACAGTTAGCCGGGTAGCTAGTCGTGTATCGCAAGGTTCTGCGGGTTAGCAACCCCTGCGGACTCCAGGATTTCTCGCGCCCCCCGGTGTTACCGCCGCTTTCGGTTGCCCAGAAATCGGCATCCGCGAATAAGACTGATTATTTCGTTAACGATCTCATTTCGATATTCTGGCTGCCACTCCGCCTGTCGCTACCGCAAGACTCCAGGCTCAACCGAACGTCCCGCCCCCCTCTCCTGGCTACTCGTCTGATTGACAGCGCGGATGGCCCAACGGGGGCGCGAGGAACCGTCCGCGTGCCCGTTTGAAATTGCGCCGGACGTCCAATGAGAGGCCGAGAAGTTAGCGACTTCCCGGGGATGTTTCTTTAACAAGGCATGAAGTCCCGCCCCCTCCAAACTCGCATGACTTTTCTCGTTGGAAAGGGGCATTTTCTTTTAGTTGAAATAGTCTTGTTTACCATATGTCTGTTACGTTTTTTTCGATCGATAAACAATGTATTATAAAGTGTAAAATAACCGATTACTCATTCACCCTGGTGTTGTATTGGTTGAATAATGTCTTTTTCAATTGTGATACGCTGTAGCCAGCAAGCTATGTTCATGCTGAAATTCGTAACTGTTGAATTTGCATGTTCTGCATTTGTGCTTTTAAAATGTATTTGAATATTGACATTTCGAATATAATGTTAATGTAGATTATCATAAATGAGTTTTATCCAGTTTTATTCCGCAAAGATGAACGACGTATCTACACTCTATAACCAGAAGAGGGCAGTGGTTCTTTTTGGTAGCTTTGGTTACATCTACGTGTCCATTTCCGATTATGGAGGCGCGCGCGCATATATCTGTATAAAATGTATATAATATTCTTGATACGGTTAGGGTGCGGCGTTCTGAGAGCGGAGTGAACACCATTGATTGAACAGAAGTTAATAAGATGCTGTCAACCCCCCCACACACACACGCACACACTTAGTGACATCTGATTGGACCATGGTAGCTGTACAAAAACTTTCATATCGTTATCGTTCAGGTGGAATGGAGAGTAAATCTTAAATAAGCCAGTGTTATAATAGGGAGAGGCTGGACTATCCTCCAGAAGTGGTGGCAGGTGCTTTAAGAGTTGGCAGTCATGTGTCATTAGTCTCTAGCATATTAAGCTAATGAGCGCTGAAGTGTGCCATTTCTTTAATAGCCACCTTGGCTAAGGCAGATTAAGTCCTCAGCTGGAACAAAAACCACCTGGGCAGTAATTTGGGATGATGAAGGCGTTCCCTTAACGTGGTCTTATACCACGAAGTACTCAAAAGAACGTAAAATAACTGTAATAACACCATTATCCACCGAATTTGATTTTGGAGAATACAGTCAGTGATATAATTCCTGCCGTTTTGTTAATTGTGATTTTTTTTTAAGAACCACCTTTAGCCAGCATGCAATTTGCTTGATTTTTACTTTCTTAACGTAATTTAAAATGAGTTTTTTACGTCCACTTTTATTATTCCCACTTCAGTGATGGTAGAATCCATCTGACAGTATTTGGCCTTGTTGGTTTGTGGCAGGTAGTGCCAGCACAAAGCGGCGAAGAAACCTGAACAAGTGGCCTCCTCTGGCAGAAAAGCCACTCTGGGGGGGGGGGCACCCTTTACATTCCTGGGAAAGGTGCGGGGACTAATTCGCTGCACACTTCGCTAATTCATCCTCCTTTCATTTAGCATCACTGGCAGGTGTTTTTGCCCTGCACGGACATGAAGGCACATGTGAATACGAGCCTTTGAGAGAAAAACAGAGCCGGGACTATTTTTGTCCTAGCTACTGATGTCCATTTGGAGCTTGGGCTTGTTGGGCTGAGCTATTGTTCTGCCACTATTAGAACCATCTCTGCCGGAGGTAACATTAGCTTAATCCTAAAGTATCACATCTGGCTATAGACGGCATCAAAAGCCCCTAAACATCCCGGCGCCATCATGCTCCATCTATTGCTTCACCCAACTCTTAACTTGTTGTGAGTTTCAGGCCAAATCGCATGCTATTTATAGCCCTTTGCAAGGCTCTCCGCCTGCTTGGCTGTGAACAATGTCTCTTTTCTCCCTGCCTAACGAGAGACACGAGCGGCACGGCCAGGTGACTGAGAGGTTACTTTGTGGGTCAAGTGAATTCTTGCCAGCGCCGATCGGTGCAAATCCATGTGCAGGTGTTGATTCTGGCCGTTTCGGAGGTGAAACTTCCCTCTTCCCACTCTTGGAAGCAGTATTAGATAAATGTTTGAGGTAAATGCTAGTTATACACATTGACGAAAGTCTTCTTTGGTCTTTAGCTGAATTCCCCTTCCCATATACCCCTGCTGTCAAGATGAATTTAACTTCCAAACATGTCCTTCCATTATGTTTGCCACTTCATTCTGCCGGCATACTGACAGGTAGACACAGAACTATGGATGGGCCACATCAATAATTCAGTGACCCCTTTGGGTCTATTGGTCACACGCAAATGACACACAGTGTTAAAATGCACAATTACAGGTAGGTGCAGGAATATCACACTTCATCATGTCACGGGTTCAGAAGTCATCTAAAATAACAACTTTCACCTAAGGGCCCTTGTACATGAGAAACGGACCAAAGCTCAGCATGATCACTGCTATGACATGATGTTTGCTTGTAAAACTCTGTCCTTAAGTTTTTTATGCTCTATGCCTTTTCTCTTCTTTGTGCCCACTCTAGTAGGTGACAGAATGCTGCTTTCTGGCCACTCGGCACGAAACATGGCGACAAGCACAAACCTTAGCTGCCCTGTTGCTGGCCCGTGACCCAGACAAGAGGAAGGAAATTGAGCGATTTAAGCAACTCCCTTCATGATGTTGACTAGTTAGTGTAGCTGCTAACCTCTCAGAGTGTGACTCACCACGTGCATGTATTTCCTAACGTTCTCCAGAAAACGATATGACCATGACGGCTAATACTGAGGTTACACCCAAGCAAATTGTAACTGACAGCTTCAATTCAAGAGACTGCTCCTACTCAGATTAATTTAATAATATTCTAAAACCAGATTATTGCCATGGTTGCATAATGTGTGTACTCTTAATATAACAGCCATATCTAATTATATTTGCATAACATCATATTTTTTGACACATAACACCAACATATTGTTTACATATAACTGGTTTATGTAAAAATGCCAACTGTCTAATTATATACATTTATCTTGTCAAGGCCACATCCTGGTCATCAGTGGTTTTGACAGATTTAATCCATGGACAATATACATTCTATACATCCTATCATCCTATCATGCAATAGTTACAGGCTTTTAAGAATACTGGTTTGTAATCATCTCATATTTCTGGGGCTGCAGGTTTGTGTCTGACCCCAGGTCTGTTTTTGTGTTCTCCATCTGTTTGCATGGATAAAGGTTTCTCTATTCTAAAATCCAATGAAATATGACAATATTTCCCAATCTGGTCCTTGGGGACCCGCAAACAGTCCATGTTTTTCGCTCCCTCCCAGTTCCGTGGTTGGGAGGGAGCAAAAATGTAGACTGTCTAGCAGGGAGCTGGGAGGGAGCAAAAATGTGGACCATCTGTGGGTCCCCAAGGACAGGATTGACAAACACTGATATATGATTCAAAAGAATTGGTTCCTGCAAAATTACTCTTGCTGGGTTTGGATCAAGAATGGGCTCTTGCATGAGTCTTATATTTGCAATAAGTATAGGGCTACCACAGTATTAGCACTGAATTCCTGCTGACCTATGGCACTTTAGTAGTAATTAAACTTGAATGACATCACTGGGGTATGAGATCACCACATGTTAAAGACAAATCACTGAGGCACATTTTCGCTACCCTACCATGTGACTGCCTTCTAAATCCTGAAGAGCTGGTTTGCATCCAGTCTTTCCTTCTGGGAGATAATTGTAGGTGCACATGTAACAGGGCTAATTTTGGGAGTAGCTCCGTATGGAGGATGTCAGATTAAGGAAAATGATATGGTTGAGGGCAACATTGCAGCTCGATGATGTTAGTGCCCAGACTTGACTGGTAGATGGGATCCTGTTTATCTGGAACGCTGGTGTTGATTTTGCAGAACGCTTTTTTTCTCTCTCTTTAGTGTGCTGTTCAAAATTAAGCCTCATATATTCTCAAAAAATTGTGAATCCTTGAGAGGGTTGTCATACTGTGTAACGTTTCTGTGTTAGGGCCTGTCTGTTCCTATGCTTAAATGGATTAGATCTTTTGGCGTTCAGCTCAGAGAATGCTGCGGGCTAACATACAGACAAATGCAGTCCTAACGCTCACTGAAGGACGAGGTCCTACTGACTCCAGCCACTGAATGACCGCATTGTTCCCAGCCTGCTCCCCACAGCATGTCGCTGCTCCGAGCTGCCCGTGACTCACCCGCAGTGCCGCACCAGTCTGGTGAACCTGACGTGGTTTCTGCACGTGCACAGGTGGCTGCGTTGGATCCTAACAGCAAGACCCACACATGTCCAGACAAATACCCCCCCCCCCACCCACCCACACACACCCACCCACTCCCATTCCTCACACTGAAATGCAGGGACTTCAGCAACAGGCACCATATTAATAAAATGTAAAAAAGCAAAGCAAGTTAACACAAGAAATACTTACGTCAGAGACAGAGACACTCACAAAATGTAATTCTGCATAATTCTAATTATTTCTACAGAAATCCTATTCGGAACGCATAAATGTGGGTTTTACTTCAGTGTATGTGTGCGGATCATTGTTGATTATTATTATTAACTACTTAACCAGCAACCATCCTACTTCTCTTGTCCGGCGTTCACATGTGAATTAATTGTGCATTCAGGGCCACTCCATGGCTGCGTGCAGTAACAACCATCAATGATAAACATTCTCTCGCTAATTAAAACGGAGAGTCTGATAATGAAACTGAGAAGCTGGGGTAATTTTTATTTAATTAAAATGTGAAAGTTCGTCTGAGAAGGTGAATTTTAGTTAACTAGTGTGCATCGTATTACATCCGTATCAAATATTTTGAGTGTTGTGTATGTGCGTTTTTTCAAGTGGCCAGGTGGGCGGGAGAATTTAATTTTCACTTTCAGTCCCTGTCAGCAGTTGATGGCTGACGCTCTGCAAAGGCTCACAGTTGACTACTTACGCGTTATTTACAGTTCAGTGGTAAAATGGGGAGGGTGTCTCGTTTATGCATGACGGCGGTGCCCCATAAATCTGCAGCGAATTTAACAGCAATTACAAACTGACAAGTCCGGGGAAAGCAAAGAGTCACGCTGGCTGTGTCTGTACTCTTACACGCCTGTTCCCGACATATGTATGTGATTTTTACAGGTTTATGCATTAATGTTTTAGTAAACATCGCGTGCATTAATTCAACTACATTAAGTATTTTCCCCAAGTACGTCTCAACTCCCGTCTCCCCAACACAAAGATCCCTACAACAGGTGTATGGTTTTGTGTACTTTAATGAGAAAAAATGCTTACGAAAGCAAATATTTTGAATATAAAAAGTGTAAATAGTATTTACACGTGTTGATTTCCAGATTTATATAGTAAATTTCTTTCGAATAATAAGATATATATGGATTTGTAAAGTTTCGTGTGTTTTTATGCGGAAAACTTGGGTGCGCCGTAAAGTAGCGCGGGGCATCCCAAGCCGCCCGCCTAACTTTGGCTGTTATTTCCACACAAAAGCGATATACATCGAGCTGGCAAAATGTATCAAACGGGTTATTAATAAAACGCAGCAAATGGTGCCGCAGTAAGGGGATTGCAACACTGTGTTTAAGCGGGGCGAGGGAGCGGCGTTTCGCTTACGCTCCCACAAAGCTTTGCAAAAGACGCTACAATGAAATCGAAGACGTTTTTTTTACGTTTCGGCGCCATTTTCGATTGGGCTGAAGGTAAGTTTGGATTTTTTAGGAATTATTTTTCATGTTTTTTTTTCCTCCAATCGGTGGTTCTCATTCTATTCACATCTTCCAACAATTTCAATGATTACGAGACCGCAAAAATAGTCATTGTATTTCGTGACTGTTTTACTCTGCTGGTTACGCCTTTGTCGCTTATTTTGTATCTTATCCGTTTACACGGTGTCTTTTATTTTTAAAGGGAATAGGATTAAACCGGGGAGCGTCGGACAACGGTGCGCATTGAAATAAAAGTTTTAAATAAGTTTGGCCGCACACATACGGCGCAGTTTAGCGGCCCAGATATTGTTTAAAATGTTTTTCTTTGAATTGTGACTACGATCGCGTTGATTAACAGCGAAACGACTGCAAACCAAGGAGGAACTAGCTCTTAAAACGTTTTTTTGTCTTATATCTTCATCTGGCTTCTCAAAAATGTACGACTACGTAAAGAACCGAACATTTTATCGAAGACACAAATAAACATGCGCTTAAGTACATTTTAAATTAAAGACTTTAAGAAATGCCTGTTTTTAACGCATCTATGGCGATTATACGTGGGCTTCGTCAATTCCGCTTTATGCTGCTTTTTTTTTTTTATCAGATGACACGTTAAATAGCCAGTCAAATGAATTTGAAACTTTATGGAGATGTATACTTTGTATGCAAAATACGTGCAAATAATTGACGCTGTGTACTTTACAACTAATATGTCGCTTTAGTTTTATCGGTAATTAAGTGAATTTGTATGGCTGCGGTTGATTTACGTTTCTAACGCAAATATTGCTGTGTAATAGATTACTCGGGAGGGAGTTATTCAGCCTTTGCCATTTATAGGAATACACGCACCGTTGTGTCCCGATAATGCGTCGGGTTGTCATGAGATGAATAACACGGTTTCAGAAAGCGCGACGTGTCACGGGCTTCGCACAAAATAAACATTTGGTTGTACATCGGGGCTCAGACGAAAGGGAGAAGGATCTTATGTCATTTTCCACGATTGTGCCTAAGTGCTGAGTGGGCGAAAAGTAGCAGGGGCAATATTTGGAGTGCGGAGCGCCGTTTGGGATCGGGGATGTGTTCCGTCATGTTGCGAGCCGGGGGAGGCTGTCACGCCTTACTCTCAAGGTCGCCTCGCGTCTCTCTCTCCCGTCTGCTTTATAAATGCATGGGCCCCCGCCTTTACCGGGTATCGAAAATAATTAAAAAAATTTTGTTTGTGTACAAGACACCTGGAGTGACCGAAACGTTACAATTGGAAGCGTCGGAAGTCCCTATATATTTGGCTTAGATATTTCACGGCCTCAATGAATAGCCCTCCAATGAAGCCGATCAAAAGAAATTGCCCTTCATTAATTTGAGCCGTTTTGAACTCTTGCCTTTATTTTGTTTACAGCTTAATAGCCACCGTTGAGCGCTGATCAGACAAGTCGAGGCCTGCACAAAGGTAAGGCCTACACTTGCAGTTCCGCCACTGGCCTGTAGGGGAGTCCATCCACCCCACCCTCCATAACTTTTATGACTGTGAGAACATGATGCTGGTGCTAACCTGGTACCAAAATTTGCCCAACCAGGGTTGCGGAGAAGTTTGGAACTAATCACCGAAGCTGTAAAAGGATGTAAAACCGTACAGGTAAATATCAGTGTGTTGATGAAAGTGCTTGGAAATGAAAGTATTCAGTGGGGGAATTACAGCTACAGGTGTGTAATTGAAATTATGAATGTTGTACATCCTGAAAAAAAACAAAGGTCACACTTTGTGAAAAGTCTTTTTATTACAGGTGGGAGCATAATGATGTGTGTGTCTTTGGCTTTAAGTCCAAGATGGATGCATGTGTTTGGGGAGGGCTTGTGCCAGTTACCGGTGAGCTGACCCCCCCCCCCCCCCCACACACACACACACACCCACCCACTGGACTACCACTGTTAATGACATTCAGCCTTAATTCTTTAGACAGTCTGTAACTACTGAAATTTACTAGCAGGCATATTTCCAAGATAAGGATGTAATGCCATGTAAGACACACTTAGGTTGCCAATATCAGAGGATCACTCAGCTGCTGAAGGGAGACAGCCTTATTGTTGTGCCGTTGGGGGGGGGAGGTGAGCTAAACACTGATGGTAAACTGTGTGCATGGCTAAGTATGGGTCATGTTAGAAATAATCATTTGGTCACATTTATTATTAAATGGTATTAATATTCATTTATTGAACAATAGCAGTAGTAGGTTTTCATTCTTATGTGATGAAATGTAGATTTCTGCAGATGTACTTTTTTTAAACACGGGAAGAATGTAGCAGAAAAGAAAACGCAACATATGCCGTACAATCAGCAGGATTTTCTACATAAAGCTCCCGAACTGGTACTTAGCTTGTTCATCCCTCACACGTTAAGGAGACCCAATTACTCAAGCTTTGTAAACTGACACTGATGTGTGACCCATATTTTGTGGTGTGGCAATGTGAACACTTTACCTTTGTTGTGTTTTTTTATTTTATTTTTTTTTTTATTTTATTTTTGAAATGGAGAACTGCTTTTCTCAGCTTTGCCCGTAAGTGCTGGGCGTTTTGTAAACTAAGAAAAGGGGAAGTTCTACACAGTCGGCCGTAAAGCTGAACAAAAAAAGAGAAGGCTAAGTATGACTGAGACTGGGCTTGTCTCACCAATTCCACTAACCGGGTTTGGGCTCAAACTGCTGGTGACCTGTATCACGCAGGCCTGAGGGTGAGACTGTTTGGCCCATTACCTCAAATTCACAAAATCAGTTGTGCACATGACCGTGCTTGGACTGAGCAGTTGATTACCGTCATGGGCAGTTGAGAACTTGCTGTAGTCAGTATCTGTTTAATTATCCATTGGTTTAATATGGAGTCTGAGCTTGTAGTCTAGATGCAGAATGGTTATGAATATCCACCCGAAAGATATACAAAAATAGTTTTTGGAGGGAAACTTTTTGATATTAATAAAGCACTGCTAAGTTAAAATGTCAAAAAAATGTAAGATGTGACACACGGCATCACATTCATAAGAGCAACGCTTAATGACACTTATTAATCAGGAAATCATTCTCAGTGTTCATGCCGGGTCTCCCAGTCACAGCGGGGTCCCACACAATGGCTGGAGGCCTGTGTAGCAGCACGTTGTGGTTTGCTGTGGCATGGAGATGCAGGCCACGAGGAGCTGCCGCTCAGGTTCTGGTGTCTGCCCGCCCACCCCCTGCCCCATCGCTTTGACGTGGATGCATATCTGTGGGCCATACGGTAGCAGCACGTAAATACTGGAGCTGGCTTCTGATGAGTATCCAGTGTTAGTGTTCTGCTTCAGTAAGGACCACGTGGACATCAGGCTGCTAGATGGACTGGCATCAGATGCTAGTTTTTATGTGTGAATAAAATGTTGAAATGCAAGCCTGATGCACCCTGTCCCTGTTTTCATATTTTCAGGGTCACGAAGGCAGTCTAGTAGTGTATGGGTGAAAAACAGTAACAATAATCCTATTCTGGATTTAATTTTTTTATTAAACATTTATTGAGGTGCTGTGGCTCAGCACAAACATATGTTAACAGCAGTACACATGGTTGTGAAGAGTACATTGCTGTTGCTGTGTTGATGAGCTGGGAAAACAGGAAGTGTGACAGGCATTGGGGCAAGCATGAGAGCACTGGCACCCCCTGCAGGAGAATTGAAGGATATACAATTCATCATATAAAGGAAGCCCCAAGCTAGTTACCTTAAAGTAATACTTGCCACATTTCCTTTTCACCCAAAACTGAAATTTAGCTTTTGACAAAAAGTGCTATTATCACCCACATCATCTACATCTTTGGACTATATATGAGCTGTCATGTGGTACATGCAATTTACTAACCTGGAAGAAGGTGACACAGTTTGACATAAAGCTTTGGAAAGCCAAGGGGGATATCACACAAACACACACACACACACACGTGCCTGCTCATCAAAGTGGACATCCCTCAATCTCAGAAATTAACATCTACGCTAAGTCAGAAAATGTATACAGCAATATTAATTTCTTAATTTAATCTTTCCTTCAATTGTCAAAAAAAGTTTAAAAAAAAAAATCATTTTGAGAGTTTTGCTGCATAAACACGGAACGGAATACAGATGGGACGTGTGCTATGTGTTGCTGTGACGTTAAGGCACCTAAGTGTCTGCTATCCTTCGTGGACACGCATGTTAAAGTGGACAGCTGGCTAAACCCACCCAGGCGTGCCGGACATGGACAGGAAGTCGCCGTCCCTGTGGCTGCCATTTTGCCGATAGGGGATGGTGAGTTGACTCCAGGCTGAATCACTTCAAGAGATCAAACAGCAGAACAACACACCCGAAGGAAGATTTCTGCTGCTCTAGGCCTAGATACCTCTGGAGCCAATCAGTGTTTGTATTTACAGCCCATAATAGGCTCACACGACTTCAGATTGATCTCAGACAGAAATGAAAATGAAAAATATTTGGAAGGAAAGATTTTTGAAAAAAAAAAAATATATATATACAGCAAAGTTTGCAATAACACCATGTCTAAGACCTATGGCTCGGACACAATTTAACATTGTGGTTTTGCTTCATTCAGATTTAACTGTGTGGGCCATTTAGTGATTGTGATAAACATGGAGTATTGCTGTCCTGCTTATAACACAAAGTGACCCCCCACCCCTTGCCTCCTGCTATCTCCAGAGCCAGTTAGACTGCATTAGCATGCACTAATTCCAGGCTTTGGTGGCCAGAGGCCTGAAGGTGCGAGACGGTCCACCTTCAGTGAAGCCATCATATATATAGGTGTTTAATTTTTCTATTGAAGCAAACTGTAAAAAATGGCGCTTAGTGGAGATGCCACTAAAGAGGATGCCTTCACTCCTTGTATTTCTCCTTCCCTGTCTCGCTGATGACACAGATGTGCTGTAAGACATGAAGACCACATTCGCTCATTTCCACGCCGATGGACACTGCTCGACCATTAGTCTGTGTAACACCTATGCCTGTTAATCATGCACTACAAGTAACTATGAAGCCTGGTTCTGCATGTCTCTGAATTATGGTTTGGTATATCTTGTCCTCATCTTAAGACTAGCACCCCCTACTGCTGAAACAAAGTTTGTACTAGGGCTGTTTTTACAGTGCCAGTCTTGCGTATTGTCTAATGTTAGATGTACAAGACGTGCAATATTCCAGTTTATGAAAAAGGCAAATAAACGTGCGTATCAAAGTCTATATTTAAATGTATACTTACATTTAAATCTCGGAAGTACTCATTGTAGTCTAACGCGTACCCCACCACAAATATGTCAGGTACCTCAAATCCTATAACTGGGAGGGGGAGAAATCTTTGTCACAAGAACTGCACTCAAGTTTCATAAAAGCAACAGCTCCACCTTGTGGTCATTTTGTGAAACTAGCTTTGTCAGTAACTTTACGATTTCATCACTTGGATGTCGAATAGTGGGAGTTTCCCAGTCATCCATTTTGTCAGTCTACATTCCAGCCTACAGTTTCATCCTTCCTTTGTTTTCCTGGTGTGTCTGATATGCCAGAGTCCATCATGGACAGGGTGGAGTGTTAGCAAAGTGGACACTGTAGTCTGGACTTTTGAAGACCCCCTAGTTATGTAGCCAGCACCATGTCTTTGGGATGCCAGGCAGAAGCTGCAGTGTTTATTGTGATCTCACAATCGCACGAAGATGCGGGCATAGCTTCGGACAGCACGCCGTGAGGACTTCACAGGTCCTTCCAGAAAACCTGATACCCAATAAGGAGCAGAGGGCTCTGTGGCATGTCGCGTACTCACAGTCCGGCCGGTAGCCCACGCTCCTCTCCGTCCGCTTCACCAGCAGGCTGCGGAGAAGGAAGACGGGGGCCTGAGCAGGGGGGTAGGGGAAGGGTGCAGGGACTTCAAAGCAGGGAGCAGCAGGAGCCGCCATGAGCCTGGCCAAATGGGCAGCTTTAAAAAGACAGGACAGAGGTGAGCCTGCTGCAGGCTGCCAACCTTGGAGCACTGGGCCCGCGATATCGTGCTCTGCCTGCCCCATATCCAACAGTTCTTTAGCCACTGCGCCCCCTAGTGCTGGGAACTGCAGTGCTTCTAGCTTCCTGCCTGTCGGTGTCTCCCTCTTTGGGAAATGTATTCAGCGTGTTAATGTGACCTTACTTATAATGCCACTTGACAAAAAAGCTCTGCCAAGGGATTGTGTGCCGGATGCCTCCCCACTGCCTCACCTGACCACTTTTACCATCTTTGGACTGTACTGTTTGAGTAGTTGCAACAGGGTCTTCATGGTCTTTCCTGTGTCAATGATGTCCTGGGACAAAGGGACAGGAAGACAGCATCTGAGTGGACCTCTGAGAGCTGGGCTTAACCCACAATGAAATGGAAGTGGCCGGGTTCTGTGGACTTACCTCCACTATTAAGACGTTCTGCATCCAGATTACGAAAAAGAGAGAGAGCGAATGAGTCAGACTGCATCTGTCAACATGATAGCGAATGTAATGCTGCGTTCCATTTTAACTCGTAACTCAGAAATACTTCCTAGTACGAAAATTCTACTGGAACTCCTGAAGTTGGAATTCCTACTCGGAAAGTCAGAGGAATTTACGCAACCCTGACCTCAGAGTTCAAGATGGCTGTGCCATTTATCAACAGAAGTTAAAGCTGTAGTTTTTACGGTTTATTAGCACTCGTGTCTTATTTGTGACATATAACGCCAAAGGGTTAGCCATCTCCTCCCATTCTGTGATTTATGGGGGGGGGGGTTGTAACCCCCCATCACCACAGTTTACCCCAATGGTAACTAACACCCATTTTCAGTAAATGGCAGGGTTAGACTAGAGGCAGACTTGGTGGCTGGGGGCAGCACCTATCGATTCTGCACCCAGAGACTGTAATCCTCTGTCAGATACCCGTAACCAAACATTTGCTTATTCCAAATCTTCCGAAAGGGGCATGTACCTTTCCTGTGAGTGTGGATAGGTCGTCCCCGCCGATTACCTTGATTTCACCTGTGGATTGGTCATTCTACATATGAAAAAAAACAGGGAGGAAGGAAAAACACCAGGACAGCCTCAGCTGAAGCACTGCTGATCTGAATTAAACAAATACTCTTTCTGTGCTCATCTTGGAAGAACCTGACTGGACCGGGGAGGTCAGGTGGATGCTAATTTAATCAAATCAGATCACTACAAAACAAACCTAGAAAATCAAGCTTTTCTTTTCTTTCTTTTTTTTTTTTTTACAAACTTAGACCCTTCTTGTTAAAAGACTGCTACTAAATGTTTCATTTTTGCATGGGGGTAAACAGTGTTCAAATGCCAATATACATTATTGCTGAAACATAAAAATTAGTTTAAAATTTTTCTATCTAAGCCTATGAGGATAAAATCTTGCGGTGCCCTCATTAATCCAAATGGCAAGATGCTCAGTGTAATTATTCGGGTAATTATACTGTTATTCTTGACTTCCGTGTAAACTACATGCAGCCAGTAATGGCCTGTAAGATGGAGCGGCAGAGGCGTAAGTCTCACACAGTAGCTCTTGAGTCGGATGAAGTCCACCGTCATGGGGATGGAGCGGTCGCTGTTGCGATTCAGGGCCTTGATGTAGTCCAGCAAGTCGGCAAAGAACTTGTAGCCTCCCTTGAGAACACAGAGAGCCACGATGTGGTGCCCCCCCATGTCACGCATGATGTCCCGTGCCAGGCGCTCAGCCCTAGGGGTTAAGGTGGCGGGGAGTGAAATGAGGAGGAGGTCAGCTTGCTGCGGGCTGTTGGTGTTACGCCTCTAAATAAAATAGGGCTGCCTAGAGGTATACATTTCAGGTCCAGAAAGAAAAAAAATCGAGACCAAGATTTTTGTTTCAACCCACCTGGTTAAAACAATACTCCAAACTGGTTGGTTGAAATCTTGGTCTGGATTTCAACTGTCTGGACCTGAAATTTATATGTTTGGGGTTGCCCCTGTTCGGTGGATGTGCAGATTCAGCTCTGGGTCCAGGGTGGGTCCATTCCAAATCCAAGCCAATTCCAGAAACCCTCCACAATTCTGAAGCACAGCTAAACAACCATCCAGCTCCACTTCTGTTTAGATGCATGGAGATTGCTCCAAGCTTTAGAGCTAGACCACAACTAATAATAAGCAAGGTCATCTAATCTCCATGCTTCCTCCTTCCACCCCTGCCTTGGCTGTTAGATATAAACATCTGTAGCTTTCAAGGTCCAGTCTCAACACTGCAGTATCTACTTTCTGCATAGAAGCTTTATTGAAAAATACTGTGTACTGAAAGCATGTGGTACAGAAGCAGTTTTCCTTTTGGGATTTGACCAGATGGTCCTTCAGAAGCACATCCTGACCAGGAGGCTTCTACACACCCAGCCCGTCCTCTTTCTTCTGGCTCTATCTGTTCATTTTTTATTTTCTGGCACGTGGTCTCGCCACCATGCTAACTCAAAGGTGGCCCTCTGATTTGATCTTAAAGAGACAGACAAGACTTCCCTTCACTGTGGGCAGTCAATGCAGGTGCTGAGCATGACCAGGGGAGTGGACGTGGCTCCCCCATGGCGCACACCGCGAGGGACCCACCTGTCCAGGATGAGGCCATGTGGGATGTAGACGCGCTCCAGGTCGCTGGCATAGTGCTTGGGTATGCAGAAGAGGTCCAGGTCATAGCCCTGCTCTTCATCTCCGATCTACAACGGACAGAATGGCATCACCAGCACTCTGGTGAAAATGTGCCTTGTAAAGACCTTTTCCTGCTTTGGTAGAAGTTGTTTTGTAGCTTCAGTACTGCACTGTTGTCTTGGCGACTCCTTGACAGCAGGTATGTTTGTAATGTGCTGTTTTCCTCATTGTGTGAAATGTAAATACAGAAACTAGATGCCAGTGAACAAGTTCAGCTGCCCTGAACTTCTGGCCTAGATGGAGTAGCAAACAGAATGATCATTATCATGAGCTAAACTTACTCTTGTAACTGGCTTAGCACACATTTGGTTCATCTTTAAAGCAGTCAACCCAGCACACTTGAGTTGTGGAAAGGGGCCTAATTCTAGCTGCTCTCTTAATCAGAGCAAACATCTCTGCCCATGGCTGCCAGCCCCATTGCAGGCCACATCTCGCGCATGTGTAATATGCTGTTTAAAAAAATGCTGAAAACCTAAGACAGACTAATCTGGTCAAGCCTCCTCCCTTGTCAGAGGAGGGACAGGAAGGCCTCGGCCCAAGGCTGGAGGCTCCAAAGGCTGAAACAGGGCAGGACTGAAAAGGCCTCACCTGAGGCAGGTAATTAATATGGATTGCCGGAATGAAAATTGGTTAGTCTAGTTGCCACCCACCCATATAATTTTAATACCCACTCATCCAATAATGTACACGGTAATACATAAGGATTAACGCTGACGCGCTAAAACACGTGTAACTACAGGTAAATCATAAAACCGACACAGAGCTTTATTTTACATGACCTCAAACCACGGGTAACGTGCAATTTATACTTTAATAATGGCTTTTCACAGTATTAATACCTGAGTCTCGTCGATCACGACAGTGAAAAGTCCACACTCCGATTCATTAGATGCTTTTAAAACGTGACCCGCACTTTGAGTCAAGCCCCACACCCATCCTCCCCCCCCCCCCCCCGATCAATTAAAGAAAAACATATCTGATACCACTTTAATTACGGTCTGCACTACCTCTTCCCACGTAATTCGAGCAAAAGGGCTTCGGCCGTCTGATCGTATCGAGTCCGTGCGGCGCTGCGCGCAGCGGCAGCGTTACAGCGCCTGCGGACACGGCTTTACGGTCTCTCCACCCTGGAAAATACACCGGAGAAAAGAGCCGGACATCAGGCTCGGCCAGAACAACTCAGGAGTAAAAGAAATTTATAGTTAAGAGGTAAATAAATCTCAGTTTGTATTGAGGGGGGAAAGAGGGCTATAACCGACGGGAAAATGTTTGTTTTCTTCCCAACATTGATAATCTTAATATATTGAGGGTCATGTTTCTCTAAACCGCGTATTAAATATCAGAGACAGACTATTAAATGACATTTTGATTAAAGTGGATCTACGCGTGCTGCATGACATAGATCGCAGTCCCGGGTGCGCTGGAAGTCATTAGTCTGAACAGAAGAATAAGGCAAAAAAATACAGGTTTATTCTCTTTGACAGGACTCCGCACACCTCAAATCGCCTAGAATGAAACGGCCTAAGCTAAATGACAATATTACGGGAACGATGGAGCATTTATAGGTCAATATATCGTTCATTTGACTCGTGCTTATAGGTTTAAAAAACCTGAATATTCCCAATATACATGGACAACACGGACATTTTACAGTATGTCTAGATGGGTGGGCACCATTTTGTGCTATTTTAAATCGGTAAAAAAGAACGGCATAGCAGTTTGAGTGGGTTATATAGCCCGTGGACGTGTGGCTGCGATGCGTGTCCGGCTATACAGCGCCCCACGCTTTCATTGTTTATTTTCCAGAAACACCCGGTTGCCGGGGAACTCAGTGCGGAGCCACGATTCCCCACGTCATGTGTCTGCATGGTGTATCTCAGCACAGGGCCATTATCTCCACCAAAAACAAAACACGCAACAGCAGTAGTCTAAGCAATAGACGGATCGGGTGCAGAAATTTTCCTTTGCAAACTGGTCACAGAAAACAGAAAATGTGCGTCGCATTTTGCACGAAAAAGAGAAGGAAAAAGCGGAACCGATCCAGTGACTGACGAGTCCTCCTTATACCCAAAGAGGGATACAGAGGGCTTATTTATAGCAAACCGGGACGCAAACTTACCACGATGCAGGGACTGCCCGTCGCCATGTCGGTGACCGCGCGCTGCTGGGTGACGGCCGCCGACTCTGTGCCCCCCCTCCCGGGACTGGGATCGGTCGCGGTTTCCCCTCCGACTGACGATGTGCCGCTGCCGTCAGAGTCCCGTCACCGCTGCGCTGGCTGCTGGATGACGGGCCGGCAAGCGCCGCCCACCGCCGGGCACCGGCCCGCTTTGTGAAAGCGGAGTGCAGTTACGCAGTGCGGACCCCGCTTTCGACATGTGTAACTGACAAGTTACATGCCATGCTATATTCTGGAGCACAGATGCAATCATCTACTCCACTGTGCAAGTAAACACACACACACACTTTTCACGGTAACCAAATTAAATAAAATATCTGGTTCCTTCTTTATAATTAAAATGATGTCAAAATACAAGTAACTAAGCATACTGGCTTCTGGTGAATCGGAAAATTTGAGGGAATGTTGGCTAATTGTGTCGACGGTGCCATTTACTGCCAAAACCCACCCAATCATAACTGGTAGTTTAACCTGACACTTAGAAACTTGTACTCCAGGTATAACTGATGTATTTGAAAACGACAGGGAAACACTGGGGAGGTAAATTGATTATGTCCGTTCTTCAACAATAACTAAATTATAAGCACTGTTTAACCGTGGTGTAAGGCGCGCCTATTGATCGATTCTTTAATATATTTAATATGTGCTGAAAGGTTCAGTTTATAACCGATAACCGGCATAAACCGTTACCTCAATCAGGAAGGATTCCGATATTATTGACAAGTGAAGGTCAAGGCAGTGCAGAGACTGCCCCCTACTGGCTAACACACAAAATACACAACTAAAAAAAAATTCCAAAACATTGATATAAACTGATACTTACAGACAGTTCTAAATTTGATATAAATTGATTCTTATAGCAACCTATAAATGAGAAGTGTCCTCTCGTTGTCTCTAGTATATTGCGTAAATAACCAAACTAGCCCATGGTGCAGGTAAATGAAAATTCAGCTGTTAGAAAAATATGAAAGTAGTCAAAGATCATGCTACCACAGGACTTTTAATCCTGACTCTGAATACAAAGAAAGCCACATATTTTCAATTACAATCATGATAGCAATACAGTATTAAAATATAATACACAGTTCAAGAGGGGAGGAAACTCACAAAAAAGGACACCTTCCTAAAAAAATAATAAAAAATAAAATAGAATAAGCGCAAGAATTGATTTCATAATTTTGAAGAAAACACAGAAAGGAGCAGAAGGCAGCATCCTTAGCATGGACTCCAGGAAAGATCCTGGTTTCTTCGTAAATAAAGGCTGGTGTTGTCACGTGACTTTTGTTTTCTGAAATGTGTGGAACACAGGAGTGTTAGAATCAACGTCTCTGATCAGTCTGGTCTCCTGCAGAACGACTCTGCGGTTCGCCCACAGCACCGGGTCCGAGGGGCGTCTGTTGGCCACGCCACCCTCCTGCATCTCCACGTCCAACCCTCATCCGAAAAACCGCTCAATTTATCCGATCTCTCTTTCTAATAAGTATGAATCGAGCTCACTGATGTGCGCCCGGGCAAAAAAACAGGTCAGCGGAGATGGCATGGGCTAGAGGACATGAGTGTGTCTGACAGTCAGTTTTGGGCAGGGGTAGTTGGGGGGGGGGGTGACTTGTGCATCCTCATGGGGGGAGGGTTGGGTGAACCCAAAATGGGATATAACAAGCCCCATGTTTTGCTAGTATACCACATACAAAAATATCTCATCTTTTCCACCTTTTGATCCCATGGTGCCGTATCCTCTTTGTATTCATACTGTGCCACCTGCGAGAGAAGAGGGGAGAAAAGCCTTTAATGTGGCAGGACATTTATCCTGAAAACGTCAGACCATGGAAACAGCCAACTGCCCTCAAACTGTCCATAACTGGTCTAGTTTGGGGGGGGGGGGCGAATCTAAATATGCATTTCATGGGGCCCGCAATCTCTAGTGGTGCCTCTGACTGTAGGTCCAAATTTCAAGGATTTATACATTCATTCCATATCAATAATCCATGGCACATGTGAGTGGCTGGTGGTTAGCACTGGGGCAGAACTAGGTGGAGACAGGCGCCCCCTGCAGGCTATACCTAGTTGCCGTTGAGCTGCGGTGGGGGCAAAGCGAGGCTGCTGGCCCGCTGCATGCCAGCCTTCTCTCGGCTGCGGGACTCCCTCTCCTCATCCTCCTCATCCCGCTCCTCGTTGCCGCTGTGGTTCTTGCAGTACAGCCTGGGCAGACGGTAAATGGGGCTGTGGATACCAGATCCCAAATCACGGTGCCACCAGAAATCCCCGAGTTCTGCTTCTCCCATAATCCCATGGGCCCCGAGCAATTCAAGAATGTGTGGAATTCTGCTGTGCTGCAGCCAGATTGGTCGATATTGTTAATTTCACATCATTAAAATATAAAAGTTTTAGGTTAACAAACTTCAATAAATCGCAAGATATGTACAGCAAGTTTGTCAAACTCCAATGGGGGGTACACTCCTTCAGAACCATATACATTAAATATGACCTATTCAAGAACAATAAAAACTTAACACAAACCCTGAAGTTTTGGAGTCAAGGATCTCAGATTTTTTTTTAATTCAGGATAAAAAAAAAGCAAACTTCTGCTGTTAAACTGAGCATCTTGAGAAGCGCCAATTGGGGCAGCAGCACATCAGGAGAACAGCAGATACATTTATATAAATAACACTTTGCCTATGAAAGGGAAGGTGCCGGCTGTCACTGAAATGGGCACATGTGGTGATGCTGACTGGCAGCTCAGACACTGAAGCTGGCGCTGATGGGCCACTGCCAGCCCGGGCACCATGAAGGCTGGCAACACTCACTTGTAGATGCCTCTGGCCATGTTCTCTATGTACTTGGCCTTGTCCTCTACGCCGCAGTGGTAGTGGTAGGTCTTCACACAGGCCTTGATCTCACATCCAATGGTGGCCCCCAGCTGGCCACACAGGGTGCACTTCTGTGAAGGAGCGAGAGAGAGTAAGAAGTAAGGTCACAACATACATGGAACGAAGACCCAACACAACTTTCCATCACCCAACTGACACACACACATATTCCTATCTTACTGAGGACCATCCATTCATGTCTATGGGAAAAACCCTAATCCTAGGCACACCAATCTTAATGCTCTATCCAACCCTAACGTTAACCTTCACTTTTTTTGATTCCATTTGCAGATTTTTATAAAATGAAGTCTGAAGTAGTGAGGACCCAAAAATGACCTTTGAAGATTTGTTAAGTTTCCTTTAGAACCTCTGTGCAACACAGGGAGAAGAAACCTCTCTCTCACACACACGCACAGACACACACACGCAATAGTGCTACCCGCTGAGCCACCATGTCACCCCTACCAGCGCAATCAGTGCAACAAAAATAATTGAACTAAACATAGCAGCCTTCTCAGCGTAATGAAGCATCAATCAACTCATCAAAGAATTGTCGTCATGTAAACAACACATCCCCGGAAACGGAGGAATCAGGCCCCAGTACACACGTGCTCACTGGCAGCTTTCAGCCGAGTGCGTGTGGGGGTCATTACACCAACCCAGCACGGTAGCTGCTAATGGACCACTGAGCTGGACAATCCTCCAGGAAGTTCTACCAGCCCCTCACCATTCTCTTCCCCCTTTTGATCTCCTGGATGACCGTCTTTATGTCGAAGTTCCCAAATTCTGCGCGAGAGGTGGTGGTAAGCTGGACGGTCCCGGAGGAAAACAACTGCATAAAGAAAGAAAGTAAACCTAGTCAAGGAAATGAGTGGCTTGGGTGGTGGGGACTGTTTAGCGCTGCCAAGGGGATCACAGGAGCACAGAGAGGACACTGTGAGCGTGGGATTAGGATTGTCCCATTAAACATAAACACAACAATACAGGAATATTTTACAACACATAAAGGCACTGAATGAAGCCAATATAAAACACACGCAACTGGGCCGTAACACCATGTTCAGCAAAACAAAAACGTGATGCATGCATAAATAACACTTTCCATAAGATTCCAGTAAACACTGGAATAAACATTTTATACCAAATTGTTATGTTTCATGAAAAAAATCCACATGTCAGGGGTTTTGTTCATGGTGCTGTGATATCCTTTGGACCTACTAGAAAATGACTGGTGACCAACTGGTGGTAAAATGAGCATAGGGTGGAAGTGGACTCCTTGACTGATAAACATCTAAACTGGCATACAAATGTGGGAGGCAAACTGAAGTACACCAGCGCCATCTGGAGGACTGGAGGTAGGCAAGCTGGGAAAGACTGGGCAGGGGAGGTTGTGCTGGATGGTGGTAGCAACAGGCAGGGGGGGCGGGTGGCCGGCGGACCAACCATGCACTTGTAATGTGCCGCCACCTTCTTGCCGTTGTCGACGTGCAGCACTCCGCGGGTCTCGTTCTCATCCTCGCCGGCATGGCAAAATCCGCAGCGCAGGCCGGAGTCACCGAGGCTGCCACGCAGGGGGGAGCGGTCTCGCTGTGAGGCACGGAGAGTCATTCAAAGACACGCACGAGGCACCGGGGGGGGGGGATCCCGCATGGGAGACGAGGCTCTTACGTGCGTGGTGCTCTCCGCGTCATCTGCGCCGTGCGAGGAGGTTGAGCGGGTGTCTTCCGACTGGCTGTGGCTGCCCACCTTGATCCGCCCCCTCTCTAACCGTCCCCGGCCCCGGCCCCGAGGGGGGGACGAGTCCGAGTCGTTGGCGGCCCCCGCCAGCTCGTCTGGGGGACAAAAAACCGCTTTTGGTTACTTTCAAACTCAACCCCAAGGGAACAACCCCCTTTCTACACTTACAAGCTGATGAAATTTTTATTATTCTACAATTTTCTTTACAAATGCTTTTATCTGAAGTGACGCATCTCGTCAGCCAGTCCCTGGACCAATCAGGGGGCAAGGGCCTTGCTGAAGGCCCCAGTGACATCACTCTACCAACTATGGGATTTGATCTGGCAACCTTCTGATCACACACCACAGGCCCTATAAGTGCTGATTGAAGGTGAAATCTGGGCAGAATTTATCTACATTCAACATTTTTAACTCGGCTGAAACATGTCAGCCCAGATATTCCATCTACTCTGCAGGCTTTTGCACGCATGTTTGTAACTTGGACAGACTTAAACACTGGTAATCTCAGAGATAACTGTATTCCCCAGAACCAGCCGTTTTAGATAACTTAACTTAAAGGGTCCTCAGAGAAGGACATGTTTGGTATTCATCCATGATCTTTACCAAGAACTTTACCTCAGAAGGTGTGGATTCAACCAGGACTGAAAATCTCTGCCCCATTGGCCTGGGTGACAGCAAACAACAAGGTGTGTATCTTGAGGATCTTATTAAGCTGTCCGGGGGGGGGTCGTTTAGGGTCCCCAACATCCCCTGGTGTACCGATGATTTGCAGCCAACAGGCCACACAAATGGTGGCGGCACTGCCCATACCTTCACTGGAGTCCTGTGTGGCATCACGGTGCTTACGACAGTAGACACTGCAGGACGAAGACAACATGAGGAAACAAGGGAAGGGGGCGAGGTGAAAAACAGGCACCCCCCCCCATAAAATACATTATCACAAAGCTGCCGTGTGGCAAAAAAAAAAACCTAGGGTTTTCTTAAAGGCGGCATCTTAAAGGCAAAGTGTGCAGCCACCCAAAAGGCTCTGCTGTAGGTTGACTATGATGTAGCTGCTGAGCCGTAGGACCCTGCGAGTACTGGGGGGCCGTGTGCCAACTGCCAGTATGACCATGTAGGGGAGCGGATGGCTCACTGGGAGCCGAGGACTTACAGGTAGATCCCCTGTGAGGGGTTTTCCTTCACCTGCGCCTTGTCCCACAGGGCGCAGTAGAAGTGGTACGTTCTCCTGCAAGTCTTCACGTCGCAGCCAATGGTGGCCCCCGGGCGGTGACAGGAGGAGCACATCTGCGTGGGGGCGGTAACGGGGAGGGGGGGTGGTGGTGGATGGCATGCTGTCAAAATACCACGGGCCGCTCAGACCCCTCTGAGGCAACCGACATATCGCGTGAAAGATGCAAGTTAAACAGCATCGAGAAGTAAAAGGCCAAACGATTCTAGACAACAGTGTCTGGCACATAAATAGGACATATAAATAAATATCCATCCATCCATTTTCCAACCCGCTTATCCTGTTCAGGGTCGCGGGGGGTCCGGAGCCCATCCCGGAAGCTACGGGCACGAGGCGGGGAACAACCCAGGATGAGGGGCCAGCCCATCGCAGGGCACACTCACGCACCATAAATAAATATATTTACATAAATGTATAATGTACATAAATAGGAGAAATAAACTTGGGAGTTACACAGAAGCTTACTAGAGGAGAAAAGCCTGTTCTGGTTGTCAGAAGTTGTTGGGCCTTCCTATTGAGCACTGCAGTCGGCTCAAGCTTCAGGCATGATACCCCGTTAAAAAAAAATGGACGATACTGCCCTCCAAAGGCTGGCAGGAGACGAGGCGGGGCCTGAGCCACACACTCACCAACTTGTTGCCTCTCTTAATTTCCTTCTTGACGTCCTCCACGGAGAAGCCCCCGATGTTCTCGCTCTCTGAGTGAGAGGTAACCAAGGCAGAGGAGAAAAGCTGGAGGAGGGAAGGGTGCCGTTAATTCGATTCACGTTAATTTAGGAGATGCATTTGTCCAAAGCGATATACAATTACGGAAACTCGGGGTCAGCCAGGATCCTGGGAGCGGTTAGGGTTAATGGCTTTGCTTATAGGTTCAGATTCCTTGGCCGGCAGAGTAATCATATCAGCATTGACCCTTTCTTCCTCCTCATCTTCACAGCCTCAATCTCTACAGTAAGGTTCCCCAATTCCGGTCCTGGAGGGCCAGAATCCCACAGTTTGCATATTTCCCTGCTCAAATACATCTTAATCAGCTAATTGCCAAGTTTAGTAGGTGTGTTCGAACTGGGAAATCTACAAACTGCTTTGGGTTCTGGCCCTCCAAGACTGGAACTGGAAACTCTACACCCCAGCAGGAGAGCAAACCAAAGGCCTTCCTCGCGTAAGCGCGGTGATGACCTCTCCTCACCATGCACTTGTGGTGGGCCGCCACCTTCTGGTTGTCCGACACTAGCAGCTGGCCACATTCCTTGTCCCGGTTGCTCCTGCAAAAGGCGCACTTCCGCAGGCGCGCAGATGCGCCCCGCTTCGGCCCCGACGAGCCAGACATGACCGAGCCCCGTCCTGGGAGGGGGGCAGAGAGCAGGGAGATCATTACCCCCGCCTGTTTTCCATTAACCAATGAGCCTAGCAGAGGCCAAAAACAGCTTACTGGGCTAACTCTGCCATAAACAGATCGGTTTTTCACACGCAGCCTGGTACATTTCTGAAACCACCCTGCCTGGTGATACAGGCATTTCCCTGCCTCAGATGTTTCCGGGTCTTTCTCTGAGCTACAGTGGTGGCTCAGATCCAACTGCTGGATTTGAGCCTTTGACCTTCTGCATTCGGAGGTCGTGTCTGCCGGTATGCCCCAGCCCGATCATCGCGCCCATGAGGCCTCAGCACCCAGAGCGTTTCGGCTGCGGGTGAAAGGGAGACACTAACCGTCCACTGGCCATTCCCTTCTCCCCGAGAATCCCCGTAAATTATGAAAATGAGTTTAAAAACAAAAACAAAAAAAAAAACTAGACGATATACCAGAGAATGTTTTCTCTGCAGTCAAACAATGACAAAATTTTACAGAAAAATGACTATTTCTAAGATGGGTAGATTTGGTGAACTATTGTATATTTTCAGTTACAGAGTTAAAATTTAAGTGTCAGGCGCAGGCAGCCCCCAGACAGCCGAGTTCTGCAAAGACTGTGTCCCCCCCCATCAAAGGCATGTGCACCCCTGCCTGAACAGTCTGTGGGGATCTGGGAACATGGCATTGGATTTGGGGAGCAGAAGTCGTCGTGTTGGGTATTGCTAAACAGCGGGACAGTAACATGTCATTTCCGAGGTCCCTGCTGTGACATGGCCAGCATCACGTGGACCAGGTGGCTGGAAAGACCTGGACTGGGACTGAGAGGTGGCCAGCTGAGAAGGTGTGTGTGGGGGACATGTGTCTTGTGTTTTTTAAACTCGGACACCCATATCAGTGAGTGAGAGACGGCGTTTCTGGTAGGAATGAGAAATGATTATACAACCCAAGGCTGCAGACCAGCAAGTGGATTTATGCAAAAATCAGGGATGAACTCTGGAGCAGTATAAAAAGACTTTTATTGTACTGGATGTTGGGAGAGGCCCAGATCTTGGTGCCCCATAACATAGGGAGATGGAGGGAGGTGATGGGGCACAGTGACAGAAACCCAGGCCAGTGGGGTTTAGCTGGCGACCTGTGCGTTTTAGGAGTGAATTTTAAGCACATTTTCATTAAAACTGCTTTGGGCCTGACTTCCACTTGCCTTCAACATAGAATATTATATATAAATAAAAGTGATACATATGGTATAAATTTTATATATATCGACATATACACACTATAAAATGTGTGTATTTTATAGTGTGTAAATAATTTTAAGTGTGTGTTAGTTATTTGATATATTTTGATGAAACTGCATGGCATTATTTCAAAAGAATGAGCCAAAATATCACGTATGCCTACATATTACTAGGCCTTATAAATAAAATGTAATTCATGAAACTAATACATTTCGTATTCTTTGAGAATTATATGAAAACGTGTTTAGAACAAAAAACAGCATCTATAAATAGCTGGCTAACTGGTCACAGTAACAAACACACACTGAACGTAATTAAAGGTTCGCTTTTAATTCCACGCTAACTATATGTGTTGTTATCGTCACTGGAATTATCAGACGCAACTTGATGGCATAAATGTGATTTTTTAAGCACACTTGGGCACAGCCGCAGGGGGAATAAACACGACCTGGCTTAGCATTAGCGGCTGTCCGCGGCGGCGCCAGAAACGCGGCGCAACGTGCGGATCAGCCTGCCAAGTGAAGTAAACAAGGAGACGCGGAGCAAAAGTCCCCCGGGGGAAGCGTGCTCTAATCCCGCATGGAGCCCCCCGAGACGGTGGAGTGGCTCCGCAGGCAGCGCGGCGGCGGCACAGCCGGAATGCACGCTTGGCGGGGCGCTCAATCGCGGCGCCGCTTTGCGCTCGCCGCTCCACCACAATGTCAATTTTCCCTACAAAAAGGGGGGTGTGCCTCTCCCAAGAAGAGCATCCAGTGGTTTTTTCCTCCCTTCTTGTTTTAATAATGATTCCAGCCTAACGCGAACACCCCACGAGGCCCCTGGCCGGAGGAAGAGGAGGCCGGGGGAAAAAAATCGAAGAGTTTTCTAAGAGAGTTTTGCGATACGGGCGCCGCGGCTCATTCATTCGGGCGCGTTCGTCCCCTGCGAGCGGCCGTGGCGCAGGCGATTTGCCCGCCTGGGACGCGCCACGCTACCGACGGGCGCACGATCGCATCGGGGGGGGAGGTAAAGCAGAGGAGGAGGGGGATCACTTTTTTGTGGACAAGTCCGTCTGCTAATCCCATCGGCGCTACCCTCCGTGATATTCCCAGCTTAATAACGACGCATGGATCTCCCTTACCCGTCCCGGTGGGTTGCAGTCACGCCGCTCCGCCAGATGAGGGGAAATGGTATTAGAAAAGTGCGTGCGGATGTTTTTCTGCTTCCTCCCACAGCGATGGAAGCGCTTGCGGATCCTCCGTTTCCCCACTGCGTCTCATTCGCATGACGTTGCGCACTGCAAAAAAAAAAAAAAGCACGTTTGTTTGCTAGATCCTCCGAATTCACGCCCCTTACGCACACGCAGCCGCCTCCTTCCCGTAAGGTACGGCGCGGCGCAAACGCTCAGCTTCATCATTCATTTTTTTTTGTAAAGGCTGTTATCGGAGGAAATATTATACGCTGTTGATTTTTTTTTCTCTGGGACTAAAAAGTTGTAGAGGATTTATTTGGATTAACAGGAAACGCACTTTGTAGCGGAAGAACCTACGACATGTTGAAAACGAAAGGAGATCAGTCGATCGGTATAAATAATCAGGAGTTTTATCCCTTTTTTTGGTGCTGATGTCGTGTATCTGGATGTGTCTTTAGTATTATTCCAACCCCCCCCCCCCATTATATTATGATTTTAAAAATCTGCATTAAAATGCTTATGGAACCACGGCGGGTTTTTTGAATCGTCACACTGCTACAATAACATGCCTTACAATAGTACATATACAATTTAGAATCCTACATATATATATATATATTTTTTTTTCTACTTATTTGGAAAAGGACAAATTTAATCTAAATATTTTTGAATGATTAAGTGAATCAAATTAACGACCAAATATAATGTGTATAAGTGTCTATGTGCAGGTATTGAAATTATTTATGCAAACTTAAAATGTATTAGTTATATCAAAAGTCCGCACCTCCAGATGATTTCCATTAACTTCAAACATTTCATTGACAAATTAACCCAGAGAACTAGACTTGTTTTAAATTCTGTATAAAATTGTATGTCCGTAGTATAGATCATTAGATTTTCTTGAATTGTAAGAATACGTAGGGAAATCACTGGATACTTCCCGCAGCCTTACACCTTCGTTCGTTTTGTGATTTTGATGTACAAGCATGTTGTGTACGTTGTCAGTTATCTCGCCTGAATACGGCCTGCCCGATTGCTCTGCGCCTGCGATTGGCTGAACGAGACGTCCGTCAAACCGTGGCTGGCCAATAGCTTGCCTGCATTCAGCCCCATGGTAGAGGAGGCGGATAATGTGTATGAGGTAGACAGTAAAAACCGCAGCCTTGCCGGACTAGCAAGTTTTTTTCCCCTCTTCATTTCCTCCACAGAAACATTCGAGTCTAACTCCGACATGAGGACCTAGCTAAGCCCATATTTCCTTTTAAGCGTACCTCGGCTAGCTGGCTGGCCACGTTCCGGTCAGTGTTCCCAGTTCGGTGAGTAGCCTTACCCGTCTCGTGTTGTTACCTAACGAGTAACTTACATTTTTTTAAAAGATATGTTATCGAGCAAACTGCGTTTCACTATCTGACCGTTATGGAATTCATGCACACGCGCCGCGTTATGAACTGTAGAAACGAGGGCTGTGACATGTTATAATAAATTGGTTTGATGACTTGTAACGTCCAGGAACTTGGTGTTAAAAAGTAACCTAGCTAGCGCCCGCCCGGCCGGCCGCGCTCTTTGCTGCGCGTCGCTATCTCGCTGCTTCCCTCGTCGCCGCTCGGAAGTGTGGCAGCCTGTCCGCTTGTATTTTTTTAGACATCCTCTTTTATATGCTTTAAATGGGACGGTCAGGCGACTCCGGAGACCGTTTCGGAGAGCTGCATCGCCCCGCTGTCTGCGCCCCCCGGTGGCGGCGCGGCTCCCCCCTGCCCGGTGTTGGCCTTTGCCGCGTTACTGTGTGAAAATTCAGCGTTCTTAAGGCCAAACGCCACTATAGCTAAGTGACTTTTATGGTCTTGTAGTAGATTGGCAGCTCTCTCAATATGTACGTCTATATATGATCTACTTATTATGATACAGGATACACATTAGGTAAACATGCCTGTAGTTTGATTTATGCTACACATCCCGCGTGGATGTAATTAAGTCCTATTGGACCCGAGGAAACGGTAAATAAGGATACACTTAAGATACTGCCAGCTCTCAGTTCATATGAAGAGGAAATAACTTATTTGTACTGGCAGGTCTCCGTGTTTGCTCAGTGATGCCATGCTCTGGAACTGGGGGGACGGATTGGGAAACAATTCAGGAGCTGGCAAGTAGTACGTAGGAAAAATGCAAATGAGCCGTTACGGGTGACGGGGGACACGCTGTAAAGTGGCCATTTCCATGGCAGGGTATGCAAATAGGCAGGAGTGCAGGCCTGCCTGTGCGATTGGGGAGATGAAGTGAGGGGGCTGCTTTTGAACTGGCAACTTCTGATGTCATCAGCTAAGATCACACTTCCTGTCAATTACTGTAGTTTTTCCTTTCCCCGCCCTCTGTTTTAAACCAATATTTGACTAATTTTTGGTAGCACTAAAACTTGGGTGACCTTGGTTTGGCACACCGGAAGCTCTGAGCAGAAGGTAGTACCACAGTAACTTTTGTGGACATTAAGTTTCATACTTTGCTAGTTAATGTTATGTAGAGAATTATAGTCTTTTAAACATTTGTAGTTTTTCATATATTGCCTATGTTGCTGTAGTATTGCCTTGTATGATGGGTGTACCTCCCTTCAGAGACCTTTCAGCTGGTGAAATGGAAATACAGGCATTAATTATTTAAAGCAGAATGCAGGATTTAATGTAATTATTCATGTTGCACTATTTAGCTGCTAAGCACAATGTTATATACCAAAACCAGCAGTGCTTGTAGCGGGCTGGTACTCCTCAGTACCCAGTCCAAGCCCCTTTTTATTTTTTTTATTCAGCCTGCTGTGAACATTTATGTACCAGCACCTTTCATAATCTGACAGTACTGAATAACAAGGGGAGTACTGACACTTGTTTCTTCCCACTTCAAGCACAATGGATTCCTACAGATGATCTGGTACATAAAACAGCAAAACTCTGTAGTCTTTCTGCCACAAAGCAGAAAAGATGGTCACTTTAATTATTGATCTTTTGCCTGTTGACTTCCTGTCCATTTTTAAGTCAACATTTGGTACAGTCAGCCTGCGTCTTAAGAGGTTTTTGTGCGAGTGTGGTTTTGAATGATCGCAGTTTGAAAATATTTTTTAAAAGCCTTAAAACTAACAAGCACAATTTCAAATTGGTGCGCAAACAACTACTGTAGTGTTTTTACATGGAATTTGCATTGCATGGGTACAGTTCTGTAATCTAGGCACTATCTAAACTATATTGCAAGTTGGGAATAGGTGCATATGCAAAGCAAATAGGCACTTTTATATAAGCAACAAACATGGTTTTGAGGTATCGCTGTGGGTTGTGGAATGAATTGACTGCATAAAATGCAGGGGCAAAAGTCTTGGGCCAGGGGTTGCCAATCTTATCCACAAAGGGCCAGTGTGTATGCAGGTTTTTGGGATAACCTTTTAGGTCAGCTGTGACAACTCCTCAGCCAATCAGTTGCCTAATTAGTAATGTTAATAGGTAGTTGCAGCGAAAAACCACATGCACAACAGCCCTTTCTGGGTAAGATTGGCCACCCTGCTTTTAAGCACTCAAATAAAATGTTTAAGACCCTTTATTTGAGTAGTAACTTTATATTTGTTCAGAGAAATTCAATTTAACATTAAAACATATGCAAATTAACAGTAACACAATAAAAAGACAGTAAAACAATTTCTTGTGTTGTCCAAAAAGTTAGTTATTTTCCTGGATGGCTAGATGAACACTGCTTTGGTTCCCAAACCTCTCCTCAAGGGCGCCTCAGCCATTCCATATATTTGGTAAATTTTACCATTAGCTCTCTTAATTAGCTTATTAGTTAACTCAATGAGTTATTGGGTGTGTTCGACATGGGCTTAGGTCTGTCTGCAGCTGACGTGATGTAGCACACGATCTGCCCAGGGCTGCAGGGGTGGAGATTAAACTGACAGGCGTCAAGTCAGACAACTTTCCCTCCTCGTAGTGCGGGAGATCTGACTGCAGTGGTCGAGTTGCATTGGTGTCATTCGTGGCAGATGAAATAGACATTGTGGAAATTCCAAAGCATGGAGAATACGGCGAACAGCGAATGTTATTTAAAATTTAAAAACATGCTTCATGTTATATTTATAACCTTATGCCCGTAGTTTCCTTTGGCTTACGGAATAGGGCAGATTAAATCTTAAAACTCCTCCATAACTCTTTACTTTTTTTAATATAAGATTTTCCCCACCAAATATATGAGAAAAAAGGGGTGATTTTAGCCTAGATGGATAGAGAGATTAAAAAAAGAAGCTTAACCTGCAGGGGGAGGAGTAGCTGACAGCCTGTGCCCACCTGGTTTTCAGATATCCTTTTTCCTACATTAAGGTTGACTGGTAAAGGTACCACTGCCGTGACATCATCGTAAACGCGCCACAAACAAACACACAACATTTTTTTTAACTTGTCCCTACACTGTTTGTAAGTC
>JAODKL010000002.1:11220210-11246222 GCA_026780765.1 Petrocephalus schoutedeni
CGGAGGAAACCCCACAACGGCACGGGGAGAACATGCAAACTCCACACACATGGAACTGGGCAGGATTCGAACCCCTGGCAATTAGATTTTTTCTTAAAATCGTTCAGCCCTAGTCAAGACCAGAATGCATCACTTGCCAGTGCTGTAAGTGGCTGCTTGAAGTCAAACGCACCCATTGATTATCCAAACAAGGTTGGTTAGTGGTCTAGTCAAAATGCATGGTTGTATTTGTATGGTTGCTGTAAATACTGGGGTGATTGCAGGAGAGGATTTGCAATGGCTAAGCTGACACACTTTCACAGACATTATATAGTTTTATAGCAACATGAAGATCATTGCACAATACTACAAGTTCACCATCTCGTCTTGGTTTGTGCCATCCCCAGAAAGTTACTGACTTTTGCAAGTCCCCCTGCCACCAACATCATCTTCCCACCATGCCGTTCCCCTTTGGGAAGTCCCAGAAGAGTCCTGCGGACATTGTGAAGAGTCTGAAGGAGAATGTGGCCTACCTGGAAAAGCTTGAGGCCTCTGAGAGCAAGAAGTGCGAGAAGGTGTGTGATGGTTTGGCTGGGCTGAAGACCCCGGGGCAGAAATGGGCATCCTGCTGTCATGTTGCAATGCTGTGTTGTTAGTCTTGCTCAGCAAGAATCCTCAGGTTTTGAATGACATGAGGTGCTCACCTGTGCCCCCCACCCCCCTGTGTCATTGTTATCAGTTCTAAGACATTGTTAGAAGTCTGTTTACATTTATGTTCAGTCCCTTTTGCTGATACACTTATCTATAACTTCCTCTGTGTTTTGTTATTTTTATCATTGCTTAACTAATGCCGAAATGCATGCAGGGTGCACAGTGTAAATGTCCCGTATTCTGCAGCGAATCTCTTCCTGGCCCCGGAGTGTTTAGCCCTGGTCACAAGTCCAGTACAGAAATGGCTCCTCTGCTCATGAGCCTGCGGTGTCCCGGAGAGGGAATAATAGCTGTTGCAGGTGCCTGCGGTAACACCCCGCTACTTTCTACAGGTGTCGGAGGAGGTGTCCAAGAGTTTGTCCTCCCTGAAGGAGGTGCTGTGTGGCACGGGAGACAAGGAGCCCCAGACAGAAGCTGTGGCTCAGTTGGCACAAGAGCTGTATAACACCAACCTGCTGATCGCGCTCATTGCCAACCTGCAGAGGATCGACTTTGAGGTCTGGAACCTTTTCCTTTTATGGTTGGGGGGGGGGGGGGGTATAGGGGGCGTCTGCCTTCTGCCTTTACACGGATCGACTGTCATCCAGATTTGTTAGGCATGAGCTTATTTTGTGCTGTTCTTTTGGAACTTGGGTTTCAAACCATGATAATTGTGTGTATCTGCAAGACTTTCATCTGATTTTAAACCAGTGTCGGCCGGGACATGTTATTCCCGCCCGCTAATTATCGAGTGCTTCGTTACATGGCTCAGGTGTGCAGCTGGTTGATTCGGGAGTGGGGGGGGGGGACAGAAGGACTACATTTGGAGCGAGTGTGTGCGTCCACTGCATTAGCAAGGCAGATTCCGATTGTTTGCTTCTGCACCTCCTCCTCATGGGCACAGGGGAAGAAGGACGTGGTGCAGCTGTTCAGCAACGTGGTACGCCGGCAGATCGGCACCCGCACGCCCACCGTGGAGTACATCTCCTCCCACCCACAGATCCTCTTCATGCTGCTGAAGGGGTGAGAATGTGCTGTGCTCAGCCCACCGAAACCACTGCCAAGGAGCAGGGGCAGTTTGCAGTGTCACCACCTCACTGCTACATCCACGTCTGCGCTAAACGGCAGTTATCGCTGCCTAAAGTTTCTCGTAACCTTAGCCACGACACCACCCCTCTCCGCAGTACATCATATGTTCCACTGTGGTGGCGCCTTTTGACTTTGATACCGATACTAGCTGTGTCAATACCAAATTAATATTATAAAACGTCTCCATTCAAATATTAGTTACGCACTGACTTGCGTCCTATTGAGTAAGGTCCAGTCGTATTTGCGTCTCATAAGTGCCTTAAGATTTTTTGAGAGCCATACAAAGCAGAAGTAGTAGATGTTACTGGACATATTTTGCCATGTGTGTGACATATAGCTAGAATCAAAACAAACCTATCGCATTACTGCTGTAGAGATTGTTAAATGTGTGTGATATTATGTCTTATGTTATACAGTATATTTGAGCTTTCTCGTACAATGATCGAGAGATGTCCAGATTTACATCCTCACTTCTGGGACAAAACCCAGATATTTTGCTTAGATAATGTTTGAATGAAATAAATGGGCCTATTTATGAAAGCAGCGGCAATTGCCTAAACTATAATTTCAACATCAGTAAAATATCCATAGATTAAGTAAACTCCATTCAGTGCATTGATTCTGATATTACTTTGGCGTCAGACTGGCCTTGGTGGCAGTATTATGGTATACCGTAGAATTTTGAAATGAGTGCCATTCATCCTCTGCAGCTGATTTCAGAATGCAGCTGCTCAACTCGTTTTCAACCTTCCCAAGTTCTCCCACAGCACTCCTTTATGCTCCCTCCACTGGCTTCCTGTAGCTGCCCGCATCACAATCAAAACACTAATACTTGCATATAAAGCCACAAATGGTCCAGCACCATCCTACCTAAAATATCTCATCACACCCCGCAGTGCACCACGATCTCTCCGATCCTCCAGCACTGCTCAACTGGTCCCACTGTCTCTCAAGGCACAAGGAAGACATGCATCTAGGCCCTTCTCTGTTCTGTCACCTAGTTGGTGGAATGAACTCCCCATAGATGTCCAAACAGCTCAGTCATTGGGTGTCTTCAAATGATGAGTAAAAACCTACCTCTTTCAGAAATACCTGGATTAGCACTTCTGGTATTGTATTCTTTTCTTAAAAAATAACCTGTATTTCCCAACAGAGCATTAGACAGATGGTATCCATAGCCTGGGTTTTATTGAACCAGTATCAGAAAATATTCACTAATGGAGCCTTAAAGCACTTATGTACGTTGCTCTGGCAAATGCCAAATGCTGTAAATGAAATCTCAATGACAAAACTACCCGCTCTGCAAATTTTACTGCCAAGATTTCAAAATGCTGGAGCACTGCTTTTGAAAAGGTCATCAAAATACTATATACCACATTAAAATGTCTGGATGGTATGAAAAATTATACTGTCCAAGCCTACCTTGGCTATTACAAAACCTCATTGATAATGCATTAGATGAAACATTTTATATTTTAGGTAAATGGTTTATATTTGTTTGTTCTGTCTGTCAGACAGGTGAAATGAGTGTGATTGTTTCACTCTCCAAAGCACAGATTTGGTACCCCCACTATGTGATATAATTCAAAATGATACAATTTTTTTTTAAATGCTATGAATCCTTAAATGGCACCGATATCAGTATCTCGCACGACGTTACCATCGCCGCATATGCATGGGTTTCCCCGGAATGCGGCCGCTGAGCAGCTTGGCCTCGCTGCAGGTACGAGAAGCCGGAGGTGGCTCTGAACTGCGGCATGATGCTGCGGGAGTGCCTGCGCCATGAGCCCCTGGCCCGCAGTGTCCTCTTCTCAGAGGACTTCTACTGCTTCTTCCGCTACGTGGAGCTCTCCACCTTCGACGTGGCCTCTGATGCCTTCGCCTCTTTCAAGGTGAGCCGTTCGCCAAAGGAAGGTGCCGACGGCAGATAAGCAAATGGGCTCGGGCTGTAGTACAGGGATGGGTCTTTCTCCTGGACTCTCAAGGAACATAGTGCATCTTAAGTGATTCAGTAATATAAGATTAGAGGGTCCAGCTTTGGTGCTTAATCTGAGATGGGCCGGCTGTGGTACCGGAGGCCGATGTATAGACAAATAGTCAATGCAAGGAAAGGGGAGTGATGCTGGAAAGAGTTATTGGATCCCAACTGAGGGACCAGCTTTGGTACCTTTAAGCCTGGGGTTTAATTTCAGAGACGAATCTGAAAGAACTTTATTGATCAAGTATGCCTGTATTACACACAACCTATTATTTTTTACCTATTAACATAACCTATCATTAATTAAAGTATAACCTAATTTTCAATTCATTTCAAATATGCACACATGAAAATTGTATACATACTTAATTTTTTTTGGGGAGGGGGGGGCAACTTTTTAAAAATGGGTACATTTACAAAATTCTAGGTGACCTCTTTAAAAAGAGTATCAGTCTTTCAAGTGAACAAGTTTATGATCTTTTTTTAAACATTTTTTATAAACTAGTGTTTCAGCCCAGTGTTTTACAACTGGGAATGCGACCCGGTCACTTCAACAAAATAAAATGGAGTGCAGCTTAACCTTTGACCTGTATGCCATTTAAGAACAGTGAAGTTTTACCTTTCCAGAATAAATAGTCATGCGTCACTTAAGAACAACGATATATTCTGAGAAATGCATCATTAGGTGATTTTTGCTGTTGAGATCATCATGGCATCTACTTGCACAAGTCTAGATGGTATAGCCTAAATAATGATAAAAAAGTACACTATAGTAAATTCAAAAACCAGGAGCAAGTGTTGTGTGGGGCAGTATGTCTGTTTATATCAGCATCACCACAAACACCTGGGCAATGTGTAGCGCTACAAAGTCCAAGGCTATAGTAATATTTCAGCTCTTTTGTAATTGTTGTATATGTGGTCTGTCGTTGACTGAAATGTCGTTATGCGCCACATAACTATATAGCTATACATGTAATTGATTTGCTGATAAACAAATGCTAAGCGCTATTTTTGCCTTTTTTTCATAAGTGCAAAAATCCTCTTCGGTCTTTCGTAAAATGAAGTGGCATAAAGTGAACGTTTGTAAAGCACGGGATACCTGTATTTGTTTTTGGATAAATGCCATTATTAAATAAAATTTAAGACACTAGCAGCGTCACATAGTAGTACGTAGTTAACTTTATGTAACTACGTAGTTATCTAAGTAGTGTGTACAATGGCAGAAATGGAAATTTAAATTACTAAAAATAGAACGATGTAGGATCCGTATATTGGCCTGAACTGGTTTATGGGTGTATCTACCCATCCATCAATCAATTCTCTGTAACTTCCTGTCATATTCAGAGTCACAGGAGGTCTGGAGCCTATCCCGGAGAATACAGCTCAATGCTGGGAACAACCCAGGATGGGGCACCGACCCATTACAGGGCAAACCATTCTCTGCATTTATTCACCTGGTTATTACGCTGGAGCCACTTGGGCTCATTGTCTTTGTTGCAAATGATACGGTTTCTCCAGAGGCCTCAGGCCCCGAGATAGTCCCGGGATTCCACCAGGCCGCGGAGCACTGGGGGTTTTGAGGAGGGGTTGGTTAATTTTCAAAAATGAGGCGTTTCTGTATGTATCCATGTATGTACATTTTTTATCGAATATATAAAATATATTCATTTTCAATGCTGCTGATATGAGACTGTACAGCTTATATTGATTTACTTCAGTTGTGCATTAAAATAGTATGAGCAAAGACTTTTTTTTAATAGAAATGTAAGGAATTCCTGGTTGTGAATCATGGGGGACCTGCTGTCGTGACGTTGCACCAAACCCCAGGAATCATACTTAAAATCAGAACACTTAGTGTCTCATGAGGAAGTTGACGGAGAGTGGTAAGGAATTATTGTTGCTTGCTTCATTTTGTTTAAAAAGAAATGCCAGAGGGCTCAGAGTACCAATATCGTAATTTACAGTATATATTTTATTGAAAGCTAATATCTTAAAATGAGGATTTTACTAGTTCAGTGTACCTTCAGTGGTTGCAGGCTTCTGTTTTTAGAGCCATTTGCCAAATGGGTTTAGGTCTTTAAATTTAGGTTTTTGTGTCCCTAAACATTCACCTTCTGTTTTGAGAGCAATGTCAACCTGAGAAGAGCGTCTGTTGGTGGACATAGTGGAGTGTAACACTTTTTTGTCGTTGTTGCTTTGACCCTCATGCAATACAGATATAGGCATAATTTATTTTTTCTTTATTTTATGACTTCTGTTTGGAATAAGCAACATAAAGAACCTGTCTGAAATTGTTTTATATATGCAAACTATTTGCATTTAGTTTTGAACACACTCCGTTTTAATAAGCTTTTGTGATATCTCACATGTGGCTTTGATTGACTTAATACTGAACATTTAGCCCTCTTCTTAGGAAATACTAAAATAATATTTTGTATCGCTGTTTTGTCTAAAAATACCAAGATATGGTTTTTGATCCAGGGTGGCTTGCACCACTGGGGTCAGGTGTTTGAGTCTCTGGCTTGGTTCAATGTGTGTGGAGTTTGAGGGTCCCACCGACAGTCCAGAAATATTCTGAGGTTAATTGCAGTTACCAAATTGCCCGTATGTGTACATGTGTGAGTGAAATGTGTGAGTGCCCTGCAAGGGGCTGGTGCCCCGTCCCTTCCTTGCGCCCGTAGCCTCTGGACCCCTCCCCCCCCCACCACCCTGAATAGGACAAGCGGTTGCAGAAAATGGTTATAAATGGATGGGTTTTTGGTTCATATCTCCAAGCCCTACTTTTTACACTAGGCTGTGCACTCAGTCAGAAGCCACATGTGATGTAATAGTGTGAAACAAATGGTGAACATGAGTAAACTGGGGAGTTGTAGGGAAGAGTTACAGAATCTCAGCTGAGAGTCTAACTTTGGTGCCTTTAAGCAAGGTACTTGAGCAGCTCTAGTAAAAAATCCAGATGCATAAATGGGAGTGCAGTTAAAGGTTGAAAGTATTAGTTGGGTAACTTAAAATATAAGAGTTTAAAAATGTAACCATGTTGATATGTTAAAATATGGGTGTTTTTTTTAAATATAAACTATTTGAGGAGGTACAGCCACCATTTAAAATGGAGCCTGTGCACAGGAAATGTCTGTAGCTTAAAAAGGTTGCTGTTTCTGTACTTGGTCTTTTAAGTGCTTCTTGTTTTTTATAATTAAGCTGGTATGCACATTTGATAAGTGATTACCCAGAATGCAACTGTGAAGTGCAAGCACTTCAGTAGCCTTCAGAAACACAATTTAGTGACATTGATTAGTTTTGTTGTAATTTGTTTGTTTTTCCCTTTCAGGATCTACTCACAAGGCACAAGATAATGTGTGCAGAGTTCTTGGAGACGAATTATGACAGGGTAAGAACAGGGCAAGTAATTTATTTTGTAAATTTTGATTCAAAATTTGGTAATGGTTAATGGAGTGCACTTTTTGTATTTTTAGGTGTTTACAGAATATGAGAAGCTCTTGCATTCAGAAAATTACGTCACCAAACGTCAGTCTTTAAAGGTAGAGTCCTGTCTTGTCTATAAAACTACTTTTCCCCGAAAAACACTTGTATATGTTAAGAATTTCTTTAACTTCAGGATGTGGCTTTTGGGCCTTATTGCCCCTGACAAGGTAGTCACGTAACACACAGAAGCACTTTGATGGTGAGTTTTCCAAAGACAGATGGACATCCCTCCTCTAGAGCGGTGTGCATGGTTATTCTAATGGTGCTGCTATGTTCCCTGCACAGTCTGCAGCTGCTGTTAGCATAGAATGAGTGGTTTATTTAACACTACAGCTCCTGGGTGAACTTCTGTTAGACCGACACAACTTCACAGTCATGACCAAGTACATCAGCCGAGCTGAGAACCTGAAGCTCATGATGAACCTCCTGAGAGACAACAGCCGCAACATCCAGTTTGAAGCCTTCCACGTCTTCAAGGTCAGATGCCATCTTCTAGACGGTCTCACTCGGGTGAACAGGAGGCCTTAATGTCTGAGTGTTTTTGTTTTTGACATTCTGTCGGACACGTGCTTAGGGATTGAGTCATCAGCCCTACCTCTGTGCCCAGGTGTTCGTGGCCAACCCCAGCAAGACGCAGCCAGTTCTGGACATCCTGCTGAAGAACCAGACAAAGCTGGTGGACTTCCTGGGCCACTTCCAGACAGACCGCTCTGAGGACGAGCAGTTCTGTGATGAGAAGAACTACCTGATCAAGCAGATCCGGGACCTCAAGAGGCCGCAAGCGCAGGAGGAAGCATAGACGGAGAGGGATGGGCCACGCTTTGGGTGGGAGTGGGACGATAAACCAGGGAAACGTGTTATGAAAGGAGAAAAGTCAAGAAAATGGGGTACATCTTACATGTGGCATTTGATGTGGAAAACCTGATGGCACCCTTTCCCGCCCCATGCTTCTTTGCCCCCTGAACATTGTCAGTAGGGTTATTTTTTTTCCAGGACAAGTGGGCCATTGTTTCCCTCCATACATCACAGATGAACAATGTGGAGCAAGTGTGACACGCGGCTCATCAACCAGCTAAAAAGAGAGACAACAGCATACTGCTCTGGTCTGCATTCTGCATCGGTGTTTGTTCTATTTTTCACTAATAGGGCACCAGCCTCGCCTCCCTCTAATTATCTTTTCTCATGAGTTTGTTGTGACCTCCTAATGGAATTGAGTGGCAATTCCACAGGACACATCAAACCTAGATACATTTAAAATCCCACAGAGCAGGTTGCCTGAAGAACAGAGGGGTGGACAGCGGTGAATTTACATCCTTGTTAAATGTCAAATGCTGTTGTCGTAGGGGGTGGGGTTAAAAGTGAGGTCTTTCCATTCCCAACAGGTCATCCTATAGTGACCCTACACTCTTATCCCGTGCTGCACTTGAGGTGTGATTCTGTAATATATCGACTGGTGTACTTTTATTTAAGCGGGCTCCCCTCCCAGTGAATGTTTTGGTCAGGAAAGTACAAAATTCACAATATACCCAGTTGTGCTATGCTTGGCTTGGAAAAGCAGTTGTATTTTTGTCTAAGGATTTTATTACAAGTTTTATTATAGCAGTAATGTTTGTTCACATAATGCCGATGCAGTGTGTTAATACCAGTAACATCTATTAGTGAGTATACTGCTAAAGGCCAGGAACATGGTTGAAACAGTGCTGATATGAATGCTCCTAGCCGAAGACAGCACTGTGACCTGAAGTCTGCCACCCCTGTTCACTTTCACTTTGGATTTCAGTCCTTTGCTCTGAGCCTGAGTAGGTACCTGTGGTAGCTGTGGGTCTCCATGTCTAGGGTTTGTGGTCAGCACTGACTGCACTGCACTTCCCCAAACTCCTTACCTACGTGCTGAACCCTGGGAGGCTCTCCCACTCGGCGTACTGCCAGTCTTGTGGCTCCTGCTTTATGTACGTAGATCTACAGCGCCTTAATCTGTTTGTGCAAAACACAGACTTGGGGGGAAAATAGTTTTGCTGAACTGGTGTCTTAAGTTTTCTTTGTCACCTGTTTGCACAAGACTGTCTCTATATACCTCAGAATTGTCTGATTTATAATTAAAATGTTTTATCTTGGTTTCAAGCAGCAGTTTGCAAAAATGTATGCTGAAGTTTAAATGTTTTTCCATCTTCCTCCTTTATAAAAACACTTTGAATGAACATTATTTTATATTTTTAATATTTCAGTGAGGCCCTGAACGTTTGCACAGGGGAAAGGGGAAGCACCGGAGACGAAGTGCAACCAAATAAATGTTATGAACAATCAAAACCAGGCTCGCCTGTGTCCCTCTTCCTTCCTTTTTTGCACAACACTGCCCAGTGTTTCTGCTCCCTCTCCCTGCATGTGATCAGTTTTCGTTATGAAGGAACAGGGGAAATTGTTTTTAAATGATTACAGAATGGAAATTTACGCCCTTGTTAAAGACGGACAGGAGGATGACACAGTTTAAAAGTTTGCAGTACATGTGGTTTGGCACCCCCCCGCCCCCCGGGAGGACCTGCAGGTTTGTACTTTATAGAAGACGAATGGCTATGGAGTATAATTCAGGACAAGGTCCTGCTTTTGTCCTGCACAAAGGCTTCCTGTAAGGATAGCCTAATCACCCATTAAATGACTACCTAAAAGTCGTGTTTTGGTCAGATGTCTATTGAAATAAGTGAGTAAAAATTATGAAATGATCCAATTTATACATTTTCCAACCACTTGCTAGTAAAGGTTCATTTCATAATATTAACAGCTTACATAACTTACTTGGCATTTGATCAAATCGTAAATACATGAAAACAGGTCTAGAATTCAAATTGGTGGTAATAATTTCCATATTACTGAGATACTGCAAAGCCTCAGCAACATAGATCTGAACTCCTGCAGGAAGAGAGGCCAACCTCTGGAGATCAGTTAGGAAAGTGGTGAGAACAGAGCTTAATTAGAGCCAAGTTTCACAGAATAACATTTTGTAGCGCCTTCATTAATTAATAAACTTTCACATTATTTTTTTTTACTGATTTTAATCCCAGCAACTGTTGCAGCCAACATACGTTTTTGTTTTACAAAGAGTGCTAAAGGCATATTAATTAAAGAATAACTAAACTGAAATCTAACACAGGCCACAGTAAACCACAGCCCGCCTGGCATCACTCCAGCGGAAGCACATGCGTCCGGGCCGCCCCTGAACCCGGGTCCCGTCTGCGGCTGAGACTCCCCGTCCGACATCACTGGGGGCAGGTGCTGCACCATTCCCAGATAGGCATCACAGAAGCAGCGTGCGGGGACTCTCCAGACAGATAAACGGCAGATAAAAGCTTTGGGATTTGGTTCCTGCTTGTCCTTAATCTTAAAATTCCCCTTCTAATTGTGCAGATGACCTAGATGATTTTTTTTTTCTCCCCCCCCCACAGCACTAACGGCGCCAGATCTGATGGAACCGGAGGAGCATCTTCCCGGCTGCTCTCACCTGTGTCCCGCGGCGCTGAGCTACATGTACGTGATCTCGTCGGCCAGCCTGCGCTCCCACGGTTCCGACTGGCCATCGACGTGCCTGCGCAGGACTTCCAGGGCCATGCGGCTGTGCGTGTGCCTCTGCCGCTCCGCCTCCAGCTCGGCCCGGGCCACTTCCAGCTCCTTCCGCAACTCCTGCAGAGTGCCGTCATGTTCCGCCCGGCTGGCCATCTCCCTCCCCTGCCTCTCCGCTTCCAGGTGCCGCTTCAGCACCTCCAGCTCGTGGGCCAGGTCCGCCTTCTCCGCCCGCAGCTCCCGCGCCTCCTCCTCGGCCCTCCTCAGCCGCTCCCGTGCCCTGCTGACCTCCTCCGCCTTTCCCCGCAGCTCGCCGGCCCAGGCCTCCAAGCGCGCCTCCCTCTCGCGAGCCTGCACCCGCAGGGCTTCCACGCGCTGGTTCTGCCACGCCGCCTCGCGACTCGCCAGGGCCAGCTGCGCCTCCCGCTCGTCCAGGAGTCCCTGCAGCCTCCTCCGCTCCCCCCGCTGTGCCTCAGCCTGCGCCAGGGCCAGCTGGAGCCGAGCACTCAGCCTGCGCCGGTCCCGCTCGACTTCGCGCACCGCCCACCGCAGTGTCACCAGGTCCTTCTGGTTCCAGATATATCTCCCCTCCTTCTCCTCGCCCGGAGTATGTGCGGAGGCCACGCCCCTGTGCTCCGTGTCTCTGGGCATCTCGAGCTTCTCCTCGTCCTTCCTGACTATCCTGTCTGCCAGCCGCTCTCTCCGTCTCTGCTCCTCCCTCTTCTGCACCTCCTCCAGGGCCGAACCATAGCTCTTCTGTCTGTGACTGCCCCGCGCTGTGGACAGCCTCTCCGTGGGCAGGATCTGCACGATTCCCATGCTGGCTCCGGTTCTGGCGTCCTCCAGTAGGTCCAGCATAGTGAAACGAGGGGGAAACAGCTCAGTAACCCAGTGCTTCTTTTCTGTCCCCATTTGCTCTTCCCTTGTGTCCAGCTCCTGACCCTTCTCCACACCCATTGTCGATCCTTACCTCAATCCTCCGGCTGTCCTTGGATGTAAAACAGAGGCACCGATTGAAAAATTCACACATACAGGACAGCATACAAAAATTATTTTAATTACCATTCAACGTGGATGGAATCAAAACCATAAACCCAGGGTTTAGACTCTGAGGCATGACTTTTTCTTGCTCAAATCTCACTACCCCCAAAATGTACTTTAAGTTGCTGAACATTTTATTTGATAAATAAACTAAATAACTTCTAAAGCTTTAAATTTGTTGAAAAAATTAACATGAACATCATAATTTCAATGACTAGTCACAATCATTACTAAATAAGCATTAAACTCCAAATGAATGGAGTTAAGATTTCCATTACACAAAATTCTTAATAAATCCAATATCAAATGTAGCCCACTAAAGGTGAACCTCTAATTACAAGAAAACATAGTTAGCTAAGCCTCCTTCTGAGCTTTGCAGAAACTGGCAGAGATCACCTCGACCCGTCCAATCAGAATGCGCAGTGCATCCGTAAGACAGCAGGGTACAGCCCCGCACAGAGTAGCTGCCAAGGTCAGGCGGGCTGCTAGCATATACTAGCTACGTACCAAGCCGCCCCGTCGGCTCCCGTCGAGTATCTGCATCCACGGCGCATTCTGAGCGCGAGCCGGTGACGTTCAGCGCAGAAACGTCACGCCGGTGGGCGTTGAGTGAGAGTGACGAAGAGCGCAGTGCGCTGTGGGATAACCCCAATCGAAGGCGGTCATTTAAAACGTCGTCTGCCAGATGCATATAAAGCCAGAATAAGGATTTAGGGTAATAACCAATTTAGCTGTTTTCTTTAAGGTTTATTCAAGAAGTCTGACAGCATGGGACCAAGGATAGTGAAAGATATTTACGGAACGGATGCTTTTAGTTTTTGTGGATTTCTATTAACTAAAAACCGAAAGTATATAGTGGCTGGACTAACTAGGCAGCGCTGGGTGTAGTGTAACGTTCACCTAAAGTTATATAACCTGACTTTTTCGTGCTGTTAAAATTAGTTTGAAATAAGCATCATAGATCATAGATATTATGCGTTTTATGTTTTTGAGAAACATAGCTTAATGCGTGGTTTAATTCGTTAATTCTGAATGAGCCTTTCGCAAACCATATTGCAATCTCTTTGTGAAAGCGAGATATTTACAAATTTGCAATAAGAATATATTTTTTTTCAGAAAATCTTACTTCAACAAAACTTAAACGATTCAACCACGCTGTTCACTAGGCGTTTTTGTTTTAAACATAATTCATAGGTTAAGTTTTTTTCTACGATTCTAAACACAAAGAAATAGACAGCAGACAGACCGGATTTCTCTCGGCCCAGCCCCCACAAGAAACCAGGATTTTCTAGAAGAAAGGAAGTTCTTTTTTCCCTCTTTGTACGTTTGAATTGACCTAGTTAGGTTCATTTACGTTTTGTATATACAGTTCTTGTAAATAATATTAAGAACCACAAGTTTAAGACACATCAAATATATTATTTGGACAAATGTTGGAGCAAAGCATTGCGATAAATAATTGCTGAGTATTAAATAATTTTGGGACATATAAAAATAAAAGGTGTAACAAAGTACTTTACTTACCTAAATTTACTTGCTTAAGACTAGACAAAGATTTGGTGTCAAATTAAATATTTATTTTTTTAGAAAACGGATATAGGCACGTCGTTTGTCGAGTAGTGATGCAAAATTGCTGTAAATAACAGCAAACCGTTAACAAAAGCAAAATAGTGTTATCTGCTACTTTAAATGTTGCTTTAACTCTAAAACATTCATGTATTGGGTAATTTCAGGCTGATTTTATTTTATCACGTTTGCTGCATGAAAAGTTGAATTATACATATTAAAGCAATAGGATAATTTGTTTCTTTGTTTTTTGATTTAATTCTCTCCAAGTCCAACGAATAACCCCTTAATGAAAACTCTATGACTATGCATTATTCTCTCTGTCCTCTGTTTTTCAAATTAAATTTTAAAACGCACAGATATGGTAGATGAGGTAATTTAACAAGAGTTATGTTCACTCTTGTGATTCACTAGACATTGTGATTATTGTGATTCAGCATCTTAGCTCGTGTTAGTGTTCTGTAAAGATGCCACAGAATAGTTCTTCGAAATGAAAATGTTGATGCATTCTTAGTATTAAAGATCTCATCCACATTTTCTTTATACTACTACCACAAGAAAACTCAAGATCAAACATACAGTAAGGTTCTTTAAATACTGAAAAGACTTTTTTTGCTATGTATGAAAGAATGGGTTAGTCTAATGAAGTTAATAAAAGTTTATTTTAAAAAAAGAAAACAATTTCGAAGAACGTTTCAACCCCTATGTCCATCAGATAATCCATCAGTTAATCATCAAATTATCCATAATGGTTCTAAAATATTACTGCCGCCCAGTTCTACGATAAAGCAATATTCAGTATAACCATTTATCTGTATATGGATTAATTGTGATCCTTGAAACATGCTGAAAATGTTCAGCTGAAATTCAATTATCTAAACAGTTGCTAACCGGGAAGGATGCATTGCCCAGGTTCGCGGGCTTATTTTAACTCATTTTTTTCTGAACAGGAAAAAATAAACAAAAAGGCCAAAATCGGGAAACTGGGTTAGGGTTCAGATGGTTTTCGGGCTAAAGAAACAATGCCAGACAAACCAAAGTAAGAATTATTGTCCTGGCCAAGTGTTAAGAGTTCTGGGGGTACTTTTGTTGCATTCATAAAATTGTGCCTACGTGTAATGCAGCAAGGAAATGGGTTAGTTCCTTTGAGGGAGAAAAAAAACTTTAAAAACGAAATACCTGGGTTAAAATGAAACGCGCGGGAATGCCTGGTTCGTGGGAGGGGGAGTTACAATGTGGGGGTAGAGTTTGTCGAGGTTAGAGGTCATTAGCCTTCTGGGTCGTTTTAGACCACAGGATTTAAGGCTGGAGGGGGCTGGAAACAATGGACTCAACGTTTGCAGGCTTTTTATAAAATGAAAACAACATTTTTTTATCGAACACATTAGAAATTTGTGAGGTATTAAAATGGATCACTATGATGGCAAACTAGGCTGCCACAACAACTCGATAATTATTAGAACAATGTCGAATGTCTCTTTGCCCCCACCCCCACCCAGAGAAAAAAAAAACAACAAAGAAGATGCTCACACAATTTCACGCATGACAAATTTTTTTGTTCAAATTTTAAAATAGCAAGGAACGCTTAAGACATCTGCCCAGTAAGGAAGGAATCCTCCTGATGCGCCCTCAGCACCCAAAATGTGCGTGTTTTAAAACACCCAGTTAAGGTATGGATTCTCTGTTTTTTTCGGCCAAGTAGGATTCCTCTCGTTGGCATTTTTAAATCTTATGTTCTGTTTTGCTCAACATTCTGCCATTATGCATTTCTGCTTGGTTTCACTGTTTAATTGTAAAAATCGTTGTACGGGAAATGGGGAGGGGGGGGTGACATTTCCTTATTTCGTTAAGAAAAAGTAAATACCACGTGTTAAGTAGTCGTTTACATTTCACACAGTTTATATAACATGAAGAAGACACCAGATTGAGGAAACTAACTTTTTATGTTTTTTTTTCGGAACTAATTATAAATAAATGGTATTACATTTTCTGTAAACAGCATGAGCTTCTTAATAAGCTGAACGGGGATGTTTTTATTCGTTATTTCGCCTTCTACTTGGGAAAATAAATCACATTAATTATGCAAATTCGGCTGCTAGCGGATGTAGTTCTTTGGTCTTAAAGCGAGGGGCTGCCGGGCGGGGAGTCGCCCACAAAGGCAGGCCATCACATGACGATGCATTCGCGCCTCTTTCGTAAACCCTTCGACCCGTCGCAGCTTTCCAGCAACTTATCGAAGGTAAAAAACGCGGCTCGGATATTTACTGTTGTCGTAATTTTCTTTTCGTAACATTGTAACATCGAATCGGTAAAGGAGCGTTTTCCTGCTTTAAGCGAGAGTAGAAGTTTTTTTCCTCTTGATCCTTGCTTTTATCTTACGGCAGAAGGCTTTGATGGTTAGGGTGTGTTAATGGCCAGTGATAGGATAAGTACAGCACTAAAATGTATGTTTAAATAAGTCGGTCGAAGAAGATTAAAGAAAAGAGAGATCTGAACATTTTAACTATTTACGATATACTATGATGGGTAATTATTTACTGTTTCTGTGAATTGAAAGAAGCTATGTAGCTAGTAAAGCAAATGCATATCCAAGACCATGTGTGAGGCGAGTCATGCTAGAAATGTGCCTATATATAGTAGTAAATGATTTAAACACTCAGCGAATGGGTCTGACATTAATGCACCTAATAATATTTATGTAGACTTGTAGACATTCGTTACCAGGCTAGCTAGTTTGCTTACTAGCCATCCTTAGTATCCAGATTATTTGTGGAGACGCTTATTAAACCTAATAATGAGACCAATACGCTGAAGTAGACGAGGCACTGATTCGCAGTGCGGCGAGTCTTTTGGGTCCCGGGCAAATGCCTTGCTGTTTTGCTTCCTGGCTTGTTCGTGAATTTGACCCAGCAGTCCCAGTTTGAATTTCACATGGCGCCCAATGCGCCACAGCCCCTGAATGGAAACCGCTACTCACGGGGGCGTCTGCAGGCTGGGCTCCGTCCCCCCGCAAAGAGCCGCGGGCTCGCCCCCGTCTCCCCGCACCGAGCGCCACCGCTCAGCCGCAGCCCGCCTTTTGCGGCGCAACTTTTTTTCTTTTACCGTGTTAACTTCTATTCAATGGATGGCATAACGTGCCCCGTGCGTAAGTAGCTAGCCAGGAATACCGGTCGCATTCCGAGAAAATAGTTTGCAGGATACATAGTAAACGTGTGTATGTCTTATGCCCGACAACGCGTTACAATTACTTGGTTTGGATCCAAACGCGTGGGTGTGTTATTTGATCAGATTTCAGAACTGTTGGATGGCTAACGCTGACTGATTCTTGTCTTTGGTATAGTAAAATTGATTTTTTTTCCCCTCCCCCCTTCTTCTCCCTCCCTGTAATGCGTCGATCATTCACGTTATGCGGCTGTTCTGGTTTCCAGCGGACAGCTGGACGCGGAGCAGCGCTAGACCCTCCATGAGCACATGTTGCGATTCACGACAGTCAAACTTGTTTCGTTACAGTGTTTGTTTCTGTGTTCAGGGGCGCATTGTGGGAATTGCAGTTCACCTTCAGCCACGACGCCTTCGCTGGGCCCCACGCGAGCCAGAAGCGGCAGTGAAGCGCATGGGGAACGCACGGCGCCTTTGTGTACCGCTTAATGCACTGGACAAATGGCATATTACTGGCTTTCTAAAATTTCTATATACTTCCATGATTTCACGTCCACGTCTAGTGTTGGTTTTAAGTCACGGATGAGAAGTTTTCTTTCTGTTTTGTCGAGTTCTTAAACTAGATTGTTGTGGCGTGGTCCCAATTGTAGGCAGCCTAGTGTATCGCACATAAGTATTGTCACAAAGGTTGTTTGCAAAAATGATTTGTAGGCTCTTCAATTCCTTGTTATTCTTGGAAAAGCGCTAATCGTGGCATCTGGGCCCCTAGGAGCGGCGAATCGGTGCCAGGCCAGCCCTCATCATGTGGTCGGGTCTTGCAGGACATCCTTCCTCCATCTTAGACCTTTGTGTGGCGGAGCACGTGCGACGCTCCCTCGCGCTGGCGCCCGCGCCCGGAGATCTCTGCGGCGGATCCCGTCCGGAGAGTGAAAAGCAAAAATCACATCGACGCTTTCGCGTGCAGTTTCTAGCGAGGATTCTTCTAGATCGACATTTAAATGGGTTTTTCCACTGGATGATCTATGGGCGATTGCGGCAGCGAGGTACACAGTTTCGCTTCGCAACTGCGACTCAAGCCTGGCGATAGCCATACACCCGGCGTTTTATGCGTGAAAATAAGACTATGGCAATGCAAATGATTATGGAGTGAAGTCAGATGTTTGACAACTTTGGACAACATGTGAAGAATCTCGGAGACTCCCTGTGAATTTCTAGCTTTTTTGGGTGACTACTGCTTTTTTTGGTCCAGGGGGAAGTGGAGATGTCTTGCCGGAGTGGCATTTTCTTCTGTTAGGTCTTTAAAAATAAAAAAACTGCATAATGCAAAGGCTCAAATATCCCTGTCCTGTGCATTAGTCATTCGCTCCAATATGGTCTCCCTTTGCTGTGTTCACATTTCTTTTTCTCCTATCTCTTCTAGATCTGCATCAGCAGTAAGTTCAGCCTGGCATTCTGATCCCCTCTCTCCTGACCTGGAGGTGGACTGCACTGAGATCTGTCTCTTCTGCTAAGGTGCATCCAGTGTAGTCAGTATATTAGTCTAGAATCTACTGCGCTGGGTGCCCCTTCTGGCTGAAGGGATGGCATGGTCGCCTTTGGAGATATAGGAGATGTGAAACCCTTTCAGATGCCCTAGTCAAAGGGTTTGTAGCTTTCTGGAACACGCAAGTGGTTGAGTTGTAATTCTACTGGGATGGCTATGGACTATGAATATGTACGTATTGATGGTGGGCAGATATTAACCTTAAATTTATCTGCAGAAGATGGTGGTAGCCAGATCTTTTACAGATGGTTGTCACACACATAGCCCAACAGTGGCTTTGTGAATGATGTCCTTTCACATTTGTCTGTGCAGTCCCAAAGTGCTCACAGTGCAGGTAGTACTAATTCAATCTACTGCAGTGTGTGCACTTCCCGTATTGCCAGGCGCCCTCTGCTGGCAGAGATTTTAATTGTTTTTTGCTGTATATGTGGCGCCTCCTTCCCCTCAGACTTTTCTGATGCACGCGGAGTTTTGCAGGTTTGCATCCAGCTTGTATATATTCTGCTGTGCAAATCCATGCAAAACTCTCTGTGCCTGAGACAGCCGTGACTGCCACTTTTTGCTGTACCTTCTGGTCTCGCTGCCTTTGGTCACGTCACCCCTTGTACAGCTGGAGGTGATAATTATTTTCGAGTATCCTGGCCTGAAGATTCTCTCCATCCCCTACAGTGAGTTATCTGCAGTCTGGCTGGGTATCATGGGTAACCAGCATGCTTATGTCTTGCTGTTTTCGGGTGGATGACTTTGCAATTTTGATTTGTCTTGGAGCCTAAAAAATTGCACGGTATCCATCTGTAATCCGCTAGATGTTTTGAACTGCTATGTGATCATTTTGTTTCCAGGTTTTCTGTTATATTTCCCAATAAAATTGTTTGAGTAAATGATTAATATTGTTTGTGTCTAGTCTGCTGTGAATGACTTACGGACTGGGTTGAGATTACTTTTGGACTTTTACCTGCCATTGTGCCTTTTTTCGGTGATGGGGATTTTGTACCAACGACAACCACCAGAGGGCAGTCTACGCACGCTCGCTCTATCCGCCCGACCTTCCGATTGAAATCTTATGGTTTTTATGTCTGAACCCGTACTTCATTATCTGAAGTAGTAATTAAGAAACGCTGCTATGCAGGAGAAAGGCCTCTTGGGAAATGTCCAAATATTAAAATAAATGCTGAATTTCTTAAGGCAGAATGTTGTAAGACGGCACGTAAAGCAAGTATTATGCGGACAATTCGGTCTAACAAATTTGGTTTAAGCGGAGTGGAGTGAAATTTGTTTTCGGCGAACTCGTTCGATTTTAATGTGATTTGTGGCATTCATTCAATTAAATGGATAGCTAAAGTAGTTTTTTTTTTGTTGTTGTTTTTAATCCGTTAATGCCGGTGCTTGAACGAAAACAAGTGGTAGGCCTATACAAGACACTGACTTTGAGACCTCTCTGGTATCATGGTTGACTTGCAATATGAGAAGCATGTGGAATCTACTAGGCCTGTATTACCGCAGAGCGAATTGCAGCATGTGCATTTTTTTGTAATCCGATGTACGACGCTAATCAAGCCATTTCTCTGAAAAATTACTTTTGAGAAAATCGACTAAGGCTATTTTGTGCGCATTCTGTCATGTCTTTTAAGTGAAGTACGGTAGCTCTGCTCACACGCCCAGAGAAATTATATCCCATCCAGTATAATTGATCTGTTTCTCAGTCACATCGAAAAGCCCTTTCACAAGATGGCTCGCACACTTATGTGGATTGTGAAGTTTGGGACATGAGTATCGGAATAATTAACGTTCTTCTACACTTAAAAAATATATATTTTAAACGATTCGAGAATTTGTGACTCCAGGTTTTAGAGTCTTGTCTTCAAGCATATGTCTGTACGACATATCGGTATCCTGGAATATCGCTTTCAACTCAATAATGCGGAGAACGGTTTTATTTATACTTTTTGAAATCAATGATTAGCTCAGTCGTTTCGCCCTTTGAAATGGCCATGAGCAGTCGAGTTATGGGTTGTTTCTAAGGTTATCGAAGAATAATAAAAAAAAACGGCCTTGTAACCCTATTCTGATTTTTTTTTTCTTTCAATTTAATATTTACGCCCGCTCTCCAAGATAAAAGTTCTGTCTTGTATGATTTACATCGTGTGATTTATTAAATGAAAAGTTCCACGCAGAAACGTTGGCAGCTCTGCTAGGACACAAATCAGTATGCCTGGGGTACAGGGGAAGATTTAAGTTTGTTTTAGAATGCGAAGCCTAGTGCAGTAATTCGGATGACGTGTTTTGTTACTTGTGGCGCCCTGCGGGTTATTCGGATAAACGTTGGCAGGAATGCCGTCGATCGGTTGAAACTGCGACTGCGGAGGTATGGGTCACAGCGGGCGGTCGTTGCTAATCGAGTGCAATACCAGGTACTCATTCTGCGGGAGCCACACCGAGAGAAGTTAATCCTAACCGCTTTCCCTGAATTATTTCTGTCAGCAGCACCCCCCCTATAATTAAAACGGGAGATAAGGCTGGCCTATCACTGGTGGATATCTTGCTGACTTGCCCCCATGCAGTGCGTTTGTAGTTTCACAGTTACCGCGAAATACCCAGCGGTGGCCGAGCCGCGAATATCACAAGTTTTTCTTTTAATATTGATTTTTCTAAAGCACGTGTTTCTGTTCACGCCAGAATACGAACGAGTGCGCGCTTCCCTGCCCCATGTCATTTTTATTACTAGAATTTATTATCCATTAGAAACGGTGTCATCTCCACTTCTTAGATGTAGAAAATACGCCCGCTCCACGACTTAATTATCCTAAGAGGCTTTCATGGCAATTAAATCTAATTATCTATGGATAAAGCAACTGAAGTAGGACAACTGAGCGTTTCAATTTATTTCACTTTTGTCCTTTCTGTACCCATACCAGTCGTAATGATCGATGGCGCGGCCGTGCGCTTGTCTTGAAGTCGTGCCAAGTAGTGTAAAAAATTATGTACTCTTATTTAGATAACGGCGCCCGTCGTAATGTACACCTACATGCATATAACGCAGCTGCACTCTAAGGCTCCTAAAACAGAAAATTATAGTTTTGATTTAAGGAGTGAATAAAAATACTGGTGGGAAAATGTACATTTTCCTCGTTATATTGATTACGGTGCATCACGTTAATTTATAACTAAAGAGCTAAAGTAAAAATGTCGGGATCTCGGGATAAAATGTTTCTCTTGAAAAGGGGTAATAGCGTTTTTTAGGCAGTAAACACTTAAGCTTTGCATAAACATTTACGTCAATAATTTGTCTGCGTATGATGCCCAAGTGTTGGATCAATGAGCGCGCTCCCGAGGGCGACTGCGCGCAGACCACCCTGCGCTTTTCGCAGCTCGCCCGTCTCCTGCGCAGCTAGTCTGTGCTGGGAGGCACACGGGGGGAAAGCAGACGCTTCTGCTACTGGCAGCCCACACGAGTCCGCTCCACGGGACGCGCGGCCCGTCATGGCATGCGCGCAGGGCTGCACGCAAACGGGCATCTCGCCCCTTTTCACCAGTGCCGTCTTCTGCAAATTCGTTTAGTCGGGTCACTGGGAAGCGGTGCGCTGAGACTTCGCCGCGGCTGCGTTACCTTCTTATCCTCATTGGCAGAGGGGTGCTTTTTTTCCCCCTCTCCTCTGGATGTAGAATTTAAAGGTGCAAATAAAGCTGTGATCGAAGAAAAGATTTTTAAGTGACTTTAAGTTGGAACCCCCGCTCCCAATGAATCGCGCCTCAGCCGAGGAGTAGCCCGAATTTGGATATCCGGAGTGCGGAGCGTCCGCTGCAGCCGGCCGGTATGGCAGGTGCCGGGGCGCCAGGTGCGCTGCTCGTCTGCGTTCTGCTCGTACCCCTCGCCCAGCTACGCGCCCAGGTGCCCGATTGCCAAGAGGTCCGTTCGTCCTTCCAGCTTCTTCATCCGGGGATGAAATGGGCACCGGAGAGCCCAGTGTCAGGTAACTGCCCCGATCTCAGCCGCCTTTCACATTATCCAAGCCCACTACTTTCATTGCTAAGAAATGCAATAGAAATATTGTTTTTAAATAGTCAGATTGTTTTACACATTTTAATATGAACTGGGACCGTTATTAAACCGGGAGATGTATGAATCTGCATTTAACTGTATACCACGCGTTTCGGTTCGAAGTGAGATGAGGGTGAATGTGCTCTTTAAATTGTTTGAACTTGCTGAAGAAATTTGCATAGCTAAGACTCTATGTGGACAGGTGCTGAAAGGGGAACTAATATGCGTCTTCTGCTGTTAACCATTATGCCAGTTTTCCGAGTGAGAGATGCCTTTAATGATAAGCCCGAGACCGCAGAGCATGTGTCGTTTGGAACTCCTCAGTCCCATGTCACAGTTCTTTCATTGCGGCACCCGCAAATGTTATTCCACCCAGTGTGGCCGTATCTCTAAGGAACTATGCCCAGAGGTGTAGCCCTTGTCAGAAATTTCGGTTCCGTTTTGGCGGGGCCAGTCCGTCTGCGGTGTTCCCTAACTACCCCCCCTTTCCGGCGTGCGGGAGGCATGCGGGACACACAGCCAAAACCACCGGGAGATTGACATTAGACTTGCACATTATAAGTGAGGCATATGCGAAAATGCCAAGCAGACGTTCTCTGCTTCTTCGGTCCCTTAAGTTGTGTATGCAGCGAGGCTACAATAAACAGAAATAAGTATTAAAATTCAGCCGCCTCTTCTCCCCATTGGAATCCCTGGGATTTTGCTCCTCAGCGCTGATTTCTCAGTGCATATTTTTTTCCGTGGAAAGTAAATAGCTTTCCTCCGCAGGGCTTCCACGGAGCCTGTGGGGATGCTGAGCCTAACAGCCGACTTTAGCTTCCTTCTGAGGCGTAAGACGCGTAACCAGGCAGAAAGCCAGCCAGAGCAGCGTCCGGTCCTCCGGCAGGTGTGAATTACATTTCCTCGCTCCTTGTGCCTTGCCGGTCTGGCTGACTTGTTTTCTTCCTTTTATTTATTTCTTTTTAAGTGCTCTGCTCATTTCCCAGTTCGCGGTGACGGAGAGCTTGTTGACAGCTGAGAGTCTAAGATGCCGTCGTTCCTCTCCAGGACGAGACGTGCGGACAGTGATCGCACCACCTTTTGTGAAGTCTAGGAGGGCAGTGTGCGTGTAAATGCAGCAGAACCCAGGGATGCCAGTCTTGAGTGTTTTTATTTTTTTGTTTTATTTGCCTTTTAGAGTTAGTGGTTGGTGGTGATATATTTTCTTACCAGAGGCGTCATTTTTTGCCGTTTGGTCCTAATTCCAGTTCACCTATTCTGTGTGTATAAATTTAGAGCTGCACTAGTAGGGTACGTGTCAGGTTTTGCAGGGGAAAAGGAATCCGACCTTTAATCGGAAGCTTCTGTACCCAGGGCGAGTCTCTCCATGCCCTGAAACCCAGCCCGGGAGCCGTCCCGGGGCACGCTTACTGGGGCGCTACCCGACCAGTCGCATGGCCTGACCTCTGGTGGTGCGCATCTGTCAGCTGGAGCTGGCCGTGCTCTGACGTGCCCCCCCGCCCCTGCTTGCCTCTTTCAATCCATCTCTCCTTCTCACAGCTGGTCCGTTCCACCCAAACCCGCCTCCTCCTCTGACATAGCTCCGCCCCCTCTTCTGACATAGCCCCGCCTCCTCCTCACCCGTCCCCAACAGCTCCACTTTCCTCCTGGTCTGACAGCAATGCTCTTCTAGGCCAAGCAGGGATGGAGGGCTCCTTTTATTTCCTGTTATTTTTCTTGAATAGGATTTGTAGATCCAATTTGCTTATTGTTAGTGGTCCAGCTTCTACACACATTCACGCACATGCACATGGACCCACACGCACACTATCCTCTTTGCATGAAAGTTAGGGCAGAGCTATCTTATGGCTGAGTCTCGTCGGCATAGGAGGACTCCCGCGTGTCTGAGTTTGTCCCCGACATGCTGGCCGAAGCCGTGGGCCTGTTGACCTCTGGGTGGAGTCGTGTGAAGGTCCAGGTCCCCACAGACTTGCTCCTTTTCCCGGGGAAGAGGAGGTGGGTATGATTGGGGCGGAGCTGGGGGAATAGGGGATTGGGTGAGGCAGTAGATTGAATGCTGGGGGTGGGTGGTATAGTAGACTCTTGTTGGGAGACAGGAGAGGGGGGTGGGATGGAGGGAGTATTTCAGGAGCTGAAGAGGGGAGTTGGAGGAAGTGTGCCCGCTGTGGCCGTTAGCGGGTCGCTGGAGATGCACTCAAAGTGCTGCTTGTTGGTCCTCCTTAAGACCTGGAGTCAGGAAGCATGTAACTTACTCACTCTGAGGTGTCGTGTTCAGAGGCACCCCCCCCCCCCCCCGACTGCGCCCTTCAGAAGCCCCGCCCCCAAAGAATACCTCTCACTGTGCCAAAAGTGCAGCAGAGATCAGAGGTCTGACTGCTACGCCCAGACATTGGTACTGTAAGTGTGGGAGGCTCCCATCACTGAATCTCCCTGGAGGAGAAACCATCCATGGTAACGGGGAAGAACTGGTCGCCCGCCTTTGGCACTATCTTGAACCCGCACCACCCTGTTATTAGCGGGACAGAGGCGGAGGGGAAATGAACCAGAGGGTGAGATCCTGTAGGGGGCGCACATGAGTCAAAGGAAAGTGACCTTGGTCAGAAGCTTGCCTCGGGGTGTCGCCCAGGCGCTCTGTCGGTGTACCCTTCCAGCAAGGCTCTTTGTCTTTGTGACAGAAAACTCCAGTGTGGATGGTGGGCTGGGGGGGCGGAGGAAAGCGACCCACTTTAAAGCCTGGCCTCATGCCCCCGCCGCTCGACAAATGCCAGGCCTGATGGTCGCCCACTCGCCTACACTCCCCACGCCTTTGGTCAAGCCTCCCCCGTTTGCTGGCGGCCTACACTTATCCATATGCATTCTAAATTAAAAACTTTGTGCCTTATTCCTCCTGCGACTAAGCTCGGCTCAAAGAGCCCCCCCCCCCCTCCCGCTGAAATTGCTCTGAAAGGCAGCCGGGCGGAACGCGTGCGCGGCTTCCCGGAGCTCCCGGTCCGCCGGTGGGCCGGAGCACCTGCTGTCGAGCCTCTTTCCGGGAGCTGTCCAATTAGCAAAACCGATCAAGACGCGTCCATTTGGACTGGGAAAAGCCTTTAATGGATCTGGTGCTGTAATTGAAGCGTCGCATTAAACAAAAGCTGGAAAAATGCGTTTCGATCCGAGTGGATCCCGAGCCTTGAAGAGTCATCGCTGGCTGTGTGTGTTGAGGGGTCATCGGCATTTACAAGCACAGCAACACGGGTATGTTAGGCATTTTAAATATGCTGTGCAGGCAACGTGTGTTTTGACAAGGCGTATAACCTGCAGTCATATGTCCAACCGCAAGTCCACGTACATGTAATCTCGTCCCGCCTGTATGTCGCAGTGTGGGCCTGGGCTAACATTGCTATGGTGCTGTATACCTCTGTATAGAGAAACTGCCCTTCTTCACTTCACTTTGGTGGTAATTAAATAATTATAAGAAGATTAGTAATGATGACGATCATTACTGTAATATCTTGAAAGTGACTTGATTTATAATTTATACATTTAATGAGGCATGTTCCTTTCAGAACTGTTGTTGTTTTTTTTTTTCCATCTATTAAACATGCTGGGTGGTCTTTAATTGGTATCAAGGACGGATTTCTGTGGGCGGGGTCCTAGGTGCATTGGAGCTGACCTTGTGTGAGTGCAAGTTAAAACATCGCCTGGAATAAAATTGTATAACACAAAATCTCTTTGTGGCTGTGGCTTTGCATTAAAAAAATAATGCGGTGGGGGGGGGCGATGGCAAGTGAAATACTATATATGTGGAGGAGCTGGAGGGTCGTGGGGGAAATCTGTGTTCCGGTAACTTCTGTCTTGTACTGAGGGGCCTCTGGATACACCAGGGGAGGGGGCTGAGAGCAGGGGGGGGG
>JAODKL010000002.1:11269374-11296551 GCA_026780765.1 Petrocephalus schoutedeni
CAAATCTGCAGCAACTGCGTGATGCTATCATGTCAATATGGACCAATATCTCTGAGGAATGTTTCCAGGACCTTGTTGAATCTATGCCACGAAGGATTAAGGCAGTTCTGGGGTCCAACCCGGTACTAGCAAGGTGAACCTAATAAAGTGGCCGGTGAGTGTATATGGAACCTGCCCATGCTGGTCTTCATACCCCTGGAACAGTTCATGTGGGACATCTACCTGTCTGCAGGTCTGGGTGATGTTGATGATATCTGAGGGTTACCAGCAAAGCAGTCCTCCCCTGGAATTCCTGTACCCCACCACTACCCTCCACCCCCCTCAGGCACCTGTACCCCACCAACCAGCCAATTACAAGAGTCTAATGGGACAGCACAGAACAGCCTTGACCAATGGGTCGCTGCACATCGTGACTGAAGCGATCAGATGATCCAGTGAACCAGTAGTTGGTAGATGTGCTGGCTTTCTACCTTATTTTTTTTTTTATCAGTTTTCCGGGTGGCTGGAGGTGACACTCCGTCAAGGAGATTGATCAACTGCATTGCTTAGCTAATTTATCAGTGATTGCCATCAGGGCAGGATAATGGGGGTGTGGCCTGGGAACAGCATACTGTTATCCAGAATGTCTCATTATAATTCTGTTTGTACTAACTTTAAGGGAGGAGCCAGATGTCCATATATGGAAGCAGCCAATCACAGTTTTCTTTTAGTTGAGCATGCCCAATCACATCCAAGCATGCAATCCCAAGAGAACTTTGTTATAGACAGAGGGTTAGCTTTAATCAGAGTAAATTATAATGACCCAGTGCATCAGTAAATTTAGTAAATCAGTCTGGGTTTCAGTCTCTGCGTTTCCTGTTGGTTGTCGCTGTAAGAGGAACTCTTTCTTCTCGCTGCACTCATTGTATTGCTGTTTTGTCTGTGGGTGTCATAACTTTTCCGCTCTAACAAGTGCCTGACTGCACATTTTTGCCACCCATGGTAGATGCCTCACTTTTGTACTATGGAAATATATTTTTTTCAAGGCGAAGGACTCTCTTTCATCACTTTGTCAAAGAGAACATATTATTGGCGTGGGCTGATACACAGTTATTATCCAATCAGTCTTCAGTTGGATTCCTGTTTACTGGATCTTTGTCATTTATGTGAAAGTAGTATTTTTCAGCAACTCTATCAGATCCCATACAATTCTTCAAGGTTAATCAAAAAATGAGGCTTGGGTGTCACATCAAGGAGAAGGGACTCTGACCACCAAGAAAGAGAAGCATCCATCCATCCATTATCTTGTAACATCTTATCCTGGTCATCACCCCACAGGGAAATGTTGCATGCTGTTCTTTATAAATACATCCTGGCGTAGCCGCTGAAGTACTGCTGAAGAAGCCCTTTTCTCTTTTTCCTATCATGGCTCAGTGGTCTAAAGTGCTGGATTTGGGCTCCAGTCTCGGTGGAGACGTGAGTTCAAATCCCGCTGCTGCTGTTGGGGAATGCGGTTAAACCTCTCCGTGGTTCGCAGCTTTCTTCCGTAATTTAAAGAGACATTTCATGTTTTTCCGCTAAGCTGAGAACGAGCCCCCCAACACATCACTAAACGGTGTGCCCACGGGCAGACTGGGAGATTGGCTGGGGGCAGATCTCTACCTTTTTGCAGATTAATGCGGCTCCCCGCTGCTATGCAAGAGACCCAATTGTGCGCTTTTCTGACTTTGTGATGCGCCACTTGGCTGGAGACCGGAGCTCGCCGCTTCAGAGGAAGGGGGACTGGCTTTGAGTGCTATTTCTATTATTTAGATTCTATGCTTCTGTTCACATTTGATTTGTCATTGTTACAGAGCCTGTGTACCAGCAGGCAGAGGCTCTGTAGGTGTGTGTGTGTGTATTTACCACATTGTGGGGACCAAATGTCTTGTATTTTGTTTGGTCACTCACAGTTAAGGTTAGGGCTGGGTGGGGGTTAAGGCTGTCGTTGTTTGGATTAGAGTTTTTCCCATTGAAATGAACGAATGATTCCTACAAAGATTTGGATACAAACATTGTGTGTGTGTGTGTGTGTGTGTGTGTGCAGGATTAGATAGATCACATTTATGGACCTACATGTCCCCAAAGTGTGGTAAAACCTGAAATTTCCCTACTTTTGGGGATGTCTTTTCAAGTCTCCATTTGGATAACCTCAATTTTATAAAAATCTGTGAATGCAATCAAAAAACTAAATCTTGTATTTGGGTTGGTTACTTATGGTTAAGGTTAGGGCTGGGTTGGGGTTAAGGGTGCCGTGATTGGGATTAGGGTTTTTCCTATAGAATTTAATGGAAGGGTCCCCATTTAGATAGATATGCGAGTCTGTGTGTGTGAGTGTGTGTAAAGCTCTCAAGCTCCTTCCTAATGGCAGGAACAGGCTGACTCCCATGTATGCTCTATTTGGCACAGCATGGTAACCCTAAAAAAGCCGAGGATCCACATCGCTAGCTGGAGATGCGATGGGAGCCTGTCAGGGCCTCGCGGGCTACAGGCGGGCGGCCCACCTGTTCAAATGGCTCCTTAGTTTAGTTATTTTTACTCGGCGTATCAGAGTCACGGGACGCTGACTTTACGCCAAAGCGCGGCGATGGCTTTGGAAGGGCCTGCGCCCAGCACTTCCTCTGTGGTGAATTGGTGTCTCTAAATCATTACTTGTCAAGCCGGTCCTTGGGGAAGCACAGATGGGCTTCGATCTTGCTCCCTCCCAGCCTCCTGCCAGACGTGAACTGTCTCGGGGTCCCCGAGGAACGGTTTGAGAAACACTTGCTCTAAATGACGCGTGTTGGTCTGCTCCCCGTGGCTGTACCCCCTGCCCTGTTGCTGGATGCGCACTTCTGCAAGGCGGATGGATGGAAGTTAATGAAGGGACAAAAGACGAGCAGTGCTACTGAAGTCAAGCTCCTGAGAGCTTCGTCCGAAAGTCTCTCATTGGACGATACGAGAGCAAGACTGGCAAGCTCCTCCCGGAATTCCTGAGAGGAGGGAAAGGCATGGAGGGAGGAAAAAAAATGACAGGACGGGAGAGGGACGGTCCGGCGTGAAGCGTCAGAGCTGCTGCACAAGTCGCCAAGTTAACATCCAACTCAACCGCAACGCCTGGTGGCAGGAAGCTGAAGGCCCGGTTCCCTGCCCAGTGAACCCGCGGTTCTGTGCTGATTTGCTCTCACATGTACTTGCAGTTACTTAATGTTTGTCCACTCTGGCAACAACATGATTTGGGGGAGATCCAGTAATTATTCATTTGATCCGGTTATTATTCATTGGATTTGGAAGGATGGATTTAACCTAAAGGCCACTTGTTGTTCTTTGGTTCATGCTTGGCTGCTCCCACTAACCCTAACCAGGCCCTGCCTCGTGAGTAACGTTGCCATCAAGGAACCACAATCATGACCGAACTGGTGCAAGTCTTGTGGGAGCGACCCACCGTTGGGAACCTACCTGGCCATGAAAATGGGCTGATGGCAGAACCTCGATCCTCCTGGGTCACTTTGTGTGGCTTGATGTATTGTGTGTGTATGTCTGTCAGTCTGTGTCAGGTTTAAAAGAGCTTGATTTATATGTGTTTCACAGCTGCATGGCGGACTACATGTGTGCTGTGGACTGTGGCTGTTTATGTGTGTGTGTGTGTGTGTGTGTGTGTGTGTGTGTCGGTCTCCGGCTCCTTCCCCCGCGGTGACAGCAGTAGATTAGCTGCCGGTGACAGGCTGCCCCTAAGCTCTGTCGGACACGGGGAGATAAGCCCCTTGCCTGGCCGCTGGTCAGGCGGAGCATGTGGGCTTCTCTGCAGCGATGCCTGGGTGCCCATCACTGCTCTCTGGCTAATGCAGGCAGCCGCCTGAATGAGCCAGCTATGGAGCGTGACCTCTGACCCCTAGGCCCCTCCCCTTGCCTTTAACTCTTGCCTCTCTGTCATTCTTGCTCCTAGTGAGTCTTTGCCTAAACCCACTGGCCCAGCTCCCTCAGTTTTCCCCTCTAGCACTTAGATTTTTTTCTTGGACTTATCTGTTTTTTTTTTTTGCGGCACCTCAGATCAGTGTTTAACTTCGAATTCAAGCAGCCTCCCAATGTGCCCCTCTGATTTTGGAAGGTAGCACGGAGGGCAGCCTTTAATGGCGGTGCTTTACTCTGTGTCTCAAACCTCTCAATCTCAAACAGGTCACCGCAGAGAAGTGTGAATTGGCGGGATTTTATCGGTGTGCTGTACGCTTCACTTACCCCAATTAGTATTTTGAGCGGCTTGGAGGCGATTAATCTGTTTGTTCTCCACGGTAGTTATGTGGCCTGCTTTCACTAAGGGAGTATCAGGTAAGGACCTGGCCTGGGGAATTGGGTTTGTGTCTGTAGGGCTCTGCTTCAGAGCCCAGCTGTTGTACAGCTGATAAATGCCTCCCTTAACCACCGCGAATGAAGCACAGCAAGTGGGTTTGGATGAAAGGAATCCGATAAGTGTAAAAAAATGCCATGTGATTAATCTCCTCCTCACCACCCCTTTCTCCACAGAGGCGTTTGAGATGGTGCTTCGCCACGGTCATAACTCCACCCAGGCCATGCTGAGGGCGGAGTTTCCTGGCCTTGGGGGCGGGACCAATACGGCGGTTGGGCAGCTCTTCCTGGACATCTCCTTCTACAGCATGGGCTCGGACGCCAGTGTGGATGACATGGTGACTGCCTTCTTCGGCCGGTTGTTCCCGCCAGCCTATGGCCGCCTCCTAGGGGGCAGGGGTGGTACTGCGGTCTCAGAGGAGTGCCTGCGCGGTGCCTGGGTGCAGACCGGGGCCTTTGGCTCCTACCCCAAGCTGATGATGACGCGGCTGGCGCGTTCGCTGCCGACCACGCGCACCTTCCTGCAGGCGCTCAACCTGGGCATCGAGGTGGTGAACACCACGCAGCACCTGCGTCCCGGCCGGGACTGCACCCGCGCCCTGCTCCGCCTCTGGCTCTGCCCCCGCTGTCTGGGGCTGCCCCTGCCCTCAGCTCCGCCCTGCCCCACCCTCTGCCCCACGCTCATGCAGGGGTGCCTCGGGGGGGCGGCCCAGGTGCAGCCCCACTGGGAGGCCTACGTGGAGGGGCTGGCGGCTGTAGCGAAGGCCATGCGGGGCGAGCGGGACGCGGAGGAGGCGGTGCTGCGGCTGCATGCGCTGGTGCGACTGGCGCTGCGCTACATGCTGTCTGCGCGCAGCCGCCTGCTCACTGCGGTGAGTCTGCACACTCGTCCGTCATACTGTACTATACGCACTCTCACTTTGACGCACTCACACTAACAGCACAGTGTCAGTCCCCCCCGCCTCAGAGCCTGTGCGCTGGGAATCTGTTCCCAGGTCAGTGAAACCCGACTCCAGGCATGCTCAAACCGCAGTACAAGAGCTTGGGTGGCAGGGGGTGATAGGGACACAGGATGGCAATGCTGTAATTAATTATTTACGCAGTCCACTGGGGCCGTTGTGGCGCAGTGTTCTGTGTGTTTGGGAATTTGCTGAACTTTTCACTTTAGCACCGCGCTTCCTGGTATTCTGGAACATTCCCGGGACATAATTTATTAATGTCGCATGGCCTCGGTCAGCCTGTGTCTGTCTGTCTGTGTGTTTGTGCATGGGAGTGTGAACTGTGTGTGTGTGTGTGTGTGTGCGGCAGTGCTGGCTGACTGGGACTTGCTGTGTCCCTGTTGTGGAGGTGAGGGACCCACATGGCCCCTTAGAGTGTGGCTGACATGATGACTGCGGTACATGTGTAGGCTGGATGCTGATTAGCATCGTGTCTTAGTTAGCTCTTCAGCCCCCCTCTTACCCCCCACAGAGGCACACACACTGTGCTTCCCCAGGGCACTGTGCTGGCTGTTAAGCACTGAGAGAGAGAGAGAGAGAGAGATGCATGGAGTGTGACCCTCTGTGTCTGCGTGTGTGTACTGACAGGATGGACTGGCATGTCCATGCCATTCAGCAACCTTAAAGGTTCACTGCACTATAAACACCATTATGTACTAACAGAACACCCAGCTGCTATGCTATCTCCTCCCAGCCTCTTCTGTTAGACTCTCACTTTAGGCTCTTCTCAGACTCCCCTGTTACTCTCCTCTCAGACTCCCCTGTTAGACTCTCCTCTCAGACTCCCCTGTTAGACTCTCCTCTCAGACTCTCCTCTCAGACTCCCAGGCTAGTAAGAAAAGTGACTCTGAAGCGGCAGGCAGGGTTTTGATGCCTGTGAGGATGTACGGGTGGGTAGGTGGGTGCGGACGTGAGCGACAACACGTGATGAAGATGATGAAGACTACCAACCCCCAGCTCAGTTACCAGCACACATCGGTATTCAGCATTCGGCTCTCCGCTAGACTCACTTAGGGGGACACTGGCCACAATTAGCTACTAACATTTGGAGTTGGAATTAAGCCACGAATCCAAACCCCCGGGGGAAATTAAACCTCAGGCACATCCTTAAACCGCAAGCAACACATTAACAGGCATTTGCATTTTTATTGCACCTGAAAGAATGTCCTGCTTCTATTATCTGAGACACAGAGATTTTTATTATTATTGTGCAGTCCTGGAGAAAAACAATGCAGCCTGTCTGGAGGAAGACAAATCACAGCTCATCTGCATGTTTCTGTTCGTGTGGGGGGGTCACACAGAAAGACAAGGCGCCAGCTGATTTAGATGTAAACTGCGACATCTCATCTCCAGTAGAGAATATTTACCCTCTTAAAAACACAGGCAGGAATGGAGAGAGCGAGCAGAAAAGGGTGATGTGATAGGTACACGTGTGTCTCTCTGTGAGCTTGTGTGTATTTCACGGCATGCTTTAAAGCCAAACTGAGGAGCAAATTTCCAAAATTTGCTCAGTCCATGGGACACATTTTTGAGAAAATCTCTGTGGACTTAGTGACTTTAGGGAATTTAACAAAGGTTCTTTGCTGGATTACACGGGGAGTGACTTTTGGTTCCCAATACTGTAACATATAATGAACAAGCCTGACTTTAGGTCACGGGCTGTCTATTCTCATGAATAACAAAAAAAAATGGACTGAGTGAGTTTTGGAAATTTGCTCTATATCTAGAGCCCTGACTTTGGTTTTAAGTGTGCAAAATTTGTGCTATGAGTGTGTCATTGTGTTAAAAGAATATTTCTGCACTTCCCTACGCGCTGTCTCTGCAGGTGAGCGCCATGTGTGCCCGCTCCACTCAGCGGGTGTCTCGCTCAGTGTCGCCCCCTGCTGACCGCAGCCCCCCTACACCTGACCGTCATGCGCTGCAGCTCATGCCCTTTAACCCGGACGAGACCCTGGCTGGCCGACGCAGGTTTGTATGGGGGCTGGGCGGTGGGGGGTTGTCGAGGAATGCAGGCCGTTTGATAGAGCACCCTTTTGCTTCCGGAGTAACGGCTGATGAGCTCTGAAATGAGGAGTGTCTACCTGCCCCCTCAGCTCCCGTACAGAGATCCGTGGAGCGACTCGCGGGATTCGGGTCCCCTGAGTTAGAGTAGGGGTGGGTTGCTGGGAGCCTGGTAGCACACTTGTTATTACAGTTATCTGTTTTCCCTCTGAAAGGCGCTAAAACTCCAGCGGTAGTCTCTGTAGCACAGCTGCTTTGTTTGTGAAAGGCCTTTTAATCTCACGTCGCCCAGAAAACACGGCAATGAAGCAGCGGGGAGGCTAATAAGCTGAGGAGGAGAGTGGGCCTCAGTGCGTCTGGGCGTGCGCGGGTGCCTGAGTGCCAGCACAACCCTGCCTATGCTCTGTGATTACATGGGGGGGGGCGTGTGACCGCGCGCGCGTGTGTGCGTGACCCTGAGCACAGGCACAGGTCGCCTCATTAAGTGCGACCACAGCTGCTGTGTCCGTCCCGTGTGGCCGGCGCTTTTGCAGACGCTCGGGTGGGGGGGGGCTGGTAACGAGGGGGCAGATGGATGGGGAGCCGGCCCCGGGCCAGCCGGGGATAAAGGGCCCGCCTGCTGTTTAATGCGACACCCCCGCTCCGGTGTGCATCTGCCCCGCTAATGCCTTGTATCCGCGATCACCGGGCAGATTCTCTGTGTTTACGGAAGGAATGATCCTCTGCCCCCCGTCTGAGTGCCCGAGTCATATATGACGAGCTCCTTGGCGACACCGCTCGCCTTCAGGAAGGAGAACTCTCTCCACATCCTGTTAAATCAGTCCCCGGCGTGCTGGCCCGCGTCACACAGCGCGCGGTGCCGACGGGAGAGCTTCATGCACTTGGACACACGTGCGGGTCGGATGCTGCCAGACCTGCACGTTTCCTGTCCCTCTGTTACCAGAGAGGACAGTGACACTTTGCCACTCTGCCCGCAGGACCTTGTAGCCCATGACAGGTGGCATGGGAGGTGGGCACATCGCTCTCAGCTGCTCTGCTTGGGTTGGATTCGCTGGCACCGCTTGTGTTTCCGTGTGCGCCAAGTGTACAGCCTCACGAGGAAAATCATATCTGTGCCATACTAAAAAAAAAAAAAAAGTACAAATTGTCTGTTTTGTTAGAACTTTTTTTTTTTTTTTTTCTCCCGTCCTCCCCATGGTGTGGGGGCAGTGTGCGACTCAGCGGGGGTAGCCTTGTCAGGTTTGTGACTGGGAAGGTCGCTGGTTTGTATCTCGTGGTTGGCAGAGTAGTCACAGTGCCCCAGGGCCCTTGAGCAAGGCCCCTAACCCCCCCCTGAAAAATCCGGGGGGGCTGGATAAATGGCTGACCCAGTGCTCTGACCCCAAAGCTTTGTTCTCACCTGGGTATGTCGCAAAGGAGATGACGGGATATGCAGAAACATAAGAATCCCTATTTACCCGTACAAATAGCAGAGAGACCTTCAGTTCATTTTATTTATTTATAAGGCCCTTTTAACTAAAGTGACGTACATTTGAGAGAGCAGGGTCACACGCTCCCTGGGGCACTCGGGGGTCAAGGGGATTGGGATTTGAAGCAGCTAGTTTCCGATCACAGGTACTGTGTCCTAAGTCACACTCCAGCCCCCCCGTTTTTGTGCTTAACTCTCCCATCTTGCCGTACCTCCCTCCCTCTTCCTTCTCCCCTCCACCACAGGGAATTCATCTCCAGCTTGCAGGGCTTCAGGACCTTCTACGGCGGCCTGGGGGAGGCGCTGTGCAGCAGGGAGGCTCCGGCCCCCAATGGCTCCCACTGCTGGAACGGCCAAGAAATGACAGCCAGGTGAGTCCTTCTACTGCCGGCAGCTTGTAATATTAACGCAGAAGGCATAAAAAGGGTTTTTAAAGGACATAGGGGTTTATATGAGTAAATGATCAAAGAGTGTGATGGAACACACCCAAATGTACATAAGAGCATAAGGAATTTACAAACGAGAGGAGGCCATGCGGCCCATCAAGCTTATTTGGGCAGAATTCCACTAATGTCATCTCATTATTGACTGGAGACTCCCTTTGACAGTGGCAGTACCACACCCTGCCACCAGGGGGTGGGGTGGGGGGATCTCTTCTTTTCACCTCCTTATTAAGCAGCATTGCTGTGCCTCAGTAGTGAAGTGGAAGTGAAGTTAAGCAGAGTATAGAAATGATTTACTGCTTCCCTGGGGGTGGGGGTGGGTAGCGAGTGGGGTGGGACCAGCACAGGTTAATTAGGAACCACGGAGAGAAGAAAAGTGGATGGGGGCAGAGTGAAGGAGAACCCCCCCCCGCACCCCAAACAGCTTTCAATGTCACCCGTAGCCTGGAGACGGGCAGAGCTGACTGTGCTCTCCGCTGACACGTCTATCCCGGCCGCCTTCAGCTCTGCCGTCCATACTGGCAGGGAGCTTCTGCTCTAAGCATCAGCCGAATCGGACGTCGCAGTTTTGTTTCTTTATTTCGGTGAGATTCATCCTCATAAGCCCTACAGTAACATGTGTCCTGTCGACATCCAGCACAGCTCACCGGTACCCATGCAGACATCAGCGCGTTTTACAGAAGCCGCTTGTGAGATGTGGCAGACTGCTCTCCTACCCTTAATCTGCCCACCCCAGCTCAGCTATTTCAGTACATATCCAGTTGTGTGATGGTTTACAGCAAAAAGCTGCTAGCGTTTTCAGTTGCTCTGGATAAAGCTGTTTGCTAAGGTAATTCACTTATGCTGTTTTTTTTTTGGCTACCATACACTTATGCATTTATTTTAATTCCTACATAACTCCCCTACATTCCTGCCCGGCTGTACCCTTCCGTCTCACCCCTGTACAATCCTCCTCTCTTTCCAGTCCATCTCTCCAGCATCCAACATTTTTTTTTTTTTGTGGTGGTGCCTGCGCCAAATCTGGGTCAAACACAACACATGGGACTTAGAAACTGTTTGCCTGGTGCTGTAAAAAATGGTGCCGATTTCCAGCCCCAGCTCTGTGCAGGAGACGGGGGGTGATTAGGATTTTATTCATATTCCCCTTTAATTATAAAATGCATGCAAAAATGACAGCTTTGTTCCAAGATACCTCGTGTCCACCTGTTCTCACCTTCGATTTGGGAGATGGGCAGGAGCTCTGGATTTCTTGAAATAGTGCCCTCCGTGTTCGGCGCATAAATTATGTATAAGCAGCGGGGTCCGACGCGATTCAGGTAATAAATGAATGCCAACATCTGCAGCGCGGGGTAAATTAAGGAGCTGCGGCGGACTACGCTCCCCTGGATGCGGTGCTGGCCGATTTGGCCGGGGGTGGTGAGCTGATGAACCGGTCTCTCATAACCAGATTCACGGTCATTTCACCTGGTGACCTGGGGCTGATCAATCTCTGTCAGGGGCTCGTTATGTGCCGTGAACGTGATGCTTGGTCGATGTAGGTTAACGCCGGCGGAGAAATTAAAAATTAGTGTGGATGTAGAGCGAGGGCGACAGTCGGCTGGTGCTGTACCCTGCCTGTGGAGACTCGGATGGGCGAGCGGGCGGAGTGGAAGTGCTAAAGGACGAAGCCGCGAAAGGACATTTCATTTATTTCCCCGTCACTTTCACTTAATCAATATTTCTAACCTCGCTGCTCGATTGATTGCGCGTCACCACGCTATTACTGCGATAATTAACATTAGAAAGGTGTTCTGATGTGAAAGTAATAAGACGAATAAATAACTGGCAGAGGCAGCTCGTTTGATGGAATGGCTAGATGGGATGGTGAATAATTACTTCTCTGTTGAAGTGTGCAGCGGGTGCTCTGCGGATGTGGCCGCAGGAAGTATTGGCACTGGCGTAAAAAAAGTACATTTTATACTTTTTAAAAAGAATTCAACAATCAACAAAAGGAAATGCAGTGCTAGAGTCAATGAGAACTACTCAAGTAAGAGTCAAAGGGAGTAATACTCAGTATATAGAGTAGGTACAGCTTTTGTTAGAAGACGGCATAGTCAAAAATAGACTTGGTCCTCTGAATACTGATGTGTCTTCACAAGCACTGTAAATAGCGATATCACTACTGCTGTGGGTCAGAGGGGCTGTGCTTACAAACAGGGTAATATTCATTTTCAATATTCATTGTGTAGGCCACTTACTTTGGGAAAAAAAGTCACTCCAAAGTTCTGACACTCTAGTAATCTAACCACATGTAAGTTCTGAATGTGCACCAATGTGCAGCCAGCACCTATGTCTATGACCTCCAAAGCTCAGAAGTCTTGACTAGAAATGTTGATAATGTGATTTTTTTACAATTTCCTAGTGCCTCTGAGAATAGGTTTTTATAAAGTGCATGTTGATTTTGACAGAAAATAAAATAATCACATTCTAAATGCTGTGATATTATTGGTGCTGAGTCTGTGCTGAATAAAAGCATTTGCAGCACTTTGGGATAAATGTTTTTGGTGAAATATAATAAATGTCAATGCATGTCTGACTACCTTGAAAGTGGCTGAGAGGCTTCAGACACCAGTTGGTTAAGTACTGATACTGTCATTGTGTGAGGGAAGCTGTACTCGGCTAGAGAAAGTACTCGTACTGTTAGTGAGTACTGCTCCTATAAGAGTACTTTTTATGGAATTGCCAGTGTACTTATCAGTACCATTAGTGAATACTTCTGTGTGCTGGGGAGATGTACCAATGTTAACTTTTTGTCTGTGTTATAATGTTATGTCTTAAAATGTAATATCTATATTATATTTATATGTCTTACTATTTATATTCTATTACTTGTTTTTTCACGCCACACTTCATACACTACTGTTCAGAAGTTTGCAGCCACTTAGAAATGTCCTTGTTTCCAAAAGAAAACCTTATTTTTTCATTTCAGTTCATGACATGAATGGACAACCATCAGTCCCGTGTTCCCATGATGCGTTGTCTATCATCATTAGAATTCCCTTTTGAAATTGTTAGCACAGCTGAAAAATGTTGCGCTGATTAAAGAAGCAATAAAACTGGCCTTCTATAGATTAGTCGAGTGTCTGGTGTATGAACAATCGTGGGTTCAATTGAAGACTCACAATGGCCAGAAACAAAGAACTTCCTTCTGAAACACATCAGTCTTTTCTTGTTCTGAGGAATGAAAGCTATTCCAAGGGAAATTTGTAAGTGACCCCAAGCATTTGAACAGTAGTGTATATCTGACTTTGATTCACAGCCAGTATAACTACTGATACTGGTTGTGAGTACTGCTATCTCACCAATCCCACTCTTTCTCTCTCTGCATCAGAACTAATTAGATTTTAATCGAGAATAATTAGCTGAAGCGAGAACTATGAAGCCGTCACATGCTGGACCCTGTGTTTTCGGTCACCCACTGAGTCTGGGAGACTAGGGAAGACGAAGCGGCAAGCACACAGACACATGCAGTGTGCAGCACCCTAATGTTCTCTTCCTGCACATGCCAGGCTATACCCGTCTCCCAGTGGACAAATCTGTCATTCTGTCCGGCACCTTGCTGTCATTTTGACAGTGTGTACATGTCGGCTGTCTGTGTGTGGGTGCACGTCCATGTCTGGATGTGTGTGTGTGTGTGTGTGTGTGTGTGTGCGCGCACACGTCCTTCCACTGATATATCGGTCCCCAGCTATGCCCTCCCTTTCAAAGCAATGCCAAGCATCCCACCTCTCTGCCGAGTGATTTGTTTGTTCCTGTTTGGCGCCTGGTAGATTTCATTGATTTCATGCCAGTAGTCTCATACAGGATTGGTTTGGCTTGGCCTAAGCATGATGACACTTCTATACTGCTGAATTTTTTTTAACATCTTATTGAAAAGATGTCATAGATATATTTTAGTTATTTGCTTCATTTTTAAAAAATTCTTGGCTTCTCAATATTAACTGCGTCAAAGGCTGGGTGTCACCACTGGGTGGCAGTATAAGTGCAGCTCAGTAGCATTTATCACCTAGCAGATCATCAGTGCAATGCCTGGGCACTGAAGTCATGACAGTGGATTGTGATCCCCACCTGTGCTGTGCAGACCAGGTGTTTCCTGAAAGGCTTACACTCTGTCCACCTCCACCTGCCCCAGGCTGCCTGGTTCGGGAGGGAAGCGAGTCCAGCAGAACAGCCCCGAACCCAAGCAAAAGGCCCCCGAGCCAGTCGTCAGCCAGATCATCGACAAGCTGAAGCACATCAACCAGGTTGGTGGGTGGGGGGTGTCTGTGAATGTGGGCCCACAGCACCGGTGATCAGAAGCGCGTGGTAGCCGAATAATGCGGCTCCGTGACTCTGTGGCGTCTCGCGATACACGCCAGAGAGAAAAACGGCACTCGGCCACCCCGTTGCTGTCTTTGATCACCACCATGCTGGCTGCGGGTTCGACAATAATGTTGCCGTTCCCCGGCTCACCTGAGAGCGGCCCGCACCTCCCCAGCAGAGCCACTGCTTCCCCCTCCCACGGGGCTTCACTGGGAATGTTCCCCGGGAATCTCCCAGTTGTTTGCCCACCCAGCCGGCTGCGGGGTCTGTTTATTTTAACGCTGAGCTCGTCTGAGATGAGAGGGGAGAAAAGACGTTAAACAATTCCAAAAAAAGCCCTTTGAAAGGTCCTGGCTACTGACACAAGTGAGGAAGATTCCTGGCGATGAAATATCTGGTGTAAAACACGTTTTAATATCCTCTCTAACTTCACATTCATGCACTTGTTTGTCTGAAATATACACTTGCGTTGTTTACGACAGTTGAAATATAAACGCTAATAGTAAATAGCAGTTTCTGAGACCTTGTTTTCTGTCGTTATGGGACCTCTGAGCTCTGTGTTCATAGGAATTTCACGACAGTGGACAGTGGCCGCCTGTCAGCCTGCATATCGTTCGTGTGCGATTGCTCCCTCAGTGGTCACTCGTTTTTGTTTTTACGTTCAGTGATCCCTGGTGAACCGTTGTGACTTTGAACTAAGGGCAGTGATTTGGAACTTTGAGCGGTAATTTGGAACCTTGGTCATTGATTTGGAACGCTGGCTGATTAGTTTGGAAAGTTCTTCTCAGGGTCAGTGCCAGTGTTGTTTGTATTCTCTGGAATGTCAGTGTGCCTGGTCGCTTCAAGCTGTGAAGCCTAAACGAGTCTGTTAGTGAGCCAACGGTGTTTCCCTCCACACCTGTGGATGGAGGGCATCAGAGCCGTGGTTTATATACAGTGACCAGGAGAGAGGTGGATAAGCAGAGGGGAGGAACACGGGGGGTGGGGGGGGGGCTCATGTAACCGAGTTTGTTGCCACCCCCCTATGTCTGTGTTTAACTGTGTATGACAGAACCCAGGACCCCTAGCCCCTTCCACCATATACCCCCCCCCCTAGCACTCCTCCATAGCTTCCTGTCCTAATTAAATGCAGGACTTGGGAAAGTCCTATAGGTGGGAAAGGAATTCAGGTCGAAAAGGAAACCAGATGTGCCTACGCTTCACCGTACATTCCAGCACGTGTGGGCTCCCTGGCAGCCCCCCGCTCCGTGCCCGCCGTACACGTCTGTGTGCAAAGCGTAGCTGCGGTCGCTCTCACGGGGGGGGTGATGGATCCTTCCTCGTGGAGGGAGGTGGGTCGGTGATAAATGCCTAAGCACCAATTGTATGGTGGCGTGTGTTTCCATATCAAAATCAAATGAGCTGTAATAAAACTCATTTTTCTTTTCTCCCTGTCTCCTGTCACTTGTTAGTATTTTAACTCTTCCTCATGCTGGCTGACAAGAGCTTCAGCCCTGGCCATATGCTTAATAACATTGTGCAGGATGATGAAAGTGGCATGAGGGCACTGTTATTCACATCACACAGTTTGGCCAATGGGAAATCTCCTGCAGGAGGTCAGGGGTCACATTTCCTGTTTACAGTCTATTCTGGATCATAGACCTGCCTTCCTGCAAGGGTTGTGAGGCCCTCATTTTATTATTCCATTTTACGACCTTGTCTTTCCTTCTGTGGGCTTACCTTTGAAGGGGGCTTTCCATTTTCCTCCAGCTCCTCCTGAAAGCTGCTGGTATATATAAATACAGAGGATTGTATTTATCATAGCGGCATAGTGGTCCAGGACTTGGTTCAGTAAATATGTGCGCATGAACAAATTGGCAGAGTATAAAAATGCAAGTTATGTATAAATACGATGTTTGGGAAAAAATAAAAAAATAAAATAAAAAAATTTATATAAATAATGACATTGACATACTTATTCATCCAGCCATTTATCTTCCAATTGCTGATCCGGAACAGAGTTACCTGGTGCCTATCCCAAGCAGCACAAGACAGGGGAACACCTGACATGACGTGCCAGACCCCACAGGGCAAACATGCATTGACAGAATTATAATAAAATTATATTACCAGGTAATGTGCTTATGCTCTGTCCCAGTAGGGGGCGATACTGAGCTGGTGGCAGTGACAGTCTATGACCTGTTATATAAGCAGCTTTTAGAGTCTGAGTGAAAGCAGTCAGAGTGAGCAGACGATCAAGGTAGACCCTCAGATCTGCGCCCCAGCTGGAGGAAATGTATACCAGAGAAACTGCCGCGTTCATGGAGCGTGCTTCAGATTCAGATGTGATTAAAGCCAAAGTAGCTCCCAGCAAGTGGTCCCCCCCCCCCATGTTTATTCTTGCGCCTGACCGTCGCCATGCACAGCTGTGGCGTTTCCGCCACGGACCTGCGATCGCCATCTCTCTCTGTTTCGTTTAAACAATTTTTGTTTTGATTGCGTTTCATTTACGCACAGATAGAATCGTTCCTACAGGAAAGGCAAGATTTCTGTCACGAAGGAAAGAGTAAAATCTCAAATTTAAAGCGCAGAGAGGCTCAGGCACATGGTGCCATGTTTATGTAGCAGAGATTCGGCTGCTTGCACTTTGTGCTGCAGAAACACTGGGGATTAAGGGTAGGAAATGATCTTGTGTGTGCATGTGCTAGGAGACACGCATGCCTTAGTGCAACTGACACTGACACAGACCCACCCCCAGGGTGTGTGTGTGTGTGCACGCGTGTGCGTGTGTCTCTCACTCTCCTCTACGCAAAGGTACAGGCAGACACACCAGTCCAGTTCTGGAGCTCAAACCCACACACGAACACATGTCCGGACACACAGACGGCCACCTTCCCAATCTCTCACACGCCCACACACATACAGACACATGCAGACACGCAGAGACATGCTCGCACAGGACATTCACATGTACAGTAACACACAGGCACATAGATACGTACGCTTTGATAAGGTCTCACTTTTTGTCTCCGCTTTGCGAGGTTGACAGGCAAAGCCATATGTAAACAATCGGCAGAGCGCGGCCCAAAGCCCTGTCGGGCCTCCCCAAAGAGGATTTCACAAAGCTGGGAGAACTGAGCAGGGCAGAGGGAACCAGCCCTTTACAAGCAGAGGAAAGCAGAGTGTCTGTGGAAGGCCTGCTAAGGCCTTTGGAGCCTGGTGACCTTCAAAACCAGACAGCAGGGGGCTCCTTCATGGGCCAGTGTGGCTCAGCCCCCTCCCCCTTCTCTCCTTGGTGTTGTTTACGACCACTCTCAGCCTTTGTTTACAAGTGCCCCCCCCCCTCCCCCCCAGCATCTTGCGCCCGTTGCCAGGCAGCCAAAATCACGAAGCGGTCCTGACGCCATGGTGAAGCGCCCAAGGCCCCTGGCATGAGATCACCTGCTTCACCCCTTTCATTTATAAAATGAGCCACTTCAATAGCTCGTCCCAAAGTTGGAAGTTTGAGGCAGCTCCAGCTCACTAGGGGGGCCCAGTTTGAGACTCGTTTCGCTTTAATGATACGCTCCCCGCCCCCCCACCTTCGGACTAACGGGATTCTCGGTCATATCTGAGGCCGAACAATCCCGCAGAATGTTACTTTATGATGCCAATCTGTTTTTTTTTCCATGACTGCACTAAATAAGTACTTTCCCAAAATGGCGACCAGATGTGTTTATTAGCTCAGATATTAATATGGGGCCAGCTTTCAGACACTCTGAAGACCAGCAAATACGCCAGATTAGCGAGCCCGCCCATCTCTTTATTCTTGCTTGTGAAGTTTGGGTTTCTTTTTTTTTTTCTTTGGGACACCATCTGAACTCAATTTCCTCTCGCCTCAACAAACAACCGAACAGTCGTAGGAATGACAGCACACACCAATCACAGATTGGGGGTGTGTGTCAAAACAGGGAGTGTGGAAAGATGAAAGGAGCCGGGTCTGGGCAGGATTGTACCTGGTAGACTGGAGTTTGATAAAGACCCCTGTCATAGGTGTCCGACACAGTGCCTGTAAATCGGCCAGCAGCAGTAGCTCTGCTGTGTTCTTAGCTGAGGTGACCATCCCGCCTTGTTGATAAATATATAGCAGGGCTCTACACCATGGGGAATTCTGACTGACATCGTGTTCAAAATGCAGTTTTTTCCCCATGCATATGGTATTTAGAAACAGCCTACATAGTTTTCTTTTACCACAGACACAGACGAGTCTTGGCGTGGACATATTTATCTGTGCGAGCGCAGGTTTTAGGCAGTCAAAGAAACCGATCTTTAAGTGATCATGATGGTTTAAAACTATGATATAGTGTCAGCTGAGATTTTTAACAAATGCAATGAATAGATTAAGTGAACTGGTACTGAATTCTAACCAATACATGGAATCACTGGGGTGCCCCCAAGGAGAAGTTTGGTAACTGGAGCTTGTTTGTCTAGCCATCCAACAAGACATCAGTAACTTTTTTTTGGAGAACAGAAAAGAATTCAAATTAGTTTTATTGTGTTAACTCTTACTCTTAATTTGCATATGGCTTAATGTACAGTTGTTTTTCTGAGCAAATGCCCAGATAAATAGCACAGACATTTCCTTTGCCTGCATAGAAGTGCTGTATAAACTAGCTTTCAGCCTTACAGCTTACAGACTGCAGAAGTTTGCTTCTGTTGCTAGATGCCTAGGCAGTCCGATTTTACCCGTTCTTCCTTCCCGGACTGCAGTATACGACGGCACATTGGAGCAAATTAAAAGCAGCTCTCAGCACACTGGCTGGCGTTCAGTTCCACTCCCCCTGTTTCCCAGTGTGGGAAATGTGCAGTCGGGTCAGAGCAAAGATGCTCTGCTCTTTAGGTTAGATACCGGGCGCCTGGCCACGATGGTCCCCAATTTTACAGTCTGATACCTTCACATGTGCTTCCTGTAGGGGGCAGTCTGTGGCTCAGTGGGTTATGAGGTGTGCCCGTACTCTGATAGTCGTCAGTGCAAATCCTAGAGTCGACAGAGTGATTTCAGTGTTAGGCCCTTGAGCAAGGCCCTTAACCCCTACCTGCTCTCTCTGAAAAATGTACGTCACTTCGGACAAAAGTTTCCACTATCTTTCAATCCAGTTTCGATAAGCGCTTATCCTATTCAAGGTCACAAGGGGTCTGGAGCCTATGGGCACGAGGCAGGAAACGACCCAGGATGGGGTACCAGTCCATCACATGGCACACTCACACATGCACGACTACGGCTAATTTGGAAACTACAATTAATTCTTGGGCTATGAAAACTGCAGAACCCAAATGAAACCCCAAAGAAAGAGCATTCAAAATCTGCACACGTGCAGCTAAGGTGGCGACTCGAACCCCCGGCCCAGAATTATAATGCAACAGTGCTAACCCCTTCACCACCATGCCACCCCAAGTGTTTGCTAAATGAATATAGATGCTCTGTTGTGGAAATCAACACCAGATCACTTACACTTATTAAACGTTTTGCTGTTTGTTTGTTGGTACTTTGCGGTTTCGTACATTCCCTGTGAGCCTTTTGCTAGAATCTTGACTGCATGTGAGCCTTTTAGTCGTGCCAAGCTTTATAAAGATGCTGCAGAGGGCTGGGGACTCTGGCGATGTCGACTTTAATCTCGACATCACCAGCATCATGCAGCATGCTCCAAAGAGGCATATCTCCAGGGTAACGGCTGCTATTCACAGTGCTTGCAGTGCAGTTTCTTTTGTGAACCCGTGATATTCAGAAGCAAATAACCACCTAGGTACCTAATATCACGTTATATAATGAATCGCCCATTCATAGTCGTGTTTGTAAATGATGCTGGTGGGGAATGCACAGCGCCAGCAGTAGAAATAAATGACATTATTACAGGATTTCTCCTCTGTCTCTCTCAGCTGCTGCGGCAGGTGACTGTGCCCCTGAGGCGGTGGCGATCGCGACCAGCAGGTGGCGGCGCAGAGCAGGGAGGGCACACGCCCGGCGAGGAGGATGATGGCGGGATGTCTGAAAGTGGCGACTGCGACGACGAGGACGAGTGTGCCGAAGTCTCCGGCATGGGGCCCCCGCCCCTCCAGAACCGCCTGCGCATTTTCGCAGGTGAGGTCGGCGATTGCCGTCACGCGTCAAAAGCTCCACGTCTTTTTTGCAGGTGAACCTGGCGGCCCCCTGACCAAATGCAACAGTACTGCGTCAGCTCTGATCGCTCTTAAAATGCCAAAATACAGACCTTCTGCATTCCTGGGAATGTCTTCATCTTAACAAGAAATTGTAGACGTTGGGCCACGCCTTTCCTGTCTGGGAGCAGGCCGGGATGGAGCGTTACAGGACGCGCGTGTGTCAGAGGTGCGTGTAGCTCACCAGACGTTTGCGCTGGTGGCTTTAATGGAGACGGTGGGTGGTTGGTGGCTGGGGGGGCTGATACGGGGGCTCCCGAGCCCTCGGTGTCAGACAGTGGCTGTTTATCGTCGTGCTAGCAGTGAGCTTATCTGCACCAATACCTGGCTTGCTGCAGATTGCAGGGTTTACAAACTTGACTAAGTGCAGCCAGAACTGGGAATTGGGACCCCAAGTTTGGGGGATGGGGTGACAATAGGTGCTGACAGGGTACAGGCACTGCGTGAAAACCCCCCAACCACCTTCGGGTTATCTGCCGGATGGCAGGGTTTGAGCTCTATGAGAAAAAGCCGAGGTTGAGGGTTAAAGGTCATTTCAGAGAGTGATGATACCAGGAGACGGTCCATACTTGTTAACGTTTCCCTCCGTTATCATACTATATTTCAAGTTTTTCATTTCACTTGTTTTGGATGGACAGGGGCACTGTAGTTAGCTCTGTGTGTGTGGAGTGTGCACACTCTCCCCGTGTTACCCTGGTTTCCTCTGAATACTCTGGCGTCCTCCCGCAGCTCAGACTTGCTGTTACTTCATTTCATGTTTATGAATCGCCTGTGGTGTGTGCGACTGCATGCGTGTGTCCTGCAATGGTCTGGCGTCTCATCCAGCGTGTTCCCCTGCCTTTTGCTCTAAGATGCCTGGGATAGTCTCCCTATTATCCCGTGCTGGATGAGTGATGGATGGATAAATGTGTAAATGAGAGATTTTATGTAGCACAGACCAGTATTCATACTACACTATTAAATTTACCATTTTGTACATTTTTTATGAATCAGGGTCTCTCTTGAGATTAATCCTTTCCTAGTGCCCTGTCCAGCAGACCCTTATGAATAACCCCTGTGTATATTCAAATATATACACTCTGTCCATTTATTTTCTGAAATACAGCAGGGTCGATGATGAAAGTTTGTCAAAAAGTGTTTGTGCATAAGGGCTCCTGTTTCTCATTCAGTAATGAACACGTGTTGAGATGGATATTTTCCTGTGATTAATTAAAAGCTGTCTTTTGCCAGAGCTGTAGTCCCTGACTGTGCCAGAAAAACCAGCGCGAGGAGCTGGAATAAGCTGTCGAAGTGGCAGGCTGTCTCTGACAGGCAGTCTCCCTTTTTCGGCAAGGAGTGATTCAGCTGGAGCGGCATTTTTTAAACTAAACACAGCCCCCGTTTTGTTTTGAATTCAAATCCTCTTCGCCACTAACACAAGCTGAACATGAACAGGGCTGGTGTCCCCATGTCCCGGAGACTCTGTGTGCGTGTGTGTGTGTGTATGTGGGGGGGGGGGGGGGGTTGGTGAACATGCCAAAGAAGAGGTCGGCAACTGGTTGGGTTTTCTGGTGGGTGTTGAAGCTACAGCCCAACCAAATTTACCACCCCACCCTGAGTGTGATCCTCTGCCTGATTACAGGGGCTGGGTCTTCTGCCTCACACCACACTCTGTTAAACCAGCACACCTGCCCTATTTTGGCCACAAAGGGGTGAAGCCAACGGGCCAAGCTGACCACATCTGGTCACTGTCATTCCCGTTTGCTCCACACGGGGCAGTGTGTGATCTACACACGGGTGCTGTATCCATGTCCTAAAATCTGTTTGTTCCAGTGGGGCCGTGTGTTTTTTTTCCCCTTCAGTTAAACATCCAGAGAATTTCCAATAACACACTCCAGACGTGCTTTCGGGAGTTTATCTGGAAGTGGCTCTCAGCTGGGAGCTCACAGAGCCTCCGCGCGCTCATTGGCTCGCTTGCTGACTGTGCCAGACAGGCGCTGGGGGGCTGCCCCGGCGCCCCATGTGTGCATGTGGGCTCCTTGGGCTCTCTTCAAACACCAGCTTCGATTCTGAGTCGGCCAGATCGGTGTCAAATTATGTGTATTTTTGTTTTTTTCCTTTTGCTTAACATTCACCTTGAGGCTAGTTATGTTGCCAGCTCTGTGAGTCATTTTACTCCACAGGCTAAGTCTCAGGAATCGCTAAGGCTGGGCTAGCACATCGTGGGTTGCCGTGCAGGATAACTTAAAACACTGATCTTAGGTACGGCTCGACTGTTACTGCCGGCTCCCGACATCCGCTGGTGCCAAATAGACCAGCAGACTGCTTGTAGCAGTTACCCGGGCTGATTAGTCCCTCTTTCCTTTGGTGGAACAGTGCCAGTTTCAGCCACCGGGGGGCCCTTGTTCACAGCTCAGACACACACTGTCTGGCTCCAGAAAAAGCTCCTTATCTGACTCACTCATACAGCAGCCATGTGGTAGAGCAGTTAACTGGATCAGAATCATCAGAGGCTAGGTGGGGCCAGGTCCTAGTGTGTGGTAAAAGACTGTCTTGTTTGCTTCTGTCAGGCTCTTTCGGTTGCCCCCTCTCCTGTCCCTACCTGGGGAGTTTGGAGCAGTCCTGCTATACTTGCTGCTATCCTCCCTGCTATCCTTCCTGCTATCCTTCCTGCTATCCTTCTTCCCACGGGAAGCTACTTCTCCAGCCCCTGCCATGCCCTTTCCTGCCTGGGCTCTTGATCTCTACTGAGGACACCTACTAGTCTCTCAGCTCCAGTCTTGCTGTCTGAGACCATCTACCTTCAGGAGCCATCCCGGCCGATTCCCAGACAACAGTCATCTTTCTCACCATTTCTTTTTTTTCCTCTCCTAGGCTATAAATGCAGCAATTTGAAATTGCAGTCTCTCATTGCCGGGATGTAAGACTAGCACCCTGTACACACACACATACACATATAATTATACACAAGGCAGCCATTTAATGTTTAGCCAGAAACATAGACCTATAAAACTATTATCAGTCAAAGCAGTAGCCTGATTACCTGCACTAGAACCAACTCACCCTTATTTCTTCTCCACTTGGTCTCTCTTCTTTAATTGAATGACTGGACAGGTAGAAGGAGAAACTTTGGGGTATACAAGCTTCCACTTTTGCTGAACAAGAGTCCTTAGCCACTGCGCCATCTGCAGGTCTGAGGGACAAATCATTGCGATCCAAGCATGGCAGCCCCTGTATTGGCAGTGTGTACCCCCTCCCTGCCTGGCCAAACCACATATCCTTTTAGCTGTCAGCTTTCTGGCCAGGGAAGCAATGGGGTCATGACCTCTGACCTCCTGTGGGGTGTCACGCTGTTTTTGGCCCGTTAATCTGTTGTCGGGACGCCTGTTTGGATTAATGTCCTGAATAGGAGTCATTGGAAAGAGCACCTAGTCCTGCGAGCCTCAGAATTTGAGCCTCCTCACCCCCCCCCCCCCCGCCCCCAGCCAGTACAAAGGTAATTTGAAACTTTTCTCCTCATTCAAAAGAAGCACCTGTGTTTGGAGACTGGAAGTTACAGTCTCCTCCATCGATCTGTCTGGAGCCTTCAAAAGAGCTTCCATCTGAGTATGTCTGTATGTCACAGAGAGAATAAAAGACCCCCCCCCCACAGACACACACACACACACACACACACACACACGTGTTACTGGACACAATATATGCAGGACGTGTTTTTATGACCTTTCAGTGACTCTTTTCGAAGGGGTTGTTTTTATATTCTGGGGCTGTTACCTATGTGACCTTTTCCATTTTCTTTTGTAGCTCCTCCTCCTGTCTAGACACAATGTCCCAGCTCGCATGACACAATGCGCCAGATCACATGTCACACCACGGTAATAAAGCCCCGCCCCCCCGAACTCTGGCACGTCCAGCGCAGAGAGGTCCTGTACACCGGCACGTGTGAAACTAAAGTGAAACTATAGCTAAAAGGAAGTGTGGCTGGAGACCCATGCAGTCAATGCTCTGGACGGAACATAAGAATGGGTGTTTGGCGTCTTGCATCTTGGACCCAACCTCAAAGCCTTATGGTACAACATAAGGTGTAAGGTCTACAAATCATCTGTATTCAGTATGAATGATGCAATAATAGGTTGCCAAATTATCTAATCAAGTGTCTTGGGGCAGCTCTGCTATAGAAGGTGCTATGTAAACATGAATTCAATTGAATTGAACTGAGCTCTTTGACCTCCAGAGGGCACCAAACCGTCACATGCCACGAGGTTCCCATTCGTGCAGGTGTCACCTGGTATCTGGCTGTCTGTCTGAACGCCACGCTGTGAAATAACCCGGGACGATGAGCTCTCCTGGCGAGCAGAGACCCTCGCCTGCCTCAACCAATCAGTGGCTTGCTACTTGACCTTTTGCCCCGTAATGCGATCTGGCAGCGCCCAGGCGTCCTTCGGGGAGTAATGCCTGTAAATGGATAGTGGGGTGGGGGGGTGGGGAGGGCAAACCAGTAAGACCCCCTCCACTGGGCGTCAAGGAGCTCCATGTCTGTCCCAATAGTCACAAAGGGTAGCGAGGTTCTTTTATTAGCTGGCCGCTGTCGAAACAGGAGTCCTTCTCATTATCTGTGCCCAGAGGAAGAGTGTCAGCCTTCACCACCCCCACGCTACGGCCTGCCTCGTACCCCAGCCCGCCTCTCGCCCTGCCCCACCCGGCCCTCGCCTGCTCTTACCTGCTCCCTTTAATCCTACGCACTCAGCCTTTTTTTGCTCCATCAGAGGAGATTGCTCGGGATGAGATTGTAAAGCATTTAGTTTTTCTTTTTCCTTTCTTCCCTTCAGGTTTTCTGAATTTTAGCATCATCTTGGGCGAAAAGTGTTCTTGCCGTCTTAAAAGCCCTAACCTCCCCCTCACCATCTGCATGTCTGTTCACTAGGTTTAGGACAACCGATAACCGTGTTTATCAACAGGGAGCCCTCGTTTTACGACACAGTTCCGTTCCTGCGACAGTAATGTAACCCGAATTTTGGTGTAAGTCGAAACACACCCTAACCTAAGTCACTTACCTATGCTAACACAGTTGTAAAATCATATTTTAGAACATAAAAACTATGGAGTGGAATTCGTACCACCTTGAAATGCAAACACAACAACCGTGCCGTGTGGAAATGCAATGCACACCAGTCATTGCTTTTCAGTGAGTGTCACGAAGAATGGAACATAATGAAAAGCAAAACCATCATTCCATAGCTTTGCATCTTAACTACCATCCAGAAAACAATTAGAAGGGTTTGTATTATACACAATTAAAGGAAGAAATCGTGTCACGTCACACTGAAATGTAATGACCACCTGTCATGACAGGGACTTACTGAAGACCAGGGTCGACTGCAAGCAGGGTTTATATTTCTTTTTTTAATGAACGTACTTCTTTACACAGGACAACACTCCATCTCTCATGAATCCTATCCCCAGCTTAACGTAACGTGACATGATGTAACGTAACGTACAATCTGGGGGGGGGGGGGTAATGCATATTCTAAGGGAATAGTGCATTGTGGGATTTCTTATCACGGCTATTTATCACACCACCTTTGCTCTGCTGCATCGGCTCATTTTCATTTTCGAAGAGTACATGCTGAAAACATTCCACCAGGAATGAGTGTAAAAAAAAAAAGTTGCCGCGCGCAACCAAACTAGTTCGCCCACGTAGTCCGTAAGTACGACACTTTTGGCATAAACTGAAACAGTTTTAATGGGAGTTAGTGTTGTAAACTCGTAAACGTAGTATGTTGAGAACCTCGTAACCCGAGGACTCCCTGTAAATGAAAGGTGGCTCTTAGGCCATAAAAAGTAAATTAAATGGCAACTGTCTTCTGATTCAGTTAAAAATAAAAATTAATAATATCAAAAGTCTTGTATTTTGTTTGGTTGCTTATGGTTAAGGTTAGGGTTGGTTGGGATTAGGGTTTTCCCCATAGAAATAAATGGAGAGTCTTCACAAAGATATGAATACAAACATGTGTGGTGTCTGTGCGTGTGTGTGCACTGCTGGCCTCCCAGTTTCCTCTCTGGAGGCCTGAGAGTCGGGGAGAGATCAGTGGGCCCCATGTGGTGATGATTGTAACATACACACTGCCGCCCCTCCCTGCCTGTGTTGACCTCGTTACTTTCCATTTCAGGCTAACTGCTTCAATCTAAACTAGAAATGGCCTCCAGATCCCATAACACACCTGATACGTGTGCTTAACCTGTGTCTTCAGGCGCTACGCACAGAAGTGTGCTGTCCATCTAGAGCCACTGCTGTTTTTCATTTACATTTTACAGTTTACACAGTTTACAGTTTACACAGCACCCAGCAAAAGTCCCCGGCAAACTTTCAATCATCAGAACGGCGGCTGTACAAGGGACCAGCACAGACCACGTGGATAATGTCTACAGCAAATATATGAACATATGCATGTTTAATATAAAAATACCAAACAATCATAATTCAATAATAAAATGTTTATTCTAGTTAAGAGACAAATGAAAAACTGCCGTGCTATTTAGTTATAGGGGTCAAATAAGCATTAGAAATGTTATTCAGAACGTTAATGCTCATTGCAGCTTTCTCATACTCCAGTGTGCGTGTAATTTATGATGATCATGGCATGTGTTGGGTGCGACAACACATCCTTTACTCATGACCTCCCAATCATGAAGTTTTATTTCCACCCCCTTAAGGTCACATGGGCTGTGGTCCAGTGGTCTCTTTTTCTTAGGCAGGTTCCTAACTGAGTGAAATGACCCAGAGGTGTCTAAGTGGCAGCCAAAATAAGAGCTGTTCGAATTCTCTAAGATGCCAAGGAAGTAGAAATGTGCGGTGTCTGAGTAAATGCTCTGCAGTCATACATCAGTGATGTGTCTGTTTCAGCGAAAATACCCCCCACTAAATCCCTCTTACTAAGATGCATTCTGCAGGTCATGTCACAACACACACCTGACCTACTTCCTGTGGTTTCTGCTTCTCTTTGGGTGTGGCTCCAATTCATTCAGCAGGATGTGGTCCAATCCCGTTTTCTTCTCCCTTTGTCTGGTCTTCCTGCGTGGCTATCGGGGCTGATCTGTGCTCTTTAGCATGCATTTTGAGAGAGGGAGAGCTGCCTTCACAGTGAATGCGAGGGCTGCCGTGTTGCGTTGCGCCTGATCTGGGATAAAGTGGCAGATTCGAGTCACAAGATGGGCCCCTGGGGAGTACGCATCACCCGAGCTGGAACGCGTTGGAATGTTTGGAACCACGAGATGAGCGAGTTGTACATCGATTTAAATGAAAGTGCCTGTTCTGCATATGTTTATATTAAGTTCTGTCTGTGGGTTTGTTCCTCTGGGGTTTCGCCATGCTTCTATCTGCAGAGATCTGCTGGAGAATCTCTGTGGGTATGGGCAGGCTGCTTTGGCGGGG
>JAODKL010000002.1:11297387-11309245 GCA_026780765.1 Petrocephalus schoutedeni
GGGGGGCAGTGCACAACCTGCTTCATTTATATAATGATCCATGGACACTCTCAGCTGCAACCTCCTCTGACCCCCCGCCCCCCGATTCCTGCTTGGCAACAGGAATGCTCAAGGGATGGGCAGAGAAAAATTCCTCGAAACGAACAGTACAGAGACGGAGAGCAGGTGACCGTGCAAAAGAATGTTCCGGAAAGAAGCCAGGCCCGGTGGCCCAGGCTGTGAATTCCCCAGGGTGGGGCCCCAGGGCTATGGGCCGGCCTGTTTGCAAATACTCGGGCCATGTTTGGGACTGTGCAGCCTCACGCTGTCTGGCCGCTCTGCCTGACCCCATGTGTACACGCTCACAAAGCGCCTAACATCTGCGTCACAGAAATGAATTATGGGTTCGGTCCAGGTGTCTTTTTCTAATGTTTAATGCTACCCTTTATTCCCCGGAAGGAATGCAGTCCTTACAAAGAACATCTGTAACACCTGCGTCGGGCCGTTTGTTTCATGAAGGCATGACAGTGTTCTTTACCTTCGTCTCTCTCTCTCTCGCTCTCTCTCCTTTTCACCCTCCTCTGTCCCTCTCCCTCTCCCTCACCTGTCAGACCTTGCCGATAGCCTGGCCATGGATGACCTCACCTTCCGAGAGCAGCTGTTGACCCCTGAAGTCGCCACGGATACAGAGGGGGGGTTGATGGTGCCAGGGTGTGTGGGGAGCCTGAGCGCGCTGGGGGGGATCTTCCCAGTGGCCAGCATCCTGGCTGTGCTTACCATCATACTTGGACACCCCTAATCCCCACCCACAGTCCCTGCTGCCATTGGATATTCGACACTCCATCAACTGAGTCACACCCCCATGCCCAGCTCTGTCAGAATACACAATGAGGTCTTCTACCATGACATCAAGCCACCCTGGAATTGAGCTGGGGTAGCCCATTGTGATGTCCACCCCAGTGAGGGCTGGGGAATATCCAGTACTCTTTTCCAACTTCTTTCACTGTTGACTTCCTGCTCTGGACTGCTTTAGGAAAAAACCTACTATAGACTTATTATCATGTCTCCTCTCCAGCTGACAACCATCCCAGCCCACATTTTGTAAATAAACACTCAGAACTCTTCCCCCCCCCGGGCCTTTTATTGAGCTACCCAAGTTGGCATCATGTCTCTGCACCCAAGTGAGATCTATTGAAGACAGCTGGGGACCCGGTGCTCCGCACAACAGCACCTTCTGCTGGCTGGAGCATGCCAAACAAGCCTGTCTGTCCCAACCACAAAGATGTCTGTATTTCATCTGAGAACAAGCTTTCAAAATTCCTTTTAGTAATTGCGTTCTTTTTAGCCATTCCCTACTGGCTGCTCAGGTGATCAAAGGCCTTCCTATGAGCATTAGGTTCTTAGTATGGGCTGCCCATTGCAGGCTTTTAACCTGCTGCCATAGCAACTGCAGCCCGTAAGAGCAGTGCTGTTGGACAATCAGTCTGGTCTTGGTTGAATCAGTTTAAGCTTGTTGGTCTTCCTGATGTGCTACGGGTTCTCTAAGGTCACCAATCCAGGTCCACCATACATATATCCTCCGTGGCCTGGGCTGCCTATCTTCCCCAAACTTTGACAAACCCCCTTCAGGCCAAATTTGTGGAGATGTTTGGCCCCTTAGTATGGGTCACCAGCATTATCACATGGTTTCTAGATGGTTTTGGTGGAGGAGGAAATGGGTAAGATGTAACAGATGCAGCCATTATCATTGTCTATGTAATAATATCAATGTCAACTCCTTGTAGTCACTTTTTAAACTCCAGCCTGTACTCACACTTGGTGTTTTTCTGGCCATACCTCCTCCCTAATGGCATCAATGGCTTCCCTGTTCACTTCTATGGATCTCCAGGCCATGGTCTGGATCTCCTCTCCACCTGTACTGTCCAGTTTTGTTTGAGAAGTAGGGTGAAAGACAGCCTGGGATTGTCCTCAACGGCAGACTGAATGATAGGGCGTCTTGTTAACATGCCGTTGCAATATGTGAACTCCGTCCACCGTGTCCTGGAATACAGTGAAGGCAGAACACACGTGTCATGGGTGAAAGAGCAGGACTCGCATGTGTTATGGATGAAGGAGCAGGACACGCATGTGTCATAGATGAAGGAGCAGGACACGCATGGGTTATTGGTGAAGGAGCAGGACACGCATGTGTTATGGGTGAAGAAGCGGGACACACGTATTATTGGTGAAGGAGCAGGACATGCATATGTTATGGGTGAAGGAGCAGGACACGCGTGTCATAGGTGAAGGAGCAGGACACGCATGTCATAGGTAAAGGAGCAGAACACATTGAATGAAAGGGCGTCTTGTTAATGTGCCGTTGCAATATGTGAACTCTGTCCACCGTGTCCTGGAATACAGTGAAGGCAGAACACACGTGTCATGGGTGAAAGAGCAGGACTCGCATGTGTTATGGATGAAGGAGCAGGACACGCATGTGTCATAGGTAAAGGAGCAGGACACGCATGGGTTATTGGTGAAGGAGCAGGACATGCATGTGTCATAGGTAAAGGAGCAGGACACGCATGGGTTATTGGTGAAGGAGCAGGACATGCATGTGTTATAGGTGAAGAAGCAGAACACACGTGTTATGCGTGAAGGACCAGGACACACGTGTTATTGGTGAAGGAGCAGGACATGCATGTGTTATGGGTGAAGGAGCAGGACACGAGTGTGTTATGAGTGAAGAAACAGGATATGCATGTCTTATGTGTGAAGGAGTGGGATTGTCCTCAATGGCAGACTGAATGAAAGGGCGTCTTGTTAACGTGTCGTTGCAATATGTGAACTCTGTCCACCGTGTCCTGGAATACAGTGAAGGCAGAACATGTGTCATGGGTGAAAGAGCAGGACTCGCATGTGTTATGGATGAAGGACCAGGATACACGTGTCATAGGTGAAGAAGCAGGGCACGCATGTGTTATTGGTGAAGGAGCAGGACACACATGTGTCATAGGGGAAGAAGCATGACACGTATGTGTCATTGGTGAAGGAGCAGGACACACGTGTCATAGGGGAAGAAGCATGACACGCATGTGTCATAGGGGAAGGAGCATGACACGTATGTGTTATTGGTGAAGGAGCAGGACACACATGTGTCATAGGGGAAGAAGCATGACACGCATGTGTTATTGGTGAAGGAGCAGGACACACGTGTCATAGGGGAAGAAGCATGACACGTATGTGTTATTGGTGAAGGAGCAGGACACACATGTGTTATTGGTGAAGGAGCAGGACACGTGTCATAGGTGAAGGAGCAGGGCACGCATGTCATAGGTGAAGTAGCAGGACATGCATGTGTTATTGGTGAAGGAGTGGGACACACATGTGTCATAGGGGAAGAAGCATGACACGCATGTGTTATTGGTGAAGGAGCAGGACACACGTGTCATAGGGGAAGAAGCATGACACGTATGTGTTATTGGTGAAGGAGCAGGACACACATGTGTTATTGGTGAAGGAGCAGGACACGTGTCATAGGTGAAGGAGCAGGGCACGCATGTCATAGGTGAAGTAGCAGGACATGCATGTGTTATTGGTGAAGGAGTGGGACACGCATGTGTTATGGGTGAAGGAGTGGGACATGCATGTATGTGTGAAGGAGCAGGACATGCATGTGTTGTTGGTGTAGGAGCAAGATACACGTGTCATAGGTGAAGAAGCAGGACACACATGTGTCACGGGTGAGGAAGCAGGACACGCATGTGTCACGGGTGAGGGAGCAGGACACGCATGTGTCACGGGTGAGGGAGCAGGACACGCATGTGTCACGGGTGAGGGAGCAGGCCCTAAAAGCAGTTTCCTTCTGTGTTTTAGTAGTTTTGGAAAAGCAGTAGCTTCTGTGTATAAAGCTGAGTTTTCTTCCCTCCCACTCCAGGGTGTGCTTCAGCTCACTGTGCTGAACGTGACTATTACACTATCCAACACTTCACTTTAGTGCTTTCAGGTATCCTTGATGCAAAGGTACTTAATATATCCAACCATGTCAGCCAGACCCTGTAAGGGGTAAACAATGTTTTCTTTTATAAATGTTGACAAGAACAGAATTTTCCTGTTTTGCATAAAAAACTTAATAAAGCAACTGTTTTAAGTGACTGCTTCTGTGTCTGTGCTGTAGTTTATGTATGTCTGGTTGGGGTGTGTGTATATGTGATTTGCATTGCAGAACGGAGTGGGGGGGCGACATGAGATCATTCTGAATTGACACCCAAACACATACCCTGTCTATATGAAAACAACGTGCCACACTCAAGCATCCAGCAGAAAGTATAATCTGTCTTCTACTACTTTTCACTTGTTTTAAGGTAGATAGCCAGACACATACACTTTATTAATCCAGAAACTGCAGGTTCACAGTAACATGGCACACATTTAGTGAAAGTGATAGCTGCCATTGTTGATACGCCACAGCACACAACACAATATTTCCGCTGCATTTAACCCATATGTGGCATAGCGGTGGGCAGCTAATTCAGTGCCTGGGGAACAATGCTTGGAGCAGGCAGGTGGTGTAGTGGTTAGGGACACAACTGTGTAATTGAAAGATTGCAAAGGTTCACGTCCCCAACCCAGAAGTACTGCTGCGGTACCCTGAGCAAGGTACTGTCCCCAAGCACTGTTCCCAGGACACTCAAGCAGCTGCCTCCTGCTGTGTCACAATGTCACATGGGTTAAAAGCAGAGGACACATTTCGTTGTGGTGTGTCAACAATGATGATTAATCACCATCATTGGAGATTTTCCGACCTTGCTGGTCGGAAAATCAAACCAGCAACCTTTGGAGCAAAAATGCCGTTCCCTAACCATTAGGCCACCACTGTCGAATAGTAAAAAAATTGCCTATTAGACATTAATAAACATTACTCTCATATTATTTGTATCTGCGCCCAGTGAGACACATTTATATGGGCAGCCTTCACTTCACAAGTCTGTGAATGTTCACCAACTCATGGGATCCCTTCTGCGGCCAGCAGAGGGCGCTCACCAGTGCAGAGATGGTCACCCACCCCCACTGAGCTCCATTTACACTTCAGGCTGCACAGTTGGCCCTTGGCGTCACCGACCCGCTGGCGTGTGTGAGACCTACACCCAGAGCCGCGGCTTGCCTTCGCGGTCTAACAGCTCGGCACTAACGGCTTTGCAGGCAGCGCCGTCCGGCTCGCTGATCTGTCCCCATTTCCCTTTGGTTCCCTCTCTTTTCCACCTGAACCGTATCGTCATTACCCCCCTGATCGCTTCACTTCACACAACTATTTATGACTATGTTTTTTGTTTTTGTCCTACCACACCAACACTGGGATTTTACACCCCCAGCACCTCCACCCTGCCCCCCCCCCCCCACTCCAGATGAAGTCCTGTTGGATCCAGCTGAGCCCTTCTCTCCACAGATGGGTCCTGCTCCCGCCCAGGGTAAGAAGATTCATCTTATCAGCGGAGTGAGCAAACGGCCTGTTAGACAGACACTGGATGCTAATAGGGCAGTAGATGTGGGGGGGCACTCCTTTTGAAATGCATGGAGATTGCATGTTGTCGTAGGGTAATGTTGGGTCGACAACAGGGAGAGCTTTCTTCAAATGTGGCGGCTGGAATGCGAGGCCTGGGGGGGCTGTAGCCTGAGGTCAGGAACACCAGGGAAGATGATAAAACCCCCGAAATCCTCAGGGTCACATTATTTTACTTGTTAGAAACTGGCAGAAATTAATCCTTTGGAGCAAAGGAGGTGAGAACAGTTTTATTAAGGGTACATACCTTAACAATAGTGATGATCTGGGAATTAGATGTATTACAAAGAGGCAGCAGTTCAAATCACACATCCAGACTTGGGCCTGGCACTTTGGAGCCACATAACTAAAGGCACATTTCATGTAAGTCAAACAGACAGGGAGCTAACATACGTGTGTTTTTGGGACAATGGGGTCTTCCTCAGGTGATCAATTGGTGAGGATGTTCCAGGGATTTTTAGATGTATGGCTAGGCCACTTAGACAAAAGGTATTCACGTGAACTAAGTGAAATGCCATACATTCCTCTAAAGCAACCACTGCTGTTTTAAGCTAGTCATAGTACCTGTTGGACAGATGACTTGGAGTCTGGGGGAATATTTGACTCACTTCAGTATGATTCTTTGTCCCATTCTTTCGTCTGTGCTGTTGAGATATAGAGTTAAATTAATTTTACATTTATTTCATTTGGCAGACCAAAATGACATACAAGTGGGACGAATAGCACATTACAATCATAGGTGCTGTTGAGGAGTTGACTAGGCATAAGTGTGGCTGGGCTGAGCTTCCAGTTTATGGCCAGTTAGACATGTATATAGTATAGGAGCAGAACATCTTCCAGCAAAGTGGGTTTAAATTGGACTATGAGGAAATCAAGATTTTATTTTATTTTTTTACAAAACTCCTTTGCGCCTTTGCACATTATAAATTCTGTTAGCATTATCAATCTACAGACTAATGGACAAAAGTTAGTTTTATAAATACATGTGATGGCCTCTACCATTTTTAACTCGGTGACAACCGAGAAGGTCCGGCAAACCGGGCCAGCATCTGTGGTGTCCACCCAGATTAGTCAAGGGTTAACAGCATAGAGGAACCTTTCTCTCTTCTCTTTTGTCGCCCCACAGAGCTTCGCTTGCAGCACAGCCTTTTACATGCATCCCGAGTCGACGCGCTCCCCAAATCCCCCGCAAGCTCCCGATTGGCCGACGGATCTCCCAGGGGCCGCACAGACAGAATGGACAAAGCAGGCTACGGAATGCCAGGACACAATAAACGGAATGTCATTTTACTGACGGCTGTCACACCCGCACGCACTCACACTCACTCTCTCTCACACACACACACACACACACACACACTTACAAGCCCTGTCATGTTACTTTCAGATCTTTCAGAACTTACCCTATGGCAGTAAAAGCACAAACATTTTTTGGGTGACTATCTCGATTTGAGATCAATCTTTTTTATCACAAGTATAAACAGTTCCTGGTGTCTGTCTTGATCTGAGATCTATCTTTTCATCACAAACACAAATCTGAAATTCAAACGGAAACATGACAATATCAAGAAAAAATACATTGCCAAACAATGGGTTACTCTTTCAACATGCCTAAAACGCAATGCTAAAACAGTGTCAACCGAAAAACTGAAGGACAGTATCGCGTGATCTGCAAAAAACTGCACAGAACACGAATCTGTTGCAAAAGGAGTTGAAGCTTCTTTCATTAAATGCAAAGTTGTACCCAAATTTTAGAGACACAAATAAGTTGAATAAGACTGATTCAACTTATTTGTCAGCAACTCTGACAGTCCTATAACTCATCTCATCCTTTCACATTAATAAAAAAAATGCAGAGAACAGACCTGGTGTGTTTCACACAGAAGAAGGACTAACATGGATGGTGGGCTGATGATTAAGGAACCAGACCAACAGGATGCCAGCTAATGACTTAGGAGCTCCAGTTTCCTTCTATGAGACCCTTAAATTGAATGATTGTGGTGGAAAAAGTGACTGTGATCACAATGTCATGACAAGCCATGTTTTTTTTTCTTGCTGGGACATCAAATCTCAGCTGAGCTTAAGAACCCACCGGCGGCAGCCCTGACGCACGCTGGGCTGCCTCGTTAAGGAACAGCGCACCGCGAAGAGCCCACAAGTCCAGCATTGTCATAGCGAGCTGTCATCCCCGGAGTGAGATGTTCGCCCAGTCTCTGGCACCCAGGGACCGCTGAGGTTTCTTTAGTCTTTGGAACCGGGCCATCTATACCGGCTGTGGCGCATTTCGCTCTTTGGGACTCTGGTGAATGACAGTCACGCTCCCCTCCCAGTCCCCATACCATGTGTGTTTGCTACAGTTAGGAACGTCACAGTGCAGGCTGCCCTCCTGACATGCATCTTAAGAACGCTTCAAATGTTTAGTTTATATTTCAGTCCGATTGTAGGCCATCAAGTTGCGTTTTTAAAGTATGCTTGTTGCTTTGCGAGTGCTTGATGATACATCGATCGAACATTTTTAAAGGTACATATATACGTGGCATCGTGCATCGGTTGTTGCGTAAGAGACCGGAGTGTAAAAGCTACTTCTTGGTTAAAACTGCATGCGGGCGATTTAGTAACCATAGCCGACGCTTATCTGAAAAACAGACCTAATATTCACCGCCCCGTTTAGGCTTCCTAGAAGGCGTTTGAAGGAGAAGGGGGGGGGGCTTGGGGGGCGCACTTCAACTCTTGCTTTCACACTCCAAGCCAGGTAGTGCGCGCCACTGGCTCTTTGTCCAGGCTGCCATTGCGGGAGCGCGCAGCCGTGGCCGCCAGCCAGGGATCGCGGAGCGCGCACAACCTCTGGAGTCCGACTGCGGTTACGGTGCCAACTACTCGTCTGAGCCACAGCAGGAGACACCGAGAAAAACTTTTTCGCCAACTTCGTAATTCCCGATTTAAGGTCTTTTTTTATTTTGAGAGGCACGCCTGCGCTCGCCACGGATGCACCTTTAACTCAACAGACGTAACTGCTGTGTGTGCAACTTAAGTCTATTTTCAACATTTTCTTGTTTTAGCTTTTCTTAGCGCCGGGGAAACTGCATATAAATGTAACAAAGAGGCGCTGCGCGGAGACACAGAAACGGAAAGCAGCTTATATACAGATGGTTTTCGCGTCTGATTTTTGAGTCCTGCTGCTATTAGTAACTTAACACTCAACAGCCAAGTTTCGCAGACAGTGGGGGACCGAGCACCAAACAATCCACTTAACCAGCAAGTCAGGGTAGTGAGGAAGCGCATGGGGAGATCGGCGACCGAGAGCTAGCCTACAGCGCGACTCCATGAGGATCAGCAACCCCGGGGCTGAAACTCCGTTTTAGGAACTTTCTTTTTTATCTAAACTATATATATATATATTTTTCCTCTTCCACGTAATTTTTTCCCCACGTAAACGTTAAACTCCAACATGAAGGCGACGCTTGTACTGTCCGCAGTTTGCGCCCTGACTGCGATTGTAGTGTCGGTGGGAGCCGAGTCGAAAACCAAAAGCTGCAACGAGGTGAAAGCCGCGTACGGCTCCAAAGGCTTCAATCTGAACGATGTACCCAACCAGGGGGTGAACGGTAAGCCTCTGCTCCTCACCTGTATTCACACTCATCCTGCGATCTTACTTCTTTTTGGTCCTCTTTAACACCTTAACTTCTGCGACTCCATTTGAATCGCACTTTTTGTCTGCCCGTTGCCCCCCCATCTGGAAGAAAAAGTCCTTATAAAAAAGTTACGAAAGTGCATTAGTCAGTCCATTAAGAATAATTTATTCAATGCAGATGTCTGTGGCGTTTGAGAGTGGTATTTAAAATACTGTACTTTGGTTTTTTTTCTTCATATATTTACCCTGATTTCTGCCCCTAGGGCGTGTATTGCTCGAAAGCGGAGATTTTCTCACTAATTTGTCCGCCGGGCAAATAGATTGAACCTCGGATTGAATCTGACAGAAATAAATCGCAACCAAAAAAACATAACGAGCTTTTGAACTTCCCGTGTTACCTTGTGTCGTTGCCGATTTATTGGGCGATCGATGGTGGCGCTTGGCGTAAGAGTTAATTTTAGGGTTATTAGATCAGGAAGCAATTGTAGCGGGTTGTACAATAACAGGAACAAAAGCAATAAACAAATACAGCACGGTGCAGCGCTACGGGGCGGCCGGTCGGCCGGGCCAGCCTGGGTTTAAAGGTTCGCCGCTTCGGTCCTGAAAACCCGGTTCTGTCGTCTGATCAATTAATGCGGCAGAAGGGGCCGCATGAAATTCGTAACATCCTCTGTGGGCGCTAATGGTCATGTAAATTAAGTGGAAGATTTAATCTTAAAAAGAAGGGAATGGGTTGAGCGCTGACTCCCCCCCCCTTAAATCTTTTGTTGTTAGTTAGGTGGGAAAGAGCAGCCCCGGGATATGTTTCGTTAATTGTCCGTTTTGTTTCATATATGACAAGTAATTGCCGAATTTGGCCGTATTTGGTCTTTGTTTAATGGCTTTTGCAGTTTATACTGGAGTTTGGAAAAAGGGGATTGGGGTGGGGGTGGGGGTGGTGGTGGTGGGGGGGGGGGGGGATTTAAAGAAATTCCTTACTGTGCCTCGCATACTTTAAAATCCCACCCATCCGTCCACTTTCAGACCCCGATCAAGTCCCCGAAATATTTCAGTGTTTTGCCAGTGAAGTTTTCGCGTGGAGACTAACCAGCGTCTCAGTCGGCCGCTCTAAAGTCATTTTAATAAGTATCTTGTAGGTCAGTCTGTTAGTTGTGGGTCAGTCCGTTGGCTGTAAATGTGTAATGTGGGTTAGTCTAAATGCACGGAACTCTCCGACGCACTCACAATTTCCGCTGCTAACGTTTTCCCAGATTGCAAGTCATTAAACGATTGCCCAGTGGAGGCTTTGTTGATTAGTTTACCATTTAGTGAAGTGAAAAGGCTTCATTTTCAAAATTTTTTACGTAGTTTTTTGACTGTCAGAATAACACTGCTTTTTAAAGTCTTAAGAGGATGTTTAGAGTTTCTGACTGTCAGTTGTGGTATGTCTTGATTGATTAAGCTGGGGCTGACTGCCAGGATAGGGAGGTCAGCCTTAGATGATGGAATAACAGACGGGACCGACTGACATTCACAGGTTCCCCGATCCTGTCCGAATTATGTCATGACTTTGGTATCCATCGTTTTTTAGCTGTAACCCGGAAGCTCAGAGGTTGCCAAGCAACTCAATAACATCACGTAAATGGTGGCAGACTGGCTTCAGAGAGCTGTGTTTGTTCTTAATCTGTGGGGCATTCTTCTGGCACGCCGGTGCTCCACACGGGACCCTTGTCGCCGTTGCTGTGTTTGCCCAGTACTAGAGACGAAGAGCAGGGTCTGTGTGGCACATACAAAAACAATTTGCCCCTACACGGCCCTGGAGCCCTTTTCGGGCCTGTGCTTCTATGAGGAAGGGCGATTTCCAGAGAAATGGGCTGCAGAGGAAATGTAGGGGGGGAAAAGTCTGTAGTAAGTTTCCTGTTTCTCTGGAGACAATGTTTTGGTGCCAGAAGCTAATTTAGGTGGCAACACCCTGCTGTCTCAGGGCCATGTAGCCGTTGTACCTTACGGGAATCGCGTAAAGGCCAAGTAACGATTTGTGATCGTGCTGCGTACTCCTGCCTAATCCCGGCATTCCGGTTTGCCAGAGCAGGGTGTTTAGCGATATGGAAAACTGTCCTGCCCTCCCCGGCGATTAGGCAGCAGCCGGCAGAAATGAGATGGTAAGATAAAGGCCACTCGGCCGAATAGCCAGCCAGGATGTGATCATTCGTGTGCTCAAGCAGTTCGTCAGTTGCATCTGCATATAAGATTTGGGAAGGGTCTTGGGTGTAATGATGTTATTATAAATTATGCAGCCTGTCACAGAAGTGATTATTATTTTAACACGAGTGGTTTTCGTTATGCCAGGATTACGTAATGCCGCAGTGGAATGGTAATAAGAGAAGAATTTTTACTGGCAGTCGGGAAGGCGTGTTTCGAAAGTAAAAAAAATGACCCTACTGAATAATACGTGCCATTTGGAAATAGTTTCCCCTAACAGGGCCTGTAACCACCGCTCCCCCCCCCACCCCCGTAACTCTCAATGATGAGCCTGGGTACTACCTGCTTGCTCTAATGAGAGCATGGGCGTAAATTGCGGGGGGGGGGAGGAAATGGGAAGAGGTCATAACCCCTCCAATAATCAAAACTGGCTAATACACCCAATAATCATGTCTCACCCCTAAATGGGTGAGGACCCCAACCCACCTCCCACCCCCCCCCCCCCAATGTTCAAACCAAAGTTACACC
>JAODKL010000002.1:11317029-11332311 GCA_026780765.1 Petrocephalus schoutedeni
ACCAATTCCCGTTACCCTGTGCCTTCCTATTGGCATATTGGCACCCATTAGCACCAATTCCCGTTACCCTGTGCCTTCCTATTGGCATATTGGCACCCATTAGCACCAATTCCCGTTACCCTGTGCCTTTCTATTGGCATGTTGGCACCCATTAGCACCACTTCCTGTTACCCGGTGCCTTCCTATTGGCATGTTGACACCCATTAGCATCACTTCCTGTTACACTGTGCCTTCCTATTGGCATGTTGGCACCCATTAGCACCACTTCCTGTTATCATGTGGCTTCCTGTTAGCATGTGGCTCCCTATATACCTGTTCTTGTACTTGAGCAGATGGCTAATGAATTAAAATTTTATTTTCTGTTATGATGTTGCTTATGATTAATGCAGCTTGCCGTTAGCATGTGGCTTCCTGTTAGCCACACAGCCTGTACTCTAACGTCAGTGAGCAGGGTTGCTAGTGCTGCTCTGTGTGCGTGTGAGTGCCCTTGTGCCTGTCGGTCATGTGAGTCTGTAGTGTTGAATGTGTTACCCTCTAAATACCGAAGGAAGTCTGTGGGGTGAGTCTGGCGTCGGGTGAGGTATCCATCACACCCAAGAGTCATCGCACAGTGGGTGATCCCCCTCCAGTGTGTGGTGGGCTCTGGTGTAGCTTGTGCCAACCAATGTGGAGAGCTCTCAGTGGAGGGAGGTGGAGGGTGTGGGGGGGGGGGGGGGGGCAGTATGGCTGGAAAGGCTTGTGGGAGCTGGCTACCCTCCCTGACAGTTACTGTCTGCGAATGTCTTTCTGAATCTGTGTGTCTGTGTAACCCGGTATTTGGTTATTAATAGAGAAGCAGCTGTTTTTAAGGCTACCACAGTGCACTGAGAGGGGAGTGTGGCCTGTTCCCAGGGGATAGACGTCCCATAGCAGGGAGACCAATGACTCTGGTCAGGTAACATTTAAGGTGGAATGGGAATCTTGCTGTTTGACCCCGGTCCACATGAGGTCACCACGCACAGCCCCCACTGAGGCCTGAGAGTGTCGTTGTCTCCCTCTTTAGAAGGCTTCGTATTTTAGACAGAGCCCAGGGGTACAAACACGGGACATATCTGCCGACCTGCTGTGACACGTCATAATCATCCCTTCTGAAATATAATTATGGTAGTACCCCGGTATGCGTAATTTCGGCATACGTCTAACTCGACTTGACGTCGCTTTTTTGTAGTGATGACTTTAGCAGCTTTACGTCAATCGCAACATTATATACATATTACTTGAAAAAAGAGCGAAATGAAGGAAATTAATAATGGCTAAAATGCATAAAACTGATATAAAAATCACGAAAAACTTTTGAAAAGTTCTTCATACTTAACTATTTTCCCTTTTATTTGTAGAATTAGATGATTTTAAGTAAATGAACAGAATTTACTGACATTAACGTGGTCCATTTACGTTGATATATACGTTAGCAGACTGGAGGGGCTTGATGAAACTTACATAAATCGCGTAATTTATTTTGATGAAACGGTACGAAATATTTAGTCTATATTTAGTCAATTACAGTAATATCTATTATTTTTCTGAATACTAGGCAAACATTGACTTAAGATTGCAAAGTGACCACTGATTTTATAATGAATAAAAGGTGCATTTACGCTAATGGAAATGACTACATCTATTTATTAGTCCTTCTCAGACATTTTTAAGGTATTATTTTCGCGTTATGTCAAAACGCTTACAACGGGGCTCTCTGAACCAATTAATGACGTAAGGCGGTGTATGACTGTACTGTGATTTAGATTCTAAGTATGGAGTCGTTCACATCTTCTTTTCTGTTAATGCTTTAGCTTTGTCGTCGTTCCATGAGAGTTAGCTAGTCCTGAGGCTTTTTGTGGTCACTGAATTCACGCTCATTTTTGTTCTACCTGAAAGGGATGAAGAACAGAGTAAGACGCGAGTGTAGGAGGTTCCCAGCTGAGCTCCCCATTCACGTGCCCCTACCCACACCCTCTCCTTGAGGGGTTCAAGTGTGCCTGGAGAGCTTGAAATGCATGTAGATCACATACAGAATCCTGTGGAGATCTCCATTCCTCTCAGGACACGATTCGGCTTGAGTATATGATCAGAGTCCACGAGACCTCGTCTGTGTGACTTTGAGGAGCCGACCGTGCATTCGCTGGGGTTGAGATTCAGGGGCTGTGACGTTGCCGGGTGGTGTGTGGTCAGTGTGTTGCTACGTCGTGTCTGTGGTCGCAAGGTTACCGATTCAAATCCAACAGATGGCACAGTGATATCACCATTGGCTCCTTGAAGAAGGCGCTTAGCCCCCCCGATTGCTCCCGGAATGGTTTGCCCTTGCCTTCTCCAAAATGTTCATCGCTTTGGATAAAAGTGTCTGCTGATCAAATAAAATAATGTAATTTTGACTATTTGAGGTACCATGTCACAGTATTAATGTGGAAGTCTGATACTGATGTGCCTAGCTGTGGCTTAATTCTATTCTTACGCCTTCACCGCTCTCTGTGCCTTTGAATGAGTCATTCTCTGGCAGGTAGGACAATCGTGAGCCTCTGAATGAAGTGAAAGTTTATGCCTTCTACGTTAGTGGTTGGCTGTCCTGCTGTGACTTTTTTTTTTTGTCTGGACAAGCAGTGCTATTCAGAAGGTGGTCGTTCTGAAATTAGGAGACCATGGAAGGCAATGCATGCATTCCTGGGCGCTGAGGCTATATGTGAGTCTGCGTGATGGGGCGGGGGGGGGGGGGCGAGGGGGTTGGAGAGGCTGGCCGGCACACAGGGGGGTCAAAGGACAGCCGCTCTGTCAGGGGAGGGGCTGTTAACCTTTGACCTTGCTGGTTAAGCCTGCAGGGCCGTAGAGGCAAGGCAGTGGGGTCTGTCTGGGGGCTTGGGTGGTGAAGATGGGGGGTGGTGCTGACTAATCTGGGCTTTGTCCACATGGCATCCCCCCCCCCAACCACCCCTGCTGGAATGCTGTTCTCTAGTGAGGCCATGTGGATGGGAAATGACTTATTTTGGGAACAATTTCAAGAGGAAAAGAGCAGGAGAGTCTGCCTGCTTTCCTAACGGGGGGTGGGGTGGGTGTGGTGGGGGTGAGGGGTAGAGCCATCTCTGGGAAGTCTCTGATGGAGTTTCAGGGCAGGGAAGCTTTATGGGTTTGCTGCCTGGTGGTTGTCAGTAAGCCTCTGGGTTGGGGAGCCATGCCATCCGGATGACTTGGGGGCGGGGGGCTCGTGGTCGTCTTGAGCACAGCGTCTCTCTGTACCAGCTAGCGGTCGCAGCAGAACCGCAAAACTGCTGCCTTCTCCGACGGCACGCTGATGCACGGTGTGTCCCGCCCTCCTGGGTTCGAGCCCCACGTGACACTGTCCATCTCTCTCTCCCCCCACCTACCCCCGTCCCAGGCGCCCACCTGAAGGTGTGTCCACAGGGCTTCACCTGCTGCACGGCTCAGATGGAGGAGAAGCTGAGCCAACAGAGCCGCTCTGACCTGAAGGCCCCAGTCAGCCAGCTGAGCTCGACCCTGCAGAGCACCTTCACTCAGAGGCACCGCCACTTTGACCGTAAGTGGACCGCAAACACTCGCATCACGCAGCACCTTCACTTAGAGGCACCGCCTCTTTGACCGTAAATGGACCGCGAACACTCGCACTATACGGGACCTTCACTCAGAGGCACCTCCTCTGTGACCGTAAGTGGACCGCAAACACTTGCATCGCACAGCACCTTCTCTCACTTTGACCGTAAGTGGACGTGGACCGCAAAACACAGATGAGGTGTCTTCCTCATTTAAGAAGAACCGTTTGGTTTTGGCTGGACTCAGGATGACCCGGGGGGGAGGGCTGAGGAACAGACCACAGTTTTGAATCACTCGGCTTGGTTTTGAGTCACTGCTCCCCCCACCCTCCCCAAAGCCTGCTCATTCTCCCACCCTATGACGGATAACTCTCCCAATAGCTGTAGTGCCAGCAGCTGCTCATGTGCCGGGAGGGCTGGCGTGGGTGACTCTGCATCCACAGTGCCAGCCACTACCCCCGGCCCACAAATATCTGCCTGGCGTAGCAGCTGTGGCAGAGGGAACGGCCTGTGCTTGGAATTGTGGGTAACCGTGATTGAGTTCCTCTGCAGGTGTGTCCGCACGCGTGTGGTGGGCTGTCCGTGGCTTGATGTGTATTTATAGACGCATGAGGAGGTAGGGTGGCCCACACGCCCACGGTTGGGGAGGAAGTGGTCACGCTGATCCATAATCAGAAGCCGGAGGCTGTAGTCACGGCCAATTTAAATTGTCGGCCCGAAATAGTTCTGGAGTCTGCTTTGTTCCCCCGAATGTCACACACCGCCATCCAGCAGCCAGACTGGTGGGGTGGAACTGGGATGAGGTTTGGACACAAACTGGTAGTAATCTGAGATTGGAGATTTTGCTCCAAGTCCAAGGTCTCCCCAGAGGTACTCTGTGAGCTCCAGGGGCTCCGGAATGGGGGTGGGCGGGGGGCAGGGCCTGGTAGGTCACTCCCCTCGCTATCCAGTCTGTTCTCTTTAAGCTACAAGTCCCCTGCTGCTGCCCTGGTGGCCTACACTCACCTCCCCATCCCTCTGGACCAGAATGCCTTGCATCAAACAGTCCCCACTGCCCCATTGGATGGGCCCCGCCTGCTTCGACACACACACACGCACACGCAGACCCGGAGACACGCACGCCGGCTGACTTTAAACTTGTGGCTGAAGTGACATTGCAGGGTGGGGGGGGGACTCTTTGTTCGCTGCTCTGACAGCCGACCCTAGTCTTTGTGGGAGCCTGGGACACTCGGGGAGGGGGCTATGGCTGAGTTAAAGAAAGACTGCGGTGTTTCCAGTATCCCTGGTTACACAGCAGGGGGCCGGGGGGAGCTAGGAATCCCACAGCTCCGTCCCCTCTGTGACAGGTTGGGGGGGGGTTTGGGGGGAGGGCGCTCTGATCGTAGGGAAAAATGGCAGTTCAAGTCCCATGGTGGTGGGGTGGTGGGGCGGTGGAATCATGGGCAGCACCCTTTGGGTGAGGCAGCCCGCCTCAGTAGTTGTAGAAATTAGCAAAACCGTGAGGTATACAAGTTGCTTTGAACTTAAGTATGTGCACCACAGACACGTTAGGTTAATGATGGACCTGGAGGGAAAGCCAGACGAGCGTTCTGATCGCGGTGGTTCGGGGCAGGGGGCTCGCGCTGATGTGATGGAGGCAGACAGGGGGCGCTCTCCCCAGCTCACGCCGCACCTTTCGGTTCTCGGTGCGGTTCCCCTCCTCCTTACTAGGAGGGCGAGGTGAGTCCTCTGGAGCATCTGAGGAATTTGATTTTTTTTGGGGATTAGGAAAGTGATGGGTGGGAGTTGGGAGATTGCCGGTGAATGGGAGGACTGCATTATTTTTCTGGGGATGGGGGGGGGCACATTCCACTGGAAGAAACAGGTTATTGTTCTTTAGAAGAAACCGATGAACTGAATATAGAACAGAAATGTGAGGTTGGGGTGGGGGGGGGGGTTCACATTCTTCACTAATCCTATTGAAAATGTCCTTGAACAGACTGAAGCAGGCAGTCAGGGGAGAAGAAAAGAATGGAATGTGGTGAGGGGTTTGGCGGGGGGTTTGATGGGGGTCCGACGGGGCCCGTTATGTTTGATAGGCATTAGCACTGAGCGCCTTACCTGCGCTGGTGTGCGGCGGCGGGAAACATGCTCTCTGTCATATTGTAATAGCAGTTTAGCGCTCTGCATTGTTGTTTGTACAGGCAGTCCCCGGCTTACCATGGCGATGCGTTCCGATGACCCACGTCGTAACGTTGAAAACGTCCGAAGGTCGAGACGTGGCCTAGCCTACCCAGGAGTCTTAAAGCATGACGACCAGTATGGGGTAGAAGACTGTAATTAGTTAATGATTTCAAAATATGCGCTCTAACACCGAGCTGTCGATTGTCGGCAAAAGCGAGGCGTCTCACAAGGTGGGTGATGCGCACGTGCCGGCGGTGTCCCGCGTATCGCACAGCGTACGCTGCTCTTTGCCTGCCACGTGAAACTTAAGGCCGGGCGGATTAGAGTATCCCAGCATGCTCCTGGGCGATTGTAAATAGCCCCTTCTTCGGTGGTGGCTGTTGTAACGGTTGTATTTCCCCGATTGTGGTGCGCGTGTTATCCGTGTCATATGTGGACCCTGTTAGATCCTCACATGTCCTTTACCTTTGTATAAGTCCCTTTTCCTTCGATTCAAGCCCTTAAGACTACCATGCCCTGGATGACTGAGAACCTATACAGGCAGCGTTGTATTTGGTTTGGTGCTTGTTCAGTACCTGCGCAAGTCATGTTAGGAACTCGATAAAAGAGCTTTGTTCTCCCCCGCAAGCAAGTCTGCTCATCATTCGCCGCCCTCGCGATGCCTCATTCTGCCCCATGCTACAGTGTTGTTGCAATTTTGTCGTATCACTATCGTAAGATCGACAAACCGTAAGTCAGTAAGTCGGCACGCTCCCTGTAGGCTCATGCTAGCGTGAGAAGAGCTATCAGCCTGTCATACAGCATGAGGTGTGTGGTGTAGGTGAGTCTGCTGAAGTCTGGCTACAAAGACAGTCTGTACAAAAAAACAGTGTGTGTGCATGCGCTGTGTATGTCCCATGATGCGCTGTCCCCTGTCCCTTATGTAAGCACGGTCCTTGGGGAGTCCCGCCTCTCTGAAGCTTGCCCTTCCTCCTCAGAGTTCTTCCGCGAGCTGCTGGAAAATGCCGAGCGCTCATTGAACGACATGTTTGTCCGCACGTACGGCCAGATGTACGTGAAGAACGCCGAGCTCTTCAAGCGCTTCTTCCGCGAGCTGCGGCGGTACTACGCGGCCGGCGCCGGCGCCGTCGACCTCGACGCCATGCTGGCCGACTTCTGGGCGGAGCTTCTGGAGCGCATGTTCCGGCTGGTCAACGTGCAGTACGAGTTCGGCGAGGCCTACATGGAGTGCGTGAGCCGGCACACCGAGCAGCTCCGCCCATTCGGTGATGTGCCGCGCAAGCTCCGCCTCCAGCTGACGCGCGCCTTTGTCGCGGCTCGGACCTTCACCCACGGCCTGGCCCTGTTGCCTGAAGTTGTGGGCAAGGTTTCCACGGTGAGTACGGTGATCCTTCGCAGGACTTTTAACAATTGGTTCAGAGAGAGAACCACCTGAATTGTACAGGAGGTGGGTCCGAGCAACTAGAGCAGACATTTGATTGGTTGGTTTAACACAGGGGTGGGCAGTCTTATCCAGAAAGGGCCACTGTGTGGGTTTCCGCTGTAACTCCCTAATTAGGTCACTAATTAGAGGACTAGTTGGCAGGCGAGTCCTCGCACCTGGGTTTGAACAGCCGACCTTAGGGTTATCCCAAAAACCTGCATACACACTGGCCCTTTGCGGATAAGATTGCCCACCCCTGGCCTAACATCTGATATAAGATGTGATTGGTTACCTCTCTGAACCATTGAATGAATCATTTTTCATTCTGCCCTCAGAACAGTTTTGTGTAAGTGAAACTCCCATGAGTTACCTGCTCCTGAATCTAAAGAGTGATGGGTCGTTTAATGTTCACCTGAGCCTCAGACTAGTACAAATAAACCCATTCTAACCATTCCCTTCCCCAGTACAGGTTCATGGTGGGAGGGGAGCAGAGAGTCTATCCCAGACAGCATTGGGCACCCAGTAGCACCAACATAATACTTCTGGTTACTTGCATGGATTTTTGAGAATATAGTATACAGAATGCAGGATTGTCAGGTCTTGTAAAATCAAGAAAATTTCTTTTAACAGAAGAGGGAATCTGGCAAGAGTTAAATCCAAGAAAATAGGAGCAGAATTGATGTCAGCTTAACCTGACTTGAGAATCGGGGTTGGGTTAGCGTGGGCGGGGTGTGTCTGATCCATGTGTGTCAGGGGTAAATTATTTCTCCTTAATCATGGAGTTGGCCTTGTTTGTGGTTTGCCTCAGTCTGTGAGTGTGTTTATGTGCATATAGACAGTCCCTAACATCATGCCCCCCCCCCTGTCCAGGTGGGTGCTTCTCCAGGCTGTGCACGTGCAGCTATGAAGATGCTCTACTGCCCCTACTGCACGGGCCAGGTGGCGCTGAAGCCGTGCCAGAGATACTGCATCAATGTGCTGCGCGGCTGCCTAGCAAACCAAGCCGACCTGGACTCCGAGTGGAACAACTTCCTGGGTGAGCTGGGGTCACGGATGGGCAGCTGGTGTGACAGGACCCATCTGGGGTGCTTTGGGGGCCTAAAGCCAGAACCACGGGCTGGCGTCAGGTACCGTCGTTGCCTAAGGAGGTTTTCCCATAGCTCTTTACATGCTGGTCATTAGATGGTGCTATTCCCCAGCTTTTACCTGTCCGCTGTGAGAATGTAGCAGCAATGTACCAGACTAGGTAGGTACTTAATCAGGGTTGATATTTTAAATATTTTAAACAGGTGTATTGCTAGGTATGTCTTTTAGTGAAACCCTCAATTAAATATTGTGACAATACATGGTTAGCTAATAGCAAAATGAGGGCCAGTAATGTCTCTGTGCCTCCCCCTTGTGGTGAACAGCAGCAATGGCAGAAGTCTTGATGCGAAGAGTACTGTTCAGGGTAGAGCTGTGCTATATCCTTGTCCACTTACCCTACAGATGCCATGCTCAGCCTGGCAGAAAGACTGGAGGGGCCGTTTAACTTTGAGTCCGTGATGGACCCGATTGACGTGAAGATCTCAGATGCCATCATGAACATGCAGGAGAACAGCATGCAAGTGTCACAGAAGGTCAGCCTATCCGTCCTGTACCCAGTGACCTTTATCTCTGCAGAGTCGTGCAAATGGTCGTGGGAAAGGCCTGGGTCAAACCAAAATGGAAGTGGGGGTGTGGTCAAAGTGTGCTGGCAGTGCCTGATTGGTTGGTTAACTACTGTGTAATCATTATGGGCGTGTCTGTTAACAACACTTGTGTGTGGGGGGGTTGATATGGAGCCCTATGCTGGAGTGTGTGTTGCTCATGCTCAGTGGTGTCTGTGTTGACTAACCTTCCGAGTCCAAACCGTTGTAGGTGTTCCAAGGGTGTGGCCAGCCCAAACTAGCCATGAACTTCCGATCCCGGCGTGCCGTGAGTGAGGGTGGCTACACGGGCCGCTTCCGGCCGTACAGCCCGGAGGCACGGCCCACCACCGCCGCCGGCACCAGTCTGGACAGGCTGGTATGTCATCTTGCTTTTCCCATTTCATTTGGCTTCAGACCATATGTTGTCTTCTGCCTGGACCCCAACCTGCAACTCATGGGTCACCTTCAAAGTTTGTTAACCGTGGCAACATCTGCTGTTCGCGGCCGATAAAGCTGCTGATTATTATTAATCCGCTGACCTGGATTTAACCTAGAACCTGCCAAACTGCTTCCTGCTTTGAAATCAGCCAGGCATTTTGGGTTTTGAAGCCTGCCTGTTAATCGGCTCATGTCCTTTGAAGCCCAGGGCTTGCTGGTATGAATCATCATTTTCTGGGTATTTGTAGAAGGCTGTGAGTTTTGTCTGAAGGGCGGTATGGACCGGGTGGGTTGCTTTGCCTAAGGTCACAAGTAAAGTTGGTTGCATTTTGTGAACCTTGAGAATAATCCAACGGAGGGCAGTGTTTCATTAAAATCACACCAGTAACATGGCACTTATTCCTCTCCTTCATTATTCCATTCATGGCCGTTATTTGCGAAGCGGGGTTTGCTTCCTCAGTCCCGACAAACCATGTGGTTGTTCATTTTAATTTAAAAAGCCTCCAAGTTGCACACACAGGAGTTTTGTTTCCTTGTTAGCTGCTGCCACACTGCTTGTGGAAAGGTTCTAAGTGGGTCGGCTTATTTTGTGTACAATAAGATGCATTAGTGTTGTACATTTTGAACACCCCCCCCCCCAACACACACACACATACTCAAACATACTCCATTGCTTCTTCCAGGTGACTGACGTGAAAAAGAAGCTGAAACATGCCAAGAAGTTCTGGTCCATGCTGCCAGAAACCGTTTGTGTCGGTGAGAGAGTTGGCCCCGCCAATGACTGCTGGAACGGTACTGCCAAGAGCAGGTGAGTGAAGTTCTGTGGGGGATGTGTAGGGTACCGTTGGACATTGAAGAGCTGGAACTGGTACAAAACGGGTACTTCTGTAGGCTTCTTGGTTCCTAACCTCGCAGTCTCTCCATAGAGTTGAATAAATGCGCCTTATCCTATCCAAATCAGCTGATTTGTTGCTGGAATATTAGTTTGTCCTTATAGACCTCTTACATTGAGGAAAATGCCACAAGAGATCAATGTTTTTTTTTCCCTGGGGTTTGCCTTCCCCATCCTCAGGTACGAGTCGGACCTCACTGACAGTGGATTGGCCAATCAGGTGTCAAACCCTGATGTGGAGGTGGACATCACCAAGCCCGATGCGGTGATCCGGAGGCAGATCATGGTCCTGAGGGAGATGACCAGCCGGCTGAAGGCCGCCCACAGTGGCAACGACATCTCCTCGGACAGCGGTGAGAACCAAAAGGCGTGGGCTGCAGACGCTGCAGCCACTTTTCAGTTCAGCTCCACATTTCAGTCGTCTACACAGGCTGAAATTCAAGTTAGATTAATATATGGGATGCTCTTACTAGACCAACATGCACTGTAATTCTTCTCCTGTCCTTGTGTTCTCTGTCATCAATGTTGTCCCCTTTCTGAACATTTGTCCGACTTCTGCCCGTTCTTACACTGTCTCTCTTTGTGCCCCACAGAGGTTGGCAGTGGTGCTGAGGAGAGCGGCAGTGGTTGTGACTCGCCATCCTGCCAGGACATTTACTTCTCCACCGCGGCTCCAGTCAAGCCTCGGCTGGTCAAGGTTGTACAAAAGGAAACAAGTGGTGGTGCCGCCCTGTTGGCCATACATGGTACTACCCTGGCCGGGCTTGCCCTGGCTCTGCTCATTGTGCACGGGAGATAAAGGCCAAGGAAAGAGGGAAAAGAAGACCCTGAGAAAGGACAATACAACAGCCCTCTGGCCTTTGGTGTGTCCACCATGTGGAAGACTCATGACTTATAGTGATTTCACATTTTAATTTGATTGGTTTATGTGAACGGACATTAAGCATTCAGCGATGGGATTTCATTTCTGGACACCTTCTGATTTTACTTTTAATAGTCAATGACTTTTTTCAGTTTTTTAAGCCCCCATCATTCTTGTTGTTGGACGCTGTACCAGCATTTTTTTATGACTGTAATTTAGTGATTTGCTTGTGTGTATGTGTTTGTGCATGTGTGTGTGTGTGTGTGTGTGTGTGTGTGTGTGCGCGTGCGCGTGTACACCTCCCTTTGCCCAAGCAGAACAATTCCTTAGAAAATGTCTTATGGAAACCCCCTTTTTACAAAGAACAGATGTTAAGAATGCTCAAGTGTGTGATTGTGTGCGAATGGAAATATTCAGTAAGGGAGGAATGGCTGTGGGGGGTATGTTTTGGGGAAGGCGGAATAGGGTAACTGTATGGATACCATAGGCCTTTCCTTATTTTAAGTTCCAGGCTTTGCTGTGAACTGGCTGAAAGCATAAAGCTAGGAAAAAAGGGGGCAGTGCTCAGCAGTTCATAGGCAGTGAAATGGGGCCCCTGTTTGATGCAGATAAATCCCCCGTTTCCCTGACAGCTGGGGGGGATGTCGGAGGCCTGAGGTCTGGGGTACGAGAGACAAGTCTGAAGGCGCCTCTTCCGGGTCGGGCTGCTTTACTCAAACCCCAAGAGTTGGGGTAACGCCATCTGCCGTTAGGAAGGAGATCCAATCCGCTGTGACGGCGTGTTTCGGTGTGACAGCACTCTAAAAGAAACTTCCAGGATTACAAGTTTTCATTTTCAATCATTTAAAGAAAGTGCAGGATGGAGCATATCGATGCAGGAGCGTTTGAAGCCGCCTCTTAGTAATGTGTAATTTTAAATGTGGTACCACAGTGAAGTTAACTGCCCGTCAAGTGAGGATTGCACAGTGCTGCGGCCAGACAGGAAGGCAGCTCTGCTCCTTAGATGTTGGTCTTGCTGCTTGTAACTAAGCAACTGCTTCTCTTCTTACGCATGCAGTTACATGCTGACTTTGACCGGGCTGTGCTTCTCACACCCACACTGTGCCGATCCTTTCTGGTTTTATTTTAATTCTGGGTGCCATGATATTGTGCACTGTTCAGTCTCAATATCTGCCTCATATCCTTTTATCTCAGCCATTCATCCTTGGTCACAGGACAAAGGTTAACCTTACATTTATTCTGGTGTTTACTAATGTAATTGTGTGTATGTGATAATCAGTGTCCATACTGTTCTTAAAAGGCCTGGCTGCCTCTGGGGATGTTTTTAATCAGTCCACTGTACCTGTTGTTGCATAAATCACCTCACAATACTATTCCAAATCTTGTAGCTCTTGTACAGTAAATTATTTAATCGCATGTTTATTTTTAAAGGCCAACATTTGAAAAAAGCTCGTGTAGCTATCAGAAGTACCCTTTTGAAACCAAATATACATATTTACATAGGTGAAAAGTAATAAGTTTGACAAGTTAGTATTTTTATAAGGCCTTTATAAAACAGTTGTATTGAAAATGATTGTAACAGGGAATATTGTTGGATTATTGGACAGACCTTCTGGGCCTCTTATGGTACTGTTCAACTGAAGTCCCGAAGGAGTTATGCGGGGAAAAATGCACCAGTAATTTTAAACCTCGATGGTTTGTTTGAGGCTGAAAAAACACGGATCTACTAGCTGAAAGAGAAGAACCTGTTTATGAGTAACACTAGGTATGAGCTGTGTTTGGACATGACCGGGAGGAGGAACAGCTCCTAGGGACAGAAATGGAGATGCACAGAATCATCTTCGGTGTTCAGATACCAAACACAATTTGCCTTTTTAAAGATCCCATTGCTGGGAGACGTTTGAGAGTTTGGAAATTCAGCCAACTGCCAGTTTCTGTCACGCATAACCTACCTGCATGGAGCCAAAGTGTTCATCAGAGGTGTATAAATAGAACACTAGTACTTTAAAATGAACAGCCTTCTGAGGAGTGATCCCAGCTGTTTGGAAGCTAACTAGTTTCCAGATTAATAAATATCTGGTTCATATTCAATTTTCAGGCCGGGACCTGACCGGGCGAAATGGAGAAAGCTTGCACCCCTAACTGGAGGCAAATGATGAACAGACTGGAGGAAAATAAACCTCATAAATACACATGAACTGGTTTTGATGTCTCTGAAAGAGGCTGTTGACGGTTTAAAAACACATTTTCATAGAATATATAACATTGGAATGGGTGGGGTGTTTAAAAAGGTCAAACAGCATTTACTGGTCTTGTTCAATTAGAAGTCTCAATGCGTTTATGTTTTCACTAAAAATTTTCATCTTTTCACTTAACATTTGTTTCCAGGAAGCAAATAGTAACTGGGCAAAGTGGCATGGGTGTGGGTGAGCTGTGGTTTTATTTTGGTCAGTTTAACCCAGTGTAAGCCAGACCAGACCTGTAGCTAGAAATTAAATTTGTGGGGAATCCGGAAGCCCTACCCATTCATTGCCATCGGTAGATTTTGCCATGGTGGTTATCCTCACTGCATTTTTGGAAATGGGGGGGGACTTCCCCTCTGTAGATTTTGCCTGTCAGGGGGGCTAAACCGTATTTCAAGGGAGGTACAAACTCATTATTTTGCTAATAGCTATGTGCCTGCATCAGCCTATTATTTGTTGTGAAATGATACCGCTTTGACCAAAAAACACCTGTAATGAGGACATTTCAGTTTGATACATATTGTTTTCTGTGAAATGTTTGATAATATTGGTAATATTTCAGGATACTCAACCAGAAAACGTGCAGGTTGTGAAAGTATAAAACTGAGAACTGGTTTTCAAGGTTATGTGAAGCAGGAAAGCATTTTAAGGCAAAATGTGAAACAGCTAAATATGTAATACATATGAATAGAAATAAAAGGAACACAAATTCACTAGGTTAAAAATGTCTCTATTTTATTCTTTGCTTTCTTTCAGAGAAAGCTACATATGGTACCTAACATGTCCACAGAATTACCAGTTACGCATTTCCTCCAATAGGCCTAGACATTTAAAATAAGCGAATTGGCTTTCTGAACAGTATGACAGGATATGTTGTAACTAACAGGTTTTTCTTTTCCACTTCTGTATCTGCTCCCTATAGAGGTTTTCTGTATTTTGTATAGATATTTCCTCGAACGACCATAGATTAAAATCGCGTCGGCAACTGATGGGAGCAGAATGCTTACGTCATCGCTGTCGCTGAATATTGCTGAATTTACAATTTTGTACCTTTACCGTTCGGTCAGTTGGAGCGGTCTGTATTATTCCGTAAGAAATATAATGGTTAAACAGTTATTACGTGTAAGTCAACCCATCGGTCTCCCGCTGGGTAGTAATGCGAAGCAATGAAATTATTGTAAATATTGTTTAAAAGCAATTGTGGTATTTCACCGTCTGCAAGAATAGGAGTTAAGGAAGCCCAGACACACCACACGGAAGGAATAATACGATACGATGACGGCGCGGCTACGCTCGACTCTGCAAACACCGACGCGTAAAAATTCGGTTCTTACAAATCAGCTTTGGACAAAATGCCGAAACCCGGGATCGAACCAGGGACCTTTAGATCTTCAGTCTAACGCTCTCCCAACTGAGCTATTTCGGCTGTGAGTTACAGTTTCGTTTGAGGTTGTGAAACTAATGGTGAATATATTTTTAAGAGGAATATTACTAGGTTTAAAGGTTTATTTCCAAGTGCTTTACAAACACGTGGTAGACTGCTTTTGCTTAATTATATAGTTTAGTATATATTTTGTCATTCCTTTTCTAGTATCAGTCGAGTTTGAGGCGTCGGCACGTATTGTTACAAGTCAACCTTACACTAGTGAAAACGGAGTTGGGTGACGGGAAGCGTGTACATTTTGTGCCAACTGCGAGCCATCAAAAAATCTCCTTATGCTCAGATCTTTTGCTTGTGTTATTATAAGGCCCCCCCCATAATGATTGACAGGCACACCTTCATCATGAAAAGTGGCATTATTGTGAAAAGTTTAACTTTATTGTGAAATAAATATTGTGAATGATCACATTTACGTTCTATAAAATAATATTTTATAATAATGAATGAAAAATCACAACAACACTACGAACTACATTTTATTGAATTAAATGACATGTAACTCCGGTTTCCCCCCACAGTCCAAAAACATGCTGAGGTTAACTGGAGTTCCTAAATTGCCCGTAGGTGTGTATGTG
>JAODKL010000002.1:11338746-11364391 GCA_026780765.1 Petrocephalus schoutedeni
GTGTGTGAGTGTGCCCTGCGATGGGCTGGCCCCCCATCCTGGGTTGTTCCCCGTCTCGTGCCCGTAGCTTCCGGGATGGGCTCCGGACCCCCCGCGACCCTGATGGGAAAACGCGGGTTGAAAAATGGATGGATGGATGGAAAACATAACGTCGCATAATGAAAATAATTTCTGAGGTTCATGGAATTCAGAACCTGCTATGGCTTGCGTACCTGATCCGACATGGGTGGTGTCCCCTGCCTTGAGCTCTGTGCGTCCTGTAATAGTCTCCCGGCTCACTGTGAACCTAGATAAGTTGTTAGGGGAAGACTGATGGTTTTTCAGTCTCCCATAATTCATCTCCCCCCCCCCCCTCTCCCGCATGGCCCTTCCTCAACAGGAACTACTACTACATCACCATCTTGCGGGACCCTGTGTGGCGCTACCTCAGCGAGTGGCGGCACGTGCAGCGCGGCGCCACCTGGAAGGCCTCGCTGCACGTGTGCGACGGGCGCGCCCCCACCCTGTCCGAGCTGCCCAGCTGCTACCCCGGGGACGACTGGTCGGGCTGCACGCTGGAGGAGTTCATGGACTGCCCCTACAACCTGGCCAACAACCGGCAGACGCGCATGCTGGCCGACCTCAGCCTGGTGGGCTGCTACAATGCGTCGGCCATGAGCGGGGAGGAGCGGGGCGCCGCCCTGCTGGAGAGCGCCAGGCGCAACCTGCGCGGCATGGCCTTCTTCGGCCTGACCGAGTTCCAGCGCAAGACGCAGTACCTCTTCGAGCGCACCTTCCAGCTGAGCTTCATCGCCCCCTTCACGCAGCTGAACGGGACGCGGGCCGCCAGCGTGGAGGTGAGCGCCGAGACGCAGCGGCGCATCCGGCAGCTCAACCGCTGGGATGTGGAGCTGTACGCGTACGCCCGCGACCTCTTCCTGCAGCGCTTCCAGGCGGCGCGGCAGCAGGAGCGGCGGGAGCAGCGGCAGCGCAGGCAGCGGGAGCGGAGGCGGCGGCTGCGGGGCAGGGGGCCGGCCGCCGCCGCCGTCACCAGGCGGGCGGGTGCGGTCGCTGCCCAGGAGGAGAAGCACCTCACCCCAGAGCAGAGGCAGGATGATGAGATGGCAGAGTGGATGGAGGACAGGGAGATGGATTCCTGGTGGGAGCTAGAGGAGAACGACACCAATGAGGACTACCTGGACAATGTTGAGCAATGGCGGTAACTGGTTTGGGTGAGTGACTGATTCACCCACGGGGGGAATTTAAACCCATTCCTAGCCCCGCTACTGAGTCCAAACTCAACTGTGGGTTTTTATAAAGACTGTTATTTATTTTATTTACTTGAAAGGGACATGGAAAGTGGTTTTTAGAAGCTTTCTCAGGTCCCTTCCGCTCCATCAGCCCAATGGGACGCAAAGTCTCCACTGTATTCCGATTTCTGCATGCCGCCTGACGTTTAAAAATTCACCCTCTAGCTTTTTTTTCCATGTAGGATTTGATTGCTCATTCTTTAATTTCATCCTGCTTTGGAATTATTACTGTCAAGGTCGAAATTTTAGTTGTTGTGTAAGTTTTTTTTTTTTTTTTTTTACCCCTCCTTTGTAAGCATTTTCTATGATGGTTGTCTATACTGTCAGATCAGTAGTGTCTCATAATTAATTAATCTTCCTTTTGAAATGTTTACCAACTGTAACATCCTCTTCTTGCCTGACAGGATATCTCTAAGAAAGATGGTATGTGTTTCAGAATACTGTTTTTAAACGCTGTTTAAACGGGGTCGCATCTAAACCAGTAATCTGCATTGACCTGGTACGTGGGCAGGTTTTACATCTTGGCTGTAAAATGTTAGTTCCATGTTGTTCCCCCTGAGCAATTTTTGTCTGTTCACATTTTGTTTGGAATTCGCTTTGTAACACTACTATAATCATTCACAATTTCATGATGCCTCTCTACTGGAACAAACTTCCACCATTAGGCGTTGCCCTCATTGGTTCTGAAATTCCCTTTCCTATCCCAGGACCGGCTTCTTTGCGTTTTTTATAATATTTTTTTATTTTTTTTGCTTCAGAAAAATAACATGCCAGTCCAAAGAGACAGTCCTGAACACTGGACAGCAGAGGGGTGTTGAGTGCCCCCTAGTGGTTTGTAACCACTCCAGCGTTTGCCCCTGGGGTAGCAGTGCCTGCATGAAAACAGCTTTGGTTTGCTGATCATACCCCCCCCCCCCCAAGTAGAACTTCCGCAGTGATCACGTTAGGCTGTGGGCTTCTCATGCTGTAACTTGTAACCAGGAAGGTGCTGAGTCAGTGCCTGCAGATGTGCCATTGTTAGACCTGTGAGGAAAGGTACATACACTCATTTCCGTATATAAAGAAATGTTAGGATGCTTTGGATGGGAGAAGCTTGGTAGAGACTCTCAGATGCAACAGGTACAGTTCAGCCTCCAGATCATTCTGATGAACACTATGGTAAATGGTAGGGTGTTACCATGTAAGCGTGCACGGAGCTCACTGCAGGGGCAGTGCATCATAGGCTGCACCTGTGGGCTTGGACAACCCCCAAAGTGCTTTCAGAACAATTTCTCACCATTTATGTCACACAACTCCCATCCCACAGTAACAGATACGTTTGGTATGAATGTAATGGTAACGTTTTTTGTTTTTAAGCATTTCTTAATCAACAGTAATCTGTACATTTTCAGAAAGCTACTCATGGTACCTTGTTTCAGAAGCCATCGTTTAAAAAATAAATGACTTTTTAATAACCCTGCCATGGTATTTTGTTATCCCTGAGGCTTTTGTGTCAATGTGACAACTGAAAGTTTTGATCACAAATGGCTAACAAAGTGTTTAGGTACAAATCCAAGAATAAATGGTACTGGTACTGTAGAACCCTTGAGGAAGATGCTTTAACTTATATTGCTCTAGTAGAAGAACCAGCTATATGAAAGGATTTCAGAAACTTTTGGAAGAGTTTATGCAGGGAAATGTTATATGATAACAATGTGTGGTCTTATGAACTCAAAACAATTCTTTATGAAGAAATGCTTCTGGGCTGTGACATTAACTGTGAGAATTTGCCCGTTTCTATTATCTAAGCCATCTTTCCCCAGGTGTGCCTTTGCCCTACTCAAGCAGGCATCTTGCTTCAAGCTGAATGACCTAAAAACGACTTCAAACTATTTGTGCGTTTTTACTCTCTACATGTTTGGTAGATCATTCATGAGATATCTATGTGAGAGCCTGTGCTTCCTCTAGTTTTAAGCATCCCGTGTTTCTGATGTTGTAGTCCACTTTCCATTCATTTTGACTGCAACTGTTACTTAATATTGTAAATGTGCCCTTGTTTTGTACAGGGGGTATGGTGCAGTAGTTACCACTGTTGCCTCACATCTCTGGGACCATGGTTTGAGTCTCTGCCATGGTTCCATGTTTGTGGAGTTTGCATGTTCTTCCCATGTCATTGTGGGGTTTCCTCTGGGTGATTTGGCTTACCAAGTTGCCTGTGGGCGTTACCAAGTTGCCTGATTGGTGTGTGAGCTTTGGGCAGAGAAAACACTTTGTGAGAATGTAATGTTGTGAAAATGCGCTATACGAATAAAATTGAGTGTGCCCTGTGGTGGGTTGGTGCCCCATCCTGCGTTGTTCCCTGCCTTTTGCCAGTAGCTCCTGGGATGGGCTCCGGACCTGCCACAACCCTGAATAGGACCCCAGAAAATGGATGGATGGATGTTTTGTTTAAAACATACAAGGGGCGTTCAATAATTTATCTACCTTAATATGAATGAAAAGCGTTTTTAAAAATGTGTTTTTTCAATATAGTCCCCTGATAGCTACATACACTTAATCCACTTCCTGCAATGGCTTTAACTCCTTAGAAAAAATGTCATATTTGACCCCCAAACCAGGACGTTGCTACCCCTCCCCGCATTTAGATGGCCAAAATGAATAATGACAATGAACTCAATTCTACAAATTATTTGGACATTTGATAGAAATGCTGCACCTCTTTTTTTATAACTTACAGATTTATTGCTGCAGGTTTTTGGTTGTCTGCGTGACTAAGAGCGATTCTCATGGTGCTTCCGATTGTTATCTATTATTTTTGGACTCGCCAACTTCTCCTTAAAGGTGTCAGTAACTCTCGGTACTGCACGAAGTATTGCGTGTTCAGCGGAGGGGCATTTAGGGCGAAATCATCAAGATACGAAGCTGCGCAATGTCAGTGCTTTAGAACCGGTAGTAATCTGTTAAAAAACTGAAAAAAGTATAATCACTGGGACAGGGTATGTTGACTGCACCCGTCTGGGAAACACGCATCAGTAAAGAATCATAAAGGTGACCTGATAAAAACGACTCACGCGACCTATACGCGAACGGAGCGCGTGCCGTCGGCCGGACTAGCAGGCGCCGACGCGCTCGCGCAGTCCGCGCGCGGAAGCTCGCGCAGGTGCGCGGCCGGCGGGCTCGCGCTTCGCCGCGCCGCTCGCTTTCGGTTCGCTCGGGAAGAACCAGACGACCGGAATTCCCCCTAAAATGGTGGCGACACAACGGCCTGGCGTAGTATCACCCGGGAGACGTACGCAAAGCAGCACTTTCCCTTCCACCACTCCCTTCTGCCCTCCCTTATTCTGCCTCGCCTCTCAGTTCTCCTTTTCTCCCCCCTCCTTACTAGCCGCCAGCATTGCACACCACGTTCGCTAGGGCTTATTTAGCCCCCTTCAACCGGCCTCGTTGTTTAGCTTCTAAATATCTGTCGCTTTTTATTAAGGCGTTGATTTGAGGAATCGGGTTGGAAAGTTTCCTTTTTATTTGTAAAAGGCCGTAAGATGTAGCAGCCGTCGAGCGTGACGTACTAACGCACACATAGGCTTATAATACACGTTTAGCCAGTACCCACTGTCTGTAAACAGCGACCTGAAGGTGGATTTCGGCCGTCTGCAGATAACGAACAGGTAAGAGTACCCTTTATTTCCGATTGCATCCGCTTATATTAATTATATAAAGCTTCGTCTCACGCGGTTTTGTTTATCATTGTAGCGTGTGGCGTATCGGCATTGTTATCGACGATAAGGTCCTTTATGGATAACGATTACCTTTTCTCCTTTGGAAACTACATTGGTTTGTTTCTTATGCTGGGACACACGGCAGCTTACTGGTCTTTAATTTACCATTTGCCATTACTCTGATGAGCCGTGTCTGGGGTAGCGGAGAAAGTACTCGGGACTTTTAAGCATTTGGAACAGACGTACAGGTATTGCCTTAAAGACGGTGCTGTGGATAGCCTGGTCTGGTGGTGTGACGGATATTTCTTTTTACGTGTGCCTGAAAGAAAAACTAGAACAGCTGTATAGCACATGCATTCGCTTTTTTTGGGCTTACGTAGCTTTTCTCTTGACCTACCACATTCAGCTGTTTAGGACTAAGGACGAGGTACTGCGTATTAAAATAACGTGTTGCGGTTTTTGTGACTCCTTCCTGCGTGTATGGTTGAAGTTTTTGATCACAAAAAGTAACGAGATCCACCCGAAAAATAGTCGTAGTGGGCAGGGGGGAGAAGGGGAAGCTGGTTTAGTCAAGGACTGCGATTTCGGCGGGTGGTCGATTCGACTAGCCGTGTTTTGGCAGGTGTAATATAGAGAGAGACCTAAAGCGACATTAGCTGTCGGGCCACTTATGCACACCACCCGCGGAGCCGAAGGCCTGTATATGTGCTTCTGACCAATGCCTGCCTTAACACGGATCTCCCTTCATGTCTGCATTTGATAAACTGCTTCCCTCTCCACTGCTTCCCCTTCTGTTTTGCTCTATAATTCATGCCAGGGCCTCCTGTGATTATATTTCTTGGTATGGTGCTGTGAGTGGCTGCACCACCTGGGGAGAGGGGAAGGGGGGCTTCTGATGTTTCAGTACCTGTTGCTTGGGAAAAATAGCAAGCGATAAACAAGTAGGCCAGTGGCACTGCAAGGACTGATGAGGGGGGCTGGATTGTCAGTGTGCGCTTACGCTCGTCTGCTTACGCACACAGGCGTGGGTGCAGTGATGTGTGCCTGCTTGTATATGTGTGTGTTTTTTTTGTCAGTGTTTACATTTGTTCTCTGCATATTTTGATATCACAAAAAAATATGCACTGACTGGACTCTGATCAGTTTGAAGTCATAAAGGAGTGTTTGTGAGTTTGAGAGAAGCACGTCTGGCCTCGCTTCAGATCAGGGCTGTGTTGCGACAGACAGGCTGCCCAAACTCCTGGCGAGATGGTTTGTTTGCTAAGATAAAGACCAGAGTCACCAGCTGAGAGAATAAATTGAACCTTTAGCCCCCACTCGAAGCGCGTATCCGTGCTACACATTCACATATGATTAAATGATAATGTCGTCCATGATGAAGAGTCGTTTTCACAATAACGATTGCTTAGATTTGTCACTTATACTTTTATAAATGTTGTTTACCAAGTAGTATTGATTCATTGCTGTAATCAGAGTGTTTTGGTGTTTTTATTTCATCTGGGCAATAAAATGACTATAAATCACCATTTTGACAGACTGACTTGTGAAAATGTTCTGTTCTTAGTAAAATTTGTCTGTCAGTTCAATGATTTATACTACGCAAGCTGGAGTAATAAATTAAGCTGCTTCCATCCTGGGTGTTGGTGACGACAGTTTCTGGGGTTGGAACCAGAGCCCTTTTGCACATTATATCAGATGTTGAGCTGATGTGCTGCCTGCTTGAACTATCAGCATGTGATGTCTGGAGTCGGGTCATGCCCTTGTGAGCGCTGACCCTGCTGGACGGAAGCAGGACGTATGCTCAGAGTCATGTGACCTGCAGAATCAGCTGATACCGGCGCCGAGAAAACAGTTATGATCGTGTGCTTCCAGCAGCTAGCCCGCCTGGACTGAGTCACGCGGGGATGAGACTGCAGTGTGGTTGATGTGCTGTGGTCATTGGTATGCTTTATACCAAATATCTGTTAGGAAGGGCTTTGGGCCCGGACTTTCTCGGTGCTTACAATGGGTATTTGTTTATGCTGCCCTTCTTATTTCATTCAGCATTATGTAACGGTGATTCTGACTAGCTGCCTCACCGAAAGGGTATTCGTTATCCCTGGGTAATACTGGCTTTTCTATGTCGGAGGAGCAGCCCTGTTTTATGTGGATATTCATCGATAATGTACTTGAAACCATACTGCTACCACCACATCCTCCGGGTTATGGGGTCTTTAAGGAATTCTATCGCACTTTGAAAACACCTGCCCAGCTAAGTTTTAAGAATCCAAGTGGTGGGTGGAGCTTTCATCATGAATGTGAGTGGTTCTGGGGCTGGCCCCATCCTTCGGTGAGGTATCTCTCAGCTTACCTGTGTGTTCTGCTTTGAACAGAACATCGAAGGTTGCATGTGGTGCCACTGGTGTTGGTCACCATTTCGAATGATCTCATCTGCTTGTGAATACGGTTTGGCTTAGCTGTAGTCTAGTGTTTCACTTTGTCCTGCCTCTGCTTAGCGTAACCTCACAATATAGACCTCCCCAGTCTCACCCAACCTTGCAGCGACCTTGTCATTCCTCCCATTTGTATACTGCCCTTGGTCCTGATGTTCAGTGTCTATTAATAATTCATGTTGGCCCGGTGTTGTGCATCTTCTTTTGTCTGCCTTTCTCCTGTCATAACGCTTCCCCTGCCCAACCATTGTCATCAGTTGGTACTTTTTCTTGTTGGAGAGGAAATATGAGAACAGTCTGGAACAAAAAGCATTTTTGGGTAAGTTTTTTGGGGGGATTTTGTGTGTTCTGCTCTTTAATTGCCTTGTAACTTTTTTTTTTTGTATGCCTGGGTAGGTTTAGAAGACTTACCTGTTGAAATTACGTAGAAATATGAACATTTTGTTGTTTTTAAGCTGAAGTTTGTGGTTTGGGTGGAGTTTTATTGCCACTATTCCTCTGATGCTCTAATTGTGAGGCCCAAATCTTCATGTGAAAACTGTCATCACCTTTTACGCATACTGTGTGTTTGCATTCTGGGATTGAGTTAAGCTGTGTTGTTGTGTAGCTGTGATACCGCTGATGTCTTTTTAGTGAGTAGCCAAATGTCCGCTGAGTTTAACATGTGGATGTGATAGTTTCTGGTTACTTATTCATATCACCCAGGACACACATGTTGGTGAGTTATGAGTTATGTTATTAGTCGTGGGATGTCTGTCTGCTGTATGTGACAGAAAGTGTATGTGAGAGTTTGTCAAGCTCGTCTGTCTGTGACTCCATGTCTGTGAGTGTTTTGGTGTTTGTCTTCCTGTGCACACATTCCCATACATCTGCCTGGTTCTTCGAGTCTATGGTGTGCATGTGCCTCTCTATCTGTGTGTCTGTCTGTCTGTCGGTGTCTGGTGCTTGTGCCTCTCACATAGACCTTGAATGCGAGCCATGTGCCAGTAGGGCAGGTGGCCCAGCAGGTGTGAGTACTTCCCACAGGCGTCCGCTCGCCATGGTGAAGGTCACCCTTATGCGGACGCCCCCCGCCTCCCCTGCACCTGCCGACATTTCTGACACCTGCTGTTTATCCCGTGCTGTGAGCGTGAGGAGTCCAACACCAGTCCAGTTTGGCAGAACTCGCCCGGTCTCTCAGTCCAGTATCTGTACTGTTCCTGCAGTCCGGTTCTACAACAGGGCCGCTCCCACCACGTTTTAAATCCAGCACAGAACCCTCTCACCATATCAGATATTTATTCCTCTGTTCAGTTTTTCATGATCTTGAGTGTGACAAGTCTGTTGATAAAGGTGTCTAGACATATGCTTTGCAACTGATTGAAGACTGTAGGCTGTCAGTCGCACTTTTACGTGTTTTTTGGCAGTTTTTTGTACATAGTTATTTGCACGTCCTTTTGTCTGCAGCATGGGCTATTATGTTTTTGACTTGTTTATCTGTGGAACTTTTGTTTACCGATGTCAGCTTTTGCCAACATCAACAGAGGCACGGAAGTTACAGGTCCCTGCCTACCCTGTCGCTTGTTACTATCTGCCTGGATACAGCCAGTCAGCTGCAGGCTGTGGGCGGGCTCACGCTGGCCTTGTCGGCAAGGGCTCTTCTGCTGCAGAGAATCTGCAGTGAAGGGAGCTGCTGTTTTTATACACGACACTTTAACAGCAACATCAATAGGGCCTTTAATTCTAAGATGATGGTTTTCGCGTGCCTGTCCCCCGAACCGCCATCTTGTATCTCTAAGCCCTGTGACATGTCCACTCATGCCAGGCCTGGTGCGTCATTGTTGGATGTTGAGTGGGTTGGCGTAGCCCAGGAGATCTGCGCAGCATCACTGCCAGGTGCGGAGGTCTGCCCGGACAGCTGACCACCGCTGTGCCGAGTTCCCTTCTCATACTGCAGTCAGTTTCCTCACGCCTCTGCCTCTGTCAGTCACGCTTCCATGTGGGGTGACATTGCGGAGGGAGGAGTTACCGGCTGCAGGAGACAGCCACTTTCCCTCTGATTTGTGTATTGGAGGCTTGTGTTTGTGCAAATACTTTTCCATAATCATGCTAGTCCTGTCCTGGCTGGTTGTGGTTAATGTTTAAATGAGGGAAGGCTCTCCGCAGGCCCAGGGCGTCCACCTAGCCAGGTATGCTGCTTTCCCAGCCGATTGCTGTTTTTATTTATTATGAGTCCAAAATGGGACGACATGCCAGTCTGTCTGGTTATATTATTGTAGCCATTCAGGTTTACCGTTATATCACAATGTGTGCTTAACAAGCCCACACATGGACACCGCAGTGGTTAGGGCCCTGAACCTGTGTTTGCTTCCAACCTTATCCTGTTAAGTTTATTAAATCTGCAAAGAGACTTGAGTGATTCTGAATTAGTGTTTACTGAAATATTGTAAGATGCCTTTTACTGGTAGTGTTCTGTCCCTCTTTTGATGAATGGAAATGCTTGAATATGTGCATGTACACTGTACTTTAGGAGGAGCCTGTGAATGCCAATGAGTGGACACATGTATTTTAGGGCAGCTGTCAGCAGGAGAGCTGTGAAACACCTAGATGTTCGATGTTCAGAGTGGCTGGTGGTCTGTAGATCTGACATGATAACATGCTGCACTGAGCCTGCCGGGTGCTGAGATGGAGGAGGTAGTCTGTATATCTCAGTGGATCTTCACTGACAGCCTGTGGACTCACCAGAGCATGCGGTCACGCACCAGCACTGCCATGTTATCTCACTCAGAATTTCTGTCTTTGTTCTCATCTGCAATGGTGGGAAATTGAAATTGAATTAGCACACCCACCCTGTCCCCCGTGGTCTCCCCATCTTCATTTTCACCTCTCTCACACTCCCTCCATCCCTGCCTGTCTATGCACCACAATGTCCTTCTCCTTGCATGTCTTGCCTGCAACCTCTAGATACATCTGCTGCTATGATATCCTTTCCTCTTCTTGATCATCCTTATCATTCTGCCTCACTTCTGTTTGCACTGTCGCTTCTTCCCATCTGTAAGGCAGTCTGCACCCCCCCGCGCATCTACACGTCTACCCCGCAGTCCTCCCAGTCTGCTGGAGTCATACAATCCACCTTTTCATCTTTCCCTTCCTGGCTCTACCCTCCTTTGCAGGTGCTATGCTTCAGTTGTTCACCTGTTGCCCAGTTTTGCCCTGACATCGTCCCATGCCCATTACTGCCTCCTTGTCCCTGAAAGCTCAAGGCTTTCATATCCTGTTGCTGTCTTGGCATCTGCGGGGTTAAAGTCAGACTCCAAGGATGCCTCTGCCTCCTGCCTTGTTGGAACTGAGTGGCACAGTAACAAAAATATCAGCATGGCCTCAGTGCAGTGCAGGCATTGGGAACACTGGGAATATTAGAGCTTTAAAGGTCATAGAAATGGATAACTTCATCCTATAGAGAAGAAGCAGCGAGCTGAAGGAGTGAAAATTGCGACATTTTTCTTCTTTTTTTTTTCCTCTGGTCTTTTGCCCTGTGCAGTGAGTAAATCTATAAGTGCTGCCAAATGAGGGAGGAGAGACGGAACCCAGAAAAAATAGGATACAGTGGTGTCAGTATCTAACATTGCCCTGCATTGGCCTGCAGCTCCTCTGCCTGCTTGCAAAGCCAGAGCTGATTGGTTGGCCCTTCCCATCCCACTGAGCAGACGCAGCATGTGCAGAAGTTCCCCCCTCACTGTCTCTCTCTCTCACTCTCCGTCTCTCTCTTCCTCTTCATATCCTCTGCTTCCTTGCACCCTCCTCACAGTCCGCCATGGTTGCTTGGCCGCCTGCTGCGAGGCTGTGTGTCCCTGGCTCCCTGCCCGTGCGCCAGTTTGTAGTCCAGGTCAAGTCAGCTTAGTGAGTCTGTGTGTCAGACTGACTTGCTTTTTCCTCTGCACCTTTGTTTGCTCTCTCTCTCTCTCTCTCTCGTGCTCTCTCCCTCTCTCTCTCTTTCTCTCCCTCTGTCTCAGCTCAGCTCCACGTGCTCACAGCTCTTTCTCTCCTCCACTCATCTGCATAAGGAGTATTTCTGTATTATTTTTTCCCCTTCTCAGTGTTGTCTTTACGTTCCCGTTTTGAGTATGATTTTCACAATTGTCCTCCTCCTTTCTCCTCTTTCCTATAAGTAATTTTAAGACTTTTTTTCCTCCCCCTCTTCCCACCAATGATTTTATTAAGGAGGAACTGGGTTGTGGAGGTAAGTGTAAGTAAAGTGTAAGTAAAGTGTAAGTAAAAACGGGACATTTGTAGCTTTAACTGTATTAGGATGACCGGTTAGTGCCTGTTTATGGTGTTGTCCTGCGTGTCTGTGATTGCCTCCTCTGATAGGTCATTTTTATATGCTAGATAGCAGTGGGCTGGGTATTGAGTGTTTCGGTTTTGAGTTAGTAATGTTGTTGTCTTTTTTTTTTTTCTTCTCCATTTGTAGCTTTAGACTCCACAGCTATATTCTAGCATCTCCCAATCAAGCTCTGCCACTGCTCCTACAATCCCACATTTCCACTTCCATGGTTATGCGCATGACCTTGCTGATGGGATGACTTCCAGTCGGCCCAAGGAAGGAGATTCCAAAGAGGACGGTGTATAGCTCGAACATTTTGAAAGGGGCTGCGGAAAGTGTCGGGATTCAGTCCAGGTGGCTGCTCTCCCATGATGCCCTTGTGACAACCCCCACCACTGATGACCCAGACACTCCTGGTCTGCTCTCCACGTTTACACTTCTGCTGCGGTCACGGTGACGCCACGCTGAACACGTGGATCTGGGACGCCTGACCAGTGTGAGGAAACCAGGTTAGTCACTCCAGATGTCCTGAGCTCCTCACTAGAGGAGGCTGCGTGCCACAAAAGCATTTAGGATATCCTAGATTTCCCGGTTTGAAGTCTTATTGCTGATAAAGATTAACTTAAAAATTCCCACTGACAGTTATTTTTCTGATAGAGATGTTTGCTGATGTTTAACTTGTTTGAGGTGAAGGCTACTCAGTACTCAGAGAAATTCTCTGTCCTGTGGGTTTGATACTAGGGTTATGCTTGAGATCTGGCAGGTGCACCTTTTAGACGTTTTGTGTTGCAACTAATCTTAAAAGCAGCGGCAAAGACCCACATTTTCCTTTACATTTCCTTTCTAAAAAAATTTCCATCAAAACAAATATCAATATTACATTGCATTTACTATACTGAAATCAGTATTCTTCTTCTAACAAGAATATCACACATTCACATATAATTTTAGGTTTATAATGGAATAATATAGATTTACCGTAAGATTATTTTGCGTGGGCGTGAGAGTTTGAAAGCGTATCAGGACAGATGCGTGAGAGCTGGTGAAACCCTGGTGATGGTTTCATTACACTCACAGATTCTAAATAATTGCCCGTCATAAATGAGAAGTCCACCGCCATCTATTTAACACGTCCTGTTCACCGTTCCGTGGAAACACTGCCATAAAGCATTATACTGAAGCCGTTTTACTAGCGAAGTGGTATCATTAGGCTACACATTTCAACAAGAGCATGCATGCATATGGCAAAAACAGTGTGCAGAAACATTAGATCTGTAAACAGTTTTCGGAGCAGCACTACACATGAATACCAGCAGCAGACAGTCCATATTGTTTGTAGTCTGCATACCTACAAAGCTAACACGCTGGATCGTACAGCCTTTGAGATAACGTTAGCTAGATAGCATGGTAAATAGCCATATATATATAAGTTGGTGGCCGGTAAATAGAGGTTGCCTTGCACAATGATGTTTCGCTCTCCTTTTTCTTCCTTAAACATAAAACAGTGACTGAATTTCCCAGACAGATGCGCACTCCTGTCCCGGCTGTGTCGGGCCAGCTCCAATACCGCCAGTGCGCAGCCAGCTAACATAACTGCACCGAAGCTTGTAGCTGCATGTTTTATTTCAAGGACTTCTGGGAAATGTGTCAAATGGCCATAATTTAATTTGAGAGTGAATAAACATACATCCCTTCATGTAATCCATTCATTTCAACAATGTAACTGTATTCTAATTACCATCTATTTAAATTGTAACTGTCAGAATACAGTTACTCATATTTTGTATTTTAAATATGTAACGCTGTTACGTGTATTCTGTTACTCCCCAGCACTGACTATAGAGAATATCCAAGTGACTCAGGGCCCCACTCCCACCCATTAATTGACAGCGCCCCCTAGAATCAGTGAGGTGCCTACAGAGCTATGTGTGGAACTGGGTAAATGGCACTCCCTTCAAGAGCACTGACCAGTCGGTGATGCCTACAGCTTGAGAACAGACCGTGTTGCAGGAGGAGCGTGCTAGTCTCGACCACACCCGTGCAAGCACAAGTGTGATGAGATTAATTGGCCATTCCTAATTATGAAAGAATGTTTGGAATGTCTCTGTGAATAATTGTCAAAATTTTCTTAATGATGGTCTTATATGATTGAAGTACCTCTTCTCCTTTGTCACTCTTAGACCTCCCTGTGCTGTTGCCATGGCTGTCAGCGTGGCTCTGGGTCGCGACCCCAAGTGGCTGACGCTGGAGGTGTGCAGGGAGTTTCAGCGGGGCACATGCTCTCGCTCTGACAGCGAGTGCAAGTTTGCCCACCCCCCGCGCAGCTGTCACGTGGAGAATGGCCGGGTCGTGGCCTGCTTCGACTCACTCAAGGTAGCAAAAACACACACACACACACACGGCATGCGACGCAAAGTACGCATCCAGGCTATTTTTGCTCAAGGCAACACCTACACACAAACAAGTGTTCTGGCATCTGCTTTGATGCATTTTTAGAGGTTTGGATCAGCCTGGTCAAGGTAACACAAACACATACATGCCAGATGATAGCGTATAGAGGAACTCCAGACACAGTTGCTTACATTCTTGGTAGCCAATACAGATTCTGCTGAAAAAGCCACACTGAAGTATGTTACACACTGTGCTCATTCTCTGGTTGGCAGACCCAGTGGGATGGTCTGTGCTTCATGTTCCTTAGTATCATGCGCGTGGCTCTTTCTGCCTGATTGGACCTACATGTGAGATTTTTACAGTATTAACCTGTAACACTAGTTTGTTACAGATAGAAGCCTGGCCTAGTCTTGGTTTCTGGAGTCGACTTGCAGGCTTCCGTATCTGTCCCACCCTTTGGCGTGGAAGCGATGGCAGTTTGCCAAGCTGGCTGTGATAGCCACAGTCTGCAGGCTTGTTCACTCTTTTGCCTGTTTCTTTTCCCCTGAGCATGTCATCCTGCCATTTCTGGATGACACGTTTTAACCTTAACATGTTATGTAACGTGTTCATCAGTCCAGCTGTGTTTTGGGTCGTGTTAAATCCTCTAAGGATGTTCTTGTGAGAGTTCCTAGCCTGTGGAGCTAGCCTGGCTTTAATAGGCAAGATTGTTGATGGCTTAAACCAAATTGGTATTTAAGCCCTGATTTAGGGAATTACTCTAACGATGTAGAAACACTGGCTTGCAAAATGGCCCTGAAGTGCTTAGATGCGGTTTTTCTCCAGAATTTTCTCTAGCATCGCAAGAATTTTTGCTTTCATGTTTGGTGGGCAGTTTTCCACTTGGCAGCCTGTGACTTTCTGTTGCACTTTTCCATTTAATACAAAAAAGGCAAACTCTCTCATGTTCTTGATTTCGTTGTAATTTGTTGCTTCGTTTCCCGGCAGAGCCCCTGAAGAGGTCATATACATAATTTTATTCAAATTACCCACAGATTCATTTCCCTCGTGTTTTGATCACAAGTGTCATGTTTGCAGTAAACTTGACCCTGTTTGTTTTGTGTTTGGTCTCGTTATGTGCATTTTTTTGTAGCTCTCTCACCTCGAGATGACTCTTTGGGGCTGTCTTTCAGCAGTTGTGTGCCCTTGCCTCTCTGCATCAGTTTGTATGCACTCACAGTCCATCCATGCTGATGGTGGATCCAGTCAAAGCTGAATCCGTGTACCATCAGCAGCCTCTGTCGTGTTCGGCTGCCACTGGCCTTGCATTGTCTCAAAAGTCCTGTCAATCGTCTCTTGCATGGCTTTGTGCACTCGGGCGATAAGTGAAGTAGGTGTGAGTGGCATGTAGACGGGTTGCCTGGATGCTTTACTCAGGCCGAGTTGGCTTGGTTTGGGACTTGGTCACATTAGAGTGGAGCGACACTGGCTCAGAGTCTTCAGGAGTATGCTTTTAGAGAAGAATAACATGCATTTGGCAGTAGAAAGAATTAAACCCCCCCCCCCCCCCAACTCCCTATTTTATTGTCCACAGGGGCGCTGCACACGTGAGAGCTGCAAGTACCTTCATCCCCCACCACATCTGAAAACGCAGCTGGAAATAAACGGACGCAACAACCTGATCCAACAGAAGACGGCGGCGGCCATGTTGGCTCAACAGATGCACTTTCTGCTTCCTGGTGCCCAGCTGCAGCCAATTGTGAGCCTTGTGCAGATAAGGGGTCTGCTGTGGGGCATCAAGGGGGTGTTGCTGTTATCTGTCTATTTGTTTTGTTTTAGTCACAAGTCTTGAGATCCAGATGTGTTTTCCATGTTGGTGTATTTTTCTGTGATGAGACACATTGGCTCATCGTCTGATGTTTATTAGACAGGCTTTTGTCTGTGGCAGCTTGCAGCTCTTACAGTGATGGGAATTCGTAAATGGAAATCTCGCATTAAAGCGAGACAGGCACAGGGTGCCGGGACTACAGGCTGGGCAGCACTGATCAGGTGTGTGTCCTCGTATCTCCACAGCCCGCCTTCGCAACCACACCCTCCCTAGCCGCCAGCCCTGGCCTGGCCTTCAGCCCCTACCTAAACCAGATGAGCCCAGGACTGGGCATCATGCCGGAGCTTCTGCCCGGGGGGCCTCTGCTGGTCCCAGGTAGCCCCACGAGCCCTGGCAATGGGAGCCCCACACAGAAGCCACCTCGCGCTGACAAGCTGGAGGTAGTGTAGCATATCAGCCGCCCGGCGTATGTGGCTCCTGGAGGTTGCAGGGTTACAGCTTGCATCCGGAATGTTTACAGAGTAGCACTGGAAGGGGAGAAGTGCTCAGCAAGGCGCTGTAAAAAGCCTGATCGATGCTGGTGAGATACAGGATTTAAATTGTGACATGTAGGTGTGTCTGCTGGGTACACAGTGGCCTTTGCTTGCTGTGCTGTATGGTAGTGATGATGGTGTGCGTGTGTGCATCCACTTTGTAGGATGGAGCAGAGCAACATTACACAGTATAGCTGTTTTCTTTGTGATATCCTTCAGACACCTTTACATGTTTCTCTGGCCGGTCACACGTTTGGGTTACATAAGCCGTGTAAACATTATGGGCCCGTGAGCAGCACTGGTGACTCTCTCTCTCATACTCACACACCCGCTTCTTTTTCCAGGTGTGCCGGGAGTTCCAGCGCGGCAGCTGCACGCGGGGCGAGGGAGACTGCCGCTACGCCCACCCGCTGGAAGCGGCCAGCGAGAACTTTGTCGTAGTCTGCATGGACTACATCAAGGGCCGCTGCACCCGGGACAAGTGCAAGTACTTCCATCCCCCCGCCCACCTGCAGGCCCGAGTCAAGGCAGCCCAGCAGCAGGCCAGCAGCCAGAGTGCCACCCCCGGATTGGTGGGTGGAATAGGTTCTGCCCCCCGCAGTCTCTGCCTCCTGTCTCTGCTTTGGGTGGGAAGGAAATGTGCTTAATGTGTGTGGTATAGAAGCCTCATTAGTGAATTTAGTCATTTTTACCTATAATAATCAAGACAGAAAAAGCCCAAAGCTTTGAGGACAAATTGGACCTTACATCCAGGCTCCTTCAGAGGTGGTGAATGAGTCATAGAGCACAGAAGTACACCCTGGACAGTTGACTGTGGGTCACACGTGCAGAAGCACTAATTTTCCTAACTGACTGTCTTTTGATGAGGGAGAGATGTGGAGTTCCTGGAGGAAACTTGCAGAGATGGTCAGTCGAGTCACAAATTTGATGACTTGTGACTGGCAAAACTGATGGAAAGAGTTGACTTGGACTTGAGGGCATATGACTCGAGATTTGGACCCGACATGGACCCTGTAACTCGATGGCTTATAGTTAAGTTATATTCCCCCCTCTGGGACTGTTAATTTTATAATTTCAGTCTATATTAATTCTCTGCTGTCTGCATTTTCATTTAGCTGAATGCAAGGTCTCCGGAGATGGTTTGTTGGAAAGATGCATCACTTCCTGCATATACACGGATGTAAAAACAACCGTGACAAAGTGGAGACACTTTTGTAACCTCTCTGCTTATGAAAGACTTAACCTACTTAACCTTAACCTTCAAGTTACATGACTCATAACTCGACTCTGACCTGAGTCACAAACTTGATGACTTGTGACTTGACACAATAATAGAAAGACTTGGACTCAAGGGCACATAACTTGACTTGGACTTGCAATGTTTTGACTCGAGACTTGACTTGGACTCGCCAAGGGGTGACTTGTTTCCATTTTTGGGCACCTGCCCTACAGCATCCACAGAGAGAGAGCAGAGGCGGGATTTAAACCATTTGCTCTGCAGGTGCGAATGGTTGATGTTGCTCTGGTGGTCAGCCGAAAGTGGGATTCTGAGGACGGGTGTGTCCGTACACTGGGTCTTTGCCTGCTGCTGCATGCCAGCTGTCCAGGCCCAGCTGATGATCTGTTAGCTCAGGGGCAGATGGTCCCAGTTGGGAGGCAGAAGAGAGAACGGGAAGAAGGGACCAAGAATGTAGGTTCTGTAGATGTAATATTAAGTAGCCCCCATGATATTATCTGTAGTACCACAAGACATGGTACAGCTAATGGGACTAATTGCATGCAGCAAGAGGTTTCAGCTCAGCAGCTGTAACTGCAGGAGGCACTAGAGAGGTGACTTTGTAAGGAACTCGCTTACCGATCAGTGGATTTAGAGCGTGCAGGTGATGGAAGTTCCACTCGTAAGGTGTCCTAGTTGTTATAGCATGATCAGTCTAAACTCTTTGTGGGACTTTTCATATAGAACCCTCATTTGCACTATAAGCTGTCAGTTCTTCTCAAGTTAAGGTCACTCTGTTGGTCTCAGTTTTTTGCTATTCCCTGTCTTACATTTCATATGTACAGTAATCCACCATGCACTTCCCGTTTAGCTTTCCCCTTGTCGAAAACCTGACCCTCTTATGTAATTGATTGTCATTGGCTGCCTGTGGTCATGTGCTTCCTGCCTGGCAGTCTGGTTCCCTTGGAACAAAACCAGCAGGCAAACTGCAGATGGGTAATTTGACCTTTCACTCCCAATGTCTCCTCTGACGCCTCCACAATATGTAATATGTTTATGTATCGTCTGGCTCAGTCTCTGGGCTTCTGTCAGCACATATTAACCATTTAACCAAAACCAGACTCTGGTATTTCAAAATTGTATGGAAAGTAAGCCTGGATCTTTTTGTTTCTTGTTATTTATTACTTTGTTTTTCTATAACAAGGTCTTTATCCAAAAGAGCGGTTCTGTTTGTAGACAGCACCCTCTTCTGGCCACAGGTGGTACTAGTAGAAATTGCCATGTGGGTCTGTTCATTTCTGTAGCATTCCTTCAGCTGAGTGAGACATCATACTTGTCACACAATAACAGCGATGCCCACGTGTGGAGCACCTGTCACACTGTGGAAAATGACACAAAATCAATATAATAATTACATACGAGGAACTGTGACATTGAATAGCCCCTTGTCCCCAGGTGTTGTCCCCGGGCCCCCTTCTGCCCATCCCAAAACGAACCCCCATGGAGAAGAGCAATGGCACCACAGTCTTCAACCCCAGCCTGTTTCATTACCAGCAGGCCCTTCCCAGCATGCACCTGCAACAGCCTACCTTCGTCCCCACAGGTGAGCTTCTGTCTCCATGGCACAGCCAGTCTCGGGCTTCTCGAAAATATGGTTCCTCCCGCTCTGGTGTCTGCTGATGGAAGTCGCAGGTGACGTAATGGTCGCATGTCTAGCTGAGCTCTGTGTTCCCGGTGTACTCGTGTGTGTCTCTTACTGATTACTCGCTGTTCTGGTGCCATGCTATTTCCTTTTACTCCAAGCTAAGGCCGGTTCAAAGCTTCTGCCGAGACATAAGCACCTGATTTCAATTTAAAAACTTAATGACTTGTGTTGTGTTATTTTGAGAATAACTGTCGAATGATTATCTAGCTTAGTGTCCAATAAAAAAGAGCAGACATTTTCTTGCTTTTTATATTGCCTTTATTTGTAAACCTGTTCTTTCTGCTTTGCTTGTTGCCCCCTACCCCCACCCCCCCACCTCACTCCTACTGTCAGATGCCTCATTCTGACCGTGTTGCTTTAATTACTTTCATTTTGAGTGTGATTTCTGGTCATCGCTGTTATCGAGCCATTGCAGTTTCCTCGTTTCATTATCTGTGTTGTTTGTAGGAGATTTTTAATTATATGCCTTATTTTTGACTCCCTTTATTTTGCTCGCCTGCATCCTGTCTGACACGTCCAATCATGTCATGTCCTGTGTTGCTATGGTTATCTGAACCCACCTCACCCCGAGCGCCCTCCTCCCCCCCTCCCCCACCCCCGTTTCTCCTCCAACCTGCTCCAGCAGTTCCCATGATGCCCGGCGCCACATCCTCCACACCAGTGTCCACAGCAGTCACTGGCATACCATTTACTGACACGGCCGCGTCCTCTCAGGTTGGCTGTCCCTGTTCTGCCTTTGTTATGCTGTTGTCGTGTTATTCGGCGTCCCATGTGGCAGGGAGCTGTGTGCTTCCTTGACCGGAAGAGCTGCTACCTGAACTTGTTTCACATCGACAAACGCGCAATGCAAACTGTTGACAGTTTTTAGCCTTTCAAACTGTCCGAGCAATTAGCTGCTACACTCACCTGAAAATGTAAGGACTTTGTAATGTACTGTGCAAAAGCCTTAGGCAGAAATTTTTTAAATGGTCATGTTGGTATAAAACTATGACATGTCTGTCACATTGCATTAGCTTAACCACTGCAAAACCTCTCCTGAAGTTTTAGCAGTAGCCATCCAGTGCAGTAATGTATTTTTTTGACTCAACCTCTAGCACGCTATGTTTGGCTGATCAATAACTCATTGAGTTTAATTAAAATAATTGAGAGAGCTGGTTGTGGAATTCAGCAAATTCATGGTTTGGCTGGGGTTCCCCTGGGGAGAGGTTTGGGGAACCGAAGCAGTGTTTATCTAGCCATTCAACAAGATATCAGTAGCTTTTTTGAGTAGAAAATCTTCTTAGTTTTATTGTGGTGTTGGTTTTTCTGACAAAATATACACCTACCACCCAGATAAACAGCTTCAAACATTTTTAGTGCCTAAGACTTTTGCACAGTAATGTTTTTGACAAAATATGCAGATTGAACAGAAGCCATGTGTGTTATGTGCCAGTAGCCATGCTCTGCTGTGTAAGTAATGTGTGTTTTGAACCACCTTGCATTTTATCATGAGGTCATGTTGAAGTCAGGATGTAATCAAAATGTGGGGTCTGCCTCAGTATGGTGGTTTCTCACAGCAGAGGGGTGGCTGTGTCTCGGGTAGTCCAAGCTCCTCACTCTTCCTGACCCTGTCTTTCAGTAGACCCCACCGAGATTCTGAGTGCCATGCTGGCCCAGCTCAGCAGCTCCCCCTGCCCTTAGTCCCCAGAAGCGCACCCATGAGCCCAACAAAACCACTGGCAGACACCTGAAGCGTCGCCCACCTCAAGACTCCCCAGCTGCATGTCCCCGGGGACCATGCTGGTAAAGCACAGGGGATGTATACCTCTGCTTACGGGATGTTCTCCCTGCACCCTGAGGCTCGCCATCAGCAGCGCCCAAGTCCCTATTGCATGGCTGCCGAAATGGGAAGTTCACCTCGCCGTACTTCCTCTAGATGCTGCAGTCCTCTCAGCCCACGGCTCACATTCCAACCAGTGTTTTATATAATTCTTTACGACCTGTGGCACATGACTGTTTACCTGGAATGTAGGGAACCCCAGTGGTTCTTATGTAGTCCTATAGGACTCTTGCTTTGCTGTGTGTCCTCTTCAGTCTGTAGTGTGCAGCTCGGTTTGCCTTCTCTGAGGAAAGAGAGCCTTGGCTTTTAGGGTGATTCCTTGGAACTCTTGTAGTTGGAGCGCTGGCTTGAAGCTTTCCTGGCATTGCACAGACCTGTGGTTGCTGTGTAAGCTGTGTCCCTGGTTCCTACATCAGCCTTGGTAGGCTGGGTTAGGGGACTCGCTCATGGTTGTTTCAGTGTGCCAGGAAGCTGAGCTTCCTCCGCACTGTCACCTTTTCCCTACATGTTTCCTGTTTAGTTAGAACCACCCACCAGGATTTCGTACGAGAAGAAGAAGACATTAGTGAAGGCAAAATCCGATTGTTTGATGGGGTAACCATTTATCTTTGAGTGGACTCTCTCTTGGCTGTGTGGGTATTCTACCAAGAGCCCCCCCCGCCCTCACCCTCATGCCACAGTCAGGCCAGATCAGTGCCAGACCATGCTGGCTTCCTGGTTAGGACGGTCACATTGACCAGACATTCAACAGCGCTGATCATCCCTGTCAAGTGTGGGGACACCTGTTTGCCCAGTACTCCTCATGTGTGGAGCCATGAATGACAGGAAGCTTAGCACAGAGGGCCATCACCAATCGCTGTGCTCATGGCACTGCTTTGCATATGTTTGTATCAATATTGTCATGATGTCATTCTTATTTTGTGTACGGCTCATGAAAGCCATAGCATGTGGGGGCTTTGAAATGGACAATGAATTTCTAGACATCGAGACACATGGACACAAAAACTTTGAGCAGCCCTGTCCTGATTTTCGGTAGGGCTTCAAACAGGCGTATGGATCTATTTTTGTGTGCTCGGCTGAGCGGGTCTGGTTATTGCAGGAGCTCTTGGCAGGCAGAGTGCCTGCAGGCTTTTGTTGGATGCCCTTCAATCAGCATGTTCTAGAAGCCAACAGGAAAACAAACCAAGCAGATTAAAAGAAAAGTGTGACATGGTGACTGCAGCAGGCAGCTGTGTGAGACGGGTCTGCATCCCCAGCTGACTGGATTTTTGGGTCTGAATGTTCACCGGCTCTTGCTGTGTGTGTCAGTCTGTGTGTAATAATATGGATTTTTGCCTTGTCCAACTGCTGTTCAGCTGGAAACACAGAATACTTGATGAAACCTCCCCGAGTATGGAGATCTTATACCTTTTGTCGGTACGCTGACATCTTTAGCAAATGTGCATTCATTAGTTTTCTAGGAGAATTTATGTATAGGTTCACTTATAACGTAACTGGTTTTGTTTATAGACCTTTTATTTGTCTTGTGAATCTTATTGCCATTAGTATTATTTTACTTCATATGTGTTGATAATCTTTTTAATGAGAGTGAAGCAGTGTCTATTTGGTGGAAGTGTTTGTGACTTTTTAAATGATTTCTAATTGATTTTACTTTATACAAAATTCTATAGCATGAAACTTACATTTATACCTAAGTGTGTAGTTTGTAGTTTAAGAAAAAATATAAACAGATATATTGGATGTATACAAACATTTGTATGTAACTAAACAATGATAGATTCATTGTTGTAATCGTAAGTTGTTGTTGCTGTGGCAACAAAACTACAACTTGGCTGCATTTGTATGCATTAATTGTGAATTTTATCACACATGTTTAAGTAAGGTACAAGTTAAGTTATTCAGAGAAGGATGGCTAGTGGGACTGCATTTGATAAAGAGATGATTGATTTCTTATTTTGTTTTTTTACTTTAAATGCAAAGGTCTTTGGGTACTTTTTTGTCATTTTTTTTCCCCCATCTTTTTTGTGTACTTTTGTTGTGTGACGTCACAGTGGACCGATCCTTAGCATCTCAGAGTAACTCGTTTCTCGTGTTATCAAACATTGTCTCATGTGGACCTTCTACTCTGAAACGCAGATCAGTCTGCAGGGTCTGCTGCATTTTTAACCAGTTTCAGTACAGTCATATCTTGTACCTGTTACACGAAACTGATGGTCCATCTTGTCCCTCCTGCTGTACTGTGTGTGTGTGTGTGTGGGGGGGGGGGTCATGCAAATTATTTGCACTTATGTACAGAAACAAGTCTTATTTCAGGTTTTTTTCCTTTAAAAAAGCAAGAAAAGATGAGGCCTGTGTTGTTGTTGTTTATGCGGTTAAATAATGATCTTTTAGAAGTTTGTGAAAGTTATTTTAAATATTCATTTTGATTTTAATGACTTTTGCCTGTTTCTGAAATCTTAACTGTCGCCTTGCTGAAGAGATGGTCTGTGTGGGGAAGCATCCAGAAACTGCAGTGAGTGTGGACTGGAGCTGAGCGTAACTGTATGGGAGAGCGAGGGTGGAGCTTACATGGCGAGGGGTGGAGCAACCCAGCACGAGGGCCTCAACCTTACACCTAGTTGTCGTTCTGCCAGAAAAGCCATTAAATCCTGACACCGAATGTCAGGGACAGAGCCTGCATTGATGCTTTTTTTTCCCTTTGCCTTAATGGCACTTTTTGACATGTTTAAGCCAGTGTGCTAGTTAGCCAAACCAAAACAAGTGCCAATTCCAGTAGAGGAGAGCTGAGGAGCTCTGACTGCTGAAATAAATGTGCAATCTGGGAGTCCCTGCAACATTTATATTATTTTTTTGTATGAAAAATAATTTACAACACATTTGTCTGGATGAACTAACTAAAGTATGCTGGGCCTTGAATTGCACTCAATTTTCCTTCAGGCCCAGGCTGGTCTGCACTGACCCCTGCAGGCTATCTGGGGAATAGCATGGTAACCTAAGTTAGCTTGTCAGCTCTTTGGGCAAACTATGTAATTGGCACATAGCTTGTACTGTCTGCCTTGTGTCTTATGGAGGGATCTTGTTACTTTGGCTAAATCATGGCAGCGGAAATGGGTGCTCACACAGACCCTGCCAATCAGAAATGGAAATACTAAGTTTATTTAAATTAAGAAGGCACGGACCCAAAGTCTCACTCTGTGTAATTAAATCGGTGTCTGACCACTGGGGGGAAGCCATCTCTGGCTCAGATGGAACCTGTGCAGCTGGGTGAGAACAGGAGGCTAACGGGTACCAATTATTCTTTAATGTGTTTTATTTAGGAGGTAATTTCCACAAAGGCATGTGTGTGTGTGTTTTTTTTTTTTTACACAAAGAAAAGCCTCTTTGAGGGATCGTGTACATTTTTGTGTTGGAAGCCAATGTAACAGTGCTGGATGCCAATGATTTTGTTGCCATGGCAATTGTACTCTAGCTGTGGGGGGAGGAGTTTTGCCAGGCTGTGAATGTCAGAAGCAGCCCTTTAATCGGTGGAAGGGACTCCCATCATCCAGCGGAGCAGAGGAGTAGCCGCAGTTGCATTTATTTCCACTGTGCCCCATGGGAAAATGTACTGTGCCGCTGCGGAGGGACCGTTTTGCCGCTCTGCATTGTGGGGCAAGAGAATATGGCTTCATCCTACCAGCCCTCCGTAGTCTCCCTGCTGGCTAGCAGAGGACGGACGATCAGAGTGAAGACAGACCAGGCTGGTCGGGACCCGATCAGGAAGCAGAATGGGTTTTAAAGTCTGGAGTTCATTGGGTTGTCTTTCAGAGTGGGGGTCTGAACCAGTGCTTGCGTGTCAGGTAGGTCATGTATTTTGCATTAAAGCCATATCTCAAAGGCTCCTCTCTCCACTGTAGGACATTAACAAATGAGAATTTTCCTGTTTGTTGTTTATATTTCGACAGCAGGTATTGTTTTCCTCCTCCGAGTTTCGCATAGCTAATGGTGAATGTGTGTAAGTCACAGCTTCACTTGTGTGGCTTCTCTTTGTTTGGACTGATCTTTTAAATAAAGCACTTAATTGTCAATCGTGTCTCCTGTGCATCTGGCCTGAGTGTGGGATGGGGGGTGCAATGTGCAATGAGGTGTGGGGGGGGGGCATTGCCTCCTAAATACGAAAAGTTTCTGGTTGCAACATTAAATGCAGGCACAAGTAGACCAGTCACAAAAGCAGCTACTGATGCAGCAACTTCATGCTCCTGGTAAGGAAGGAAGTGTCAGCAAACATTTCTGCAATGCATTTCTGTTTAAGGAAAAAAAACTCTGCTTTTATGGGCACAAACATCTACATGTAATTAAAAAAAAAAAAGCAATGTTGCATTTATCTAAATGCAAGATTGTTGCTGTAATCCTGAACTGAACACAGACACTATAGTCTTCATTGTAAAAAATTCTCACTATTTCAAGTATGTACAG
>JAODKL010000002.1:11364491-11386923 GCA_026780765.1 Petrocephalus schoutedeni
GTTGCTGTAATCCTGAACTGAACACAGACACTATAGTCTTCATTGTAAAAAATTCTCACTATTTCAAGTATGTACAGACTTATTTGCAGGGTGGCAGTTCATTGTGCAGTGACTTCCTGGCTGTGTGTGTGTGTGTGTGTGTGTGTGTGTGTGTGTGTAATTCACTGTGTCTCTGACTTCCTGTCTGATGTCTTGTGTTTTCTTCTGTGTCCCAGCTGCTTATGTCCCTGCCTCTCTGTGGCCAGTGTTGTGTGATTCCTCAGGTGTCTCTGCACGTGCCGTCCCTCCTATCAGGCATTTTGCGTGGCAGCCACTTTGCTTTTAACCTTCTCGAAGATCTGTAGGACCTTGGCGGTAGGCACTGCTCCCTCCCTAAGGAAGGAGAGCTTCCCTGTTGGGGAAAAAGGAAGCAGACTGTGTCGTGCCGTGTGCCTGTGGGGTGTGAAGGTGCTCGGGTGGAGCAGATGTCTACCAACCTTCGTCAATCTTGGTGCAGATCACGACGGTGGAAGACACCAGCTCAGTGGAGTCTCCGTCACACAGCACGCCATTCAGCTTGTCTGCCAGACGCCTGGGGGGGGGGGGGAGAGAAACTTAACCCAGTAATAATCCCCATCCTCCCAGAGAAATTATCCCTTCCAATGCGGAATGCTGGGCATCACTGGCAAGAATACAGAACGGGCAATTTTGTGTCGGGGTTGCACACTCACGTGACGACCATGTCATGGTGCGTGCTGTCCGGCTCCCCACTGGGGTTGGCCGAAGTGATGGCCAGTGGTCCTGTCATGCTCAGGAGGTGGGACGTCACTGTCAGGTCCGAAATCCGGATCATGATTGAGTCCTTGGTCCCCACATAGTCATAGGCCTCACCAATTCCTACAGAAGATGAGGGGGGGGTGGGGGTTGTGGTTTGACTGCAACAGTAGCAAGTCGTGTTGAAACACTTTACTTCTGCTTCACTGCCACCTTCCGCATTCCTACAAACCGTAACGTGAACAGTTGGCACGACTACAGCCTGCCGACTCTGGTTGGCCCTGCGGGCCCAGGCTTGCTGGACTCACCCAGCTTGTGCAGCCATGGCCCCTTGTGGACGATGCAGCCGATGCCGCCCGGATACACGTGGCGCATAAACTCCCACAGCAGAGGGCTGAATGGCGGGTTGACGGCCTCCAGCTGCTTCATATCGGCAATCGTCAGGCAGATCGGCTTCTCCTGAGGCCTCTCCTGCGGAAATGAGGCCCTTCATCACCCACGGCAGCAGTTTGGGATCAAACCCCCGATTCTATTGCTTTAGCAGTAAACGACATGGCTCACCATGTCTGTTATATCAGCTGTTTTGCTAGCTACTTTTTGCTAACGATGATGATACCGGATGGGGATCCGCACCTTGATGTTATAGATGCGTTGGATGGCTGAGGGGTGGCGGCATGAAGCGGCCAGCGTGTACACCGTGTCAGATGGTATGCCGCACACGCCTCCTCGGCCCAGGATGTCTGCGATGGTCCGCAGGCCGCTGGTCTTCTCTGAGGTTGGGCAGGGGCAAGGAGGCTCTGTCCCAAGGACGGCCTTGGGTTTTGACGACTGGTCAGAAAACACCATGTGTCATTAGCATAAGGATACGGCTGAAGCTCCCATTTACCCGCTTCAAATCCCAGGATGCACTCTGCTGTCGTACCGCAATGCACCTCAGTAAAAAAATACCCACCATGAATCAGTAGACTGGTAAATGTGTGACTTTAAATGCTTACTCGTACAACTTGCCTGATTCAAATGCAGTGCCTTGCAGAAGTACTGAACCCTGCCTCGAAATGACCGGATTTGCCTGAATTATAAATGATACATATATTCTTCTTGTCAGTATTTTTATTGCTAACACAGTCTCTCGAGTTTAAAAATATTTTTTTTGTCAGCAAACCTTTTAATGAAACTCAATCACTGAGAAATGCTTCTTGCATAAGTATGTGACCCTTGTGCACTGGAAGCTCCAGGTGATGGGGGGGAAACACAGATTGAAAGTATTGCCTCACCAAGGACCCAGTTGTCTAACAATTGGCCTCCATCAGTGATAACCCTCCACACCACCACCCAACAGTTTCACTATCATTGGAAAGATTGTCAAATTGGATGAAAAAGATATGGGGAGATATTACAAGAAACCCTGCTTCAATCTGCAAAAAAACTGAAGCTTGGGGAAAAAATAACATCTTGATTTCCAACATTGATTCAAAGTAATGCTCAAGTGATTAAAAAGCAAAAACGGAGTTCTACAGTCAAAGTGTATATCTTAATCCCATAAAGAACCCATGGCTTTTTGGAAAATTGCTGTCAACAAGCAACATCCAATCAATTTGAAGGACCTGGAGCAAATCTGCCATGAAAAATGGGCAAGAATTGCTTCTTAGTGGTATAAAAAGCTGGTAGCTACTTACACCTAAATATACAGAGCTGCTCTTGCAGCAAACAGGGGCTCTAGCAAATGCTAATGTGTAGGGGTTGAATATTTACGAAAATGGAATTTTTAAGTTTTTGATTTTCTTTAAATGTTTTGGTAACAATTGACTTTGACATTTCCTGTGATAAACTAAGAGTTTGTAATAAAAATACTAACAGAAAATGCATACTTTGTAATCCAGGCGAATCTGATCATTATCAGGTGGGTTCAATACTTTTGCAAGGCACTGCATATAATATAAATAAAACTTAGAGGTGGTCAAATGTGGAGGTCTCATGGCTTTGTGCTGACCTTGATGACCCTGGGGCCCAGTGGGATTAGGTTCTTTTCGAAGACGTTGTTGGTCAGCGATGCAGTGGCACCATAAAGGCATATCACACCAAAGAAAGCCAGCAGGCCAGCTGTGGGGTAGGGGAGAGACATCGAGAACAACTGGTGACAGTGTTTTCTGCTGTTAGAATGGCGATTTCTTCTACACGGTGGTGCTTGCTATCATTTGCTTGGCCAGAGATTAAAAGCTATTGCACTGTCAACACAGCATTAAGCAGGATGTAACGATTTAGGTGAGTGAATGATTTAACCTCCTTTTAAATTGCTAAATGGATTAAGATGGTTAGTTTATTTTAGCTGGACACTTCTCTGTGTTAGAGGCGGTTGGGGCGAGGCTGACCTTCTGCAGGAAAGCTGGGCCTGCCCAAGGTGATGAGGAGGAAGCAGACCATCAGGCCCTCCATGGTCAGAGTAAGTATCAGCAGGATCACTGTGCTGTAAGCCGCTGTAGGGAGGAGGAGCATATGGAAGGGATCAAAGGTCATTCATTCCATGTGTGTCCCCGAAGCCATTAATGAGGGAGTGGCAGAGAGGACCTCACCGATGATGATGATGAAGAAGTTGATGACGAGAAAGGACACCGCTGCGGCAGTGAGGGCATGAAGAGAAAACCAGGTAACACCCACAGGGGAAACTGCGAGGGGGGAGAAGACAGATCGCAAGCCAGACATGTCAGCCCGTGCCTGGGCAGCAGGGCGGGGTCACTCGTTGCTGCCCAGCTGGCTTTATTGCCACATCAGCTCTCATTTAGTTTGTAGAAGTAATAGGCAAGTGAAGGCACCTTACCTGGTGTTTTAAAGGTCAGTTTAAATCAATTTAATTCTGAAATCAGCATAACAGTGGCTCTTCACATGCATGTCCTCACATTGTTTCAGTAAACCTCCTGGAAATGGTGGGTGGGTGAAAGGCACCTACATACTAGTCTATGTGGAGAGTAGGGGTCCCCAACCTTTTGATGTCCGAGGACCGGTTTACGACATACAAAATCTCACAGACCAGGGGTGCACGTCGGTGAGGGGGGTGGCCCCAACTTTTGCGAAATGTGGGGATCAACACAATGTGTACAGAAATATGAACAAGAAGCATGTTTTTAGGGATCGATACGCAACAGTTTTTAAAATTTTTACTTAATTCTGTATATTTTAATAAAATTACCCGAATGGGATGCAACTCTATCCCCAGAGCCTGGTGGAATACTGGTACCAGAGTGGTACCGGTCCATGGAACCCCCTTTGTAGATAAGAGGAATATGTTACCTGTCAGTCTGAGACAGGCCCACGTGGCCCAGATGGCTGCATAGGAGAAGGGCACCGTGGGCCCAAACCGACGGCCTCCTCGCACCTGCAGCCGTGCTACATAGAGCTGTATCACCGTTCCAGGGACCAAGATCCCGGGCAGCACCAGCAGTTCGTGTGCCAGGCTGAGTGAGGGCATGACCAAGGCCGCCCATGCTGCCAGCCCATTGCAGAGGAAGAACAGGGTGTCTGGTAGGCGTACAGAGAGCTGGCTGGGGGAGGCGGGGGCTGGAGGCACTGGGGCAGGGTAGGGCGTCAAGCAACGCTTAATTCCAAACAGCACCTCCTGCAACTTGCCAGCAGTGAGGAGCCGGGTGCCCCGAGGGATCAGGATCTTTTCAGCGATGGAGTTGACCAAGCTGATGAACGACAGGCCGAGGCTGACGGCGGCGTACAAACACAGGGTCGTCCCCAAGAAGGGCCCCCGTGAGCGACTGGGCACCTGGGGCAGTGCAGCCACCGTGACCAGGGCGAACAGCAGGTTGTGCAGGAGTTCGGCCCGGTCGCGGCACAGCGACAGCAGGCACGGCAGTAGCGAGGCCAGGAGGAAGAACCAGCCCCCCAACTGGCCGATCCGGGCCTGCTCCACCTCCGTCGGCAGGAATCTGGAGGACACGGCCCCCTCCCAAGCCAGCACCAGCCAGAAGGTGCAGTGCAGCCCAAACTTGCTGCAGTGGAAGGCGTCCCCACGCAGGCAGGCGTAGTAGCTGGCTATCAGCTGGGCCGCGGCATTAATGCTGATCCACAGCACCCCCACCTGGAAGGAGGCAGGGTAGCCGAAGCTGTGGAAGGCGAGGATGACGGCGGCCACCGTGTCGGCCATGTTGCCCAGGGCGAAAGGCTCCGCATACTTGCTGTTCTTCTTCTTCTCCTCATCCTCCTCCCCGGCCTTCCTCGCCTGCTTCCGCTCAGCCGACTTGATGGCAGCGCCCAGCAGGAGCACGTCGAAGGGCGCGTTGCCGAACCCGGGGAGGACGTGCCGCTGGTAGATGCCTTTGAGGAGCAGGGCGGCTGCGCTGTACAGGCCGACCACGACGATCACAAGCTGCAGGGCCCCCGAGACCCCCAGGGCGGCGGTGGCCCTCAGGCCAATGGCCTCCATCGCCAGCGTGGCTGTGATGGCGCCGAACACCACCGGCATCAGGTAGTTGGCCGTGGCAGAGCAGAAGGTGACGATGAAGGCCACAGCAATATAGGGCACCATGCCCGCCACGGCCGACTCTGTAATAGGCGGCTCGCTCAAGCTGATGTTCTGGAAGGCTGTGGAATTCGTGAAGCTGGCAATGGCCTTCATGGTGCCGTTGACGTTCACCCTGGAGTTTGCGATCTCCCAGGAGCCCAGCACCAGCCGTGTGGCCCCGTAGCTACCCCACAGTGCAGAGAAAGCTACGAAGGTGGTGCCAGAGAGGTGGTCATATTTGCGGAAGGTCAGGAGCCCGGCCACCAGCTGTACCAGGCCCCCGATCAGAATGAGGTGCACACCTGAGGAGCAGGGATATGGCCATGTCAGTTACGAGTGTTCAGGCTGACCCACACCATAGCACCGGCTGATACCACGTCTCCACAAGTATCACACAAGCATCTGGAAGCAAGTTGCTAGCACTTAAAGACCTTATTTACTATCACCAAATAGGTACCACTATCCAGCTGTATAAACAGGCAAGAGCTGTATAAAAGATACATCATATATATTATATTATATATGTAATGTTACATTTCAGACATAATCATATAAATGTTCAGGCTTGTATAAATAGGAGTGAGTTACGGTAAATCATCATATTGACATCAGTGATGCACGGTGCACAGCTCGAACCTCACCTGCTAGCGTGTTCTCCAGACCGAGGGCGGGCTTGCCCGTACCCAAGTGAGCAAAGTTTTGCAGGGCAACATAGAAAGCGCTGAACACGTTGGCCAGGAGTCCCAGGACCCCTGGCTCACTGTAGAACACAGAGGCGAAGCCCCCAGAAGACATGGCTACAGGATGGGACGGGATGGGGGCACAGTGCCACTCAGAGGGAAGCAGGTGTGCAGCTGCAATCACATGACCACGACCCGTTATTCCTATCACTTAGAGGTTAAAGACGCTGGTGCCCATATTATCAGAATCCTTCATCCTTACTTCTGCAAGAATCCCACCTTTAACACCACCACTCATGTGATAACAGAGTATTACATTCAGGCACAAAAGCACACTCTTATAGTGCTATGCTCGTAGGATTTGGGCCAGCTCTGTGCCTGCAGCTTTCAGAACACTTCCGTTAAAGAAGTGTCCCATTCCTTATGCAATAGAGCACGTTGCCCCATCTTGCATGCTAACTTCTCCCCTCCTGACCACAAGCACTCAGAAAAATTAATAAGAAATTACAAATGAAAGCCAAGAGTTCTCATACACCTAAACAAAAGACTTTCGAACTTCACACATGGCACATATATGTAATCAGAATCATCTTCATTGTCACACAACGTGCCAGTGGGAATTGCTACTGTTGGAGACACCGTGACAGTATACAAGTAACAATTAGGGCATAATGCAGACAGAATAAATAATAGACACAAAATACACATCAGTGAGGAGTAAATTTATCACATATGTGAGAAATACAGTGGTCTGTGCAAACCAAGGTCTGTTTTTTTTCGTAAAAATGTCAGAATAATAAGAAAGGGGTAAATTTATTTATCAGATATAGTAAATAAATGGTGAAATCGATCTGGCTCTTAGCTATTATTCTAACAGGTCTATAATCAATCTATCTGTCCATGCGTCTTTCAATCAGGATCACAGTGGTATTTATGGTATGTTTATAAAATACTGAGCACAGATTAAATACATTTAAAATCAACTATATATTAGAATGTTCATGAAAAACTTTAAAGAGAATCTCTAATTAGGGCTATAGCTGTAAGGGTTTCATTTCCATATCACCTGAAGGGTTTAGGAGACTCTTTCTGTCAGGCAGATGCATGAAGAAATTAAGGTTTCTTCATGCAATGTTTTTGAAACAATTATATCTGTCAGCTTCTTTTCTGAAATATCACCCACACCACAGACCACTGAGGAACTAAGGTAACACATGCAACTACACATTAATACATTGACTTCTCGTTTATAATCTATCATTATCTATTATTATGACAATCTTTTAAAACTATTAATCCACCACCCATCTTCAAATTGATTATCTTGGTCACGGGTTAATTCACATTATTACTGTGTACAAAACAAAGACTTATCTTTCAAAATAATGAACACTAATATCTTGTACTTATATTTCATAATTATTCTCTCTAAACTGATCAATCACCCACACTTACATAGTACACAGTGCACCAGCTTTCTTACCAGGTGTGCAGTTTCACTGTGTCCAGTGAGAATGATGCTCTCTCTGTCTCTGTCCTCGTTCCTCTCATTCAGTGGTGGAGATCACAGGTCGCTCTCTCACTGACTCGCCCACTGTAACTCCTCACTCTTTCTGCAACAGCTTTTAAAATGCAGAACCATGAGGAAATAGCAAGGTCACAAAAGGAAGGACATATCCTTTCCCATATTTCTTTGAAAGCCCCTATTTGTGTATTGCATTAATAACTCTCTGAAAAAAAACCCTACTTTCCATTCTCATTACTCGTTACTGCCCTACAATGGCTAATCACATTGCAGAGAAGCTCTCCAATACCATTTGAATGTTCAAGACTGCTCATTGAAGATTATGACTGCCCAAGAATGCTTATCCCTGACCTGAAAATGTTCATAGGTAATTGTGTGGTGGATGATTGTAATAATTAACTATCTAATGCATTTTCAGGTAAAAATCCAGTGATCCAAAGGCTTCATTGAATAAGAAGTCACCATGTTCAGCCACTTCCGGCTTGATTATACAGTCCCTGTTATATTTGTATTGCGTACATGAACTCCAGGCTTACGTCACAAAGAAAGAATAAAAGGTAGATTTTAATTTAAAGGCTATTGAGTGAGCTTTTATGGCAATTTGCAATTTGGCAGCAGGGTCAGTCAACAACCACTTTCAAGGTGACTACCCCACTAGAGGATAAATACCTGGAACTGCCCATCAGACTATTAGAACTGAAAAGGTTTTGGATGAGAGGTGAAACGTCTTGAAGAAATCAAAAAGGAGTCCAGTTGCCTTTGATTCAAGCCCTTTAGATTATCATGTCCTGGATGACTGAAAACCTACTCAGACAGTTTAAGAAGAAATTTCCTTGTATTAGTTTTCCATAACCAGCTATTCACTTCAGGGTGATGGTGAGCATAGACACTCAGAACACAAGCCAGTGGACACCCTAAATAGGGTACCAGTCCATCACAGGGCAAACACACACAATCACAAACTATGGCCAACTTTGGGGCACGGTATGTCTTTGAGCTTCAGCAAGAAACTAGAGTAGCTATAGGACAGCCATGTGAGAATAAACCAACTCTGACAAAGGCAGGACCAAGAATCCTGACCAGACCCAAAAACTTAGAGATGCAGTGCTACCCACTGAGCCACGGCTCTGTCCATATTTTAGGAAACTTTCAATATGTTAGTTCTATATTAATTCAATTCAATTAAAAACACTTTATTTGTCCCGAGGAGCAATTAAGGGCACACAGGGCAGTTTTACACAGGACACAATGACATTAAAGTGCAACAATATTTACAGTGAAGATGCTGTGCAAAATTGCAGTCTGTCAGTAAAGGATTAAAAAATAACAATAATAAGGAGAAAGAAATAACTTGTTCATCATTAAGCCTCACTACTCCAGTTCTGGTTTTCTTTGTCATTAGCTTGGCTGTTTAGAAATTGAAGAAAAAAATAGATTGTTGCATTTATTTAAATGATCAAAAATGTATGCTTCCTTGTGACCCAGACCAGGATAAACATATGATGGATGGATGGATGGATGGATGGACGGACGGATTGGGAATTCCCCTTTTCCTGTCTGAAAACAAATTTGTCGTGGTGAATGAGTGTAACTGAGATCAGAGCCCAGTGTGTAACTTTCCAGTCTTTTACCTCCCATATGGTCAGCAGTAAAACTTGGACTCAATTGGAAATTAAGTCAATTCCTCTTTTTTGGTAGTTTATCGCCACCTACAGGTCAAAAATCATAATTGCTCAGTGTGTAGTTTACGTAGACCTGGGTACTCCTCAGCTATTGGTCTGTCTTCTTTCAGTTGCCTTCATTTCACACTCGTGTGTAAGTATACAACATACCTTTAGTATTTAAGAGGCAATGCCTGTCAGTGAATAATCATCCCATTGGCTAACAAAAATGGAAGTGAAGGAAAAGCAATGCACTAGTTTTCAGGTGCAGTGCTGCTCAGGCAATGGAATGAGGAAGACAACCAGGTTTAAAGAATCACCCATTCTCAGCCTTTGTCCTAATGACCGTTCCCACAGGCCAGCTTCCAAGACTAAACAGCTTATCTGTAAAGAGGCGGGATGAATTTCTTTGCATTTCCTGGGTCCTCTCAACTCATTAAAGGGTATGGGTTAATGAGTGCATCCGATCAGTGAGCTTGCGTGAGCTAATGCAGCAATGACATCCCAGAGTCAAAGAACGTTTGTTTCATTAGCTGGCCAAAGGGATGTATAAGCAAGTTTATCATCCTAAATGCTGGCTACAGCAGATTCTGGCTGTTATATAAATGAGAGCCATCCTGAGATTGTCTGTGTGCAGTGAATCCTGTCTTTAATGAGGAGAACTTCACAGTGGTTCTTTGAGCATGTTCCATTCAGCAATGTAATTATGACTGCACCAAGAAAGTCTGACAAAGCTTAATCTTCCCATCTTGGTTAAATAACTGTAAATCAGGATTGCTGACTTTGGTCAGCTGGCTGGAGTGAGATTTTCATGTGAGACTCAGTACAGTAGTTTGTAAAACCTGAAGTAGCTCAAAGTGTCTGGGATGACATGGATTATCTGATCACCCTACTGCACACACATATTTACATATATGCAATAGATGTACTACCCGGTAAATGGTCTGTAGGGTTTGCAAACTACCACAACGCATTTGATTTAGCTAATTAAAGGTTTATAATGGAATAGTATGGATCTGCCGTAAGACTTCCTGTGTGAAGGTGAGTCCAAATGAGTGACTGTCACGCCAGATGCATTAGAGTTGGCAACCCTGCTGTAAGTAATAAAACATTAGTCAGGCACTGACATGCTAACGCAAAACTATTAAATGTAATTAACTTTAGCGCTGATGCCCGGCTAAAGGTACGGTTGATGTCAAAATCTGAGGTAACCCTTGGTGCTGAGGTAAAGCTTTACTGGGGTACAGCCCAACCCCAGTAAAAAGGGTCTAGTCACACCCATGCCTTGGTGTCACAGGAATTACTGCTAAGCAAAATAATTTTGTAGATCTGGGATACAAATATGCTGCGTACGAATATTGTATTAACTAGTTACAGCAGAATTTTTTAGATAGTTATGTTCTGCTGTCATCATTTGAAATACATGTTAATAATTGTTGTTGTGCCATAATGTTTTTCTCATAGCTCTACTCGCTATATTTACGGTTGTTTAGTATTTTATCTCTTAGGAAAGAGGAAAAAAAATAAACACCAAACAGACTTCCGCACACGGAACACACCGAGAATTCGACACCTAAGGCACTGGGGCAGTTTCTTACATGTCCTCAAGTCCCGCCCCCAAACCCGATGACGTCCCCGACATTTCGGCACTACTGCCAATCAAAACGGAGACCTGCCGCGGTCCCGTGGCCTTCTTCTTGGGCTGTATTTGCACTCTGTAGACGCGAAGAAAAGACATGAATTTCCTTCTGATTAATATGGAGCCGGCTGTGGTGTTGCAGTAGGCTACCGAGAGTCCGCGCGTAATATAATCCCTTTTTTTATTGTTCGGACTGGGCTAATTGACGTGACGGTCTTTGGCTTCTGCGCCGCTGTGATTACAGGCGAGCGCCTCGGTATCTCGGATAAGGCTCAAGATTTTTTATTTTTTTTTTAAATAAAAGAGGGATCGGATAATCGGTGCGGTGTTTCGGTGTCGGCGTTATCGGGGAGCCGCCGTGGCGATAACGGCCTGCGGACTGACGCTAGGAGTGCAGACGGGCACCTTTCTAAGTCAGCCAGGAAAAGGGAGGTGTCTTTGGGGATATGGCACCGCCGGCAGGGAGAGCGAGGCACGTCTCTCTCTAGCTACGTCCGCTGGCGTTTCGCTATACCGGCTAGATGCAGTTAATTTAAGTGCCACGACTTATACGGACGGACACCATCCCCCCCCCCGTCCCCCGTGCACATGGTGCTGAAAAGCCCGGAGCAGGAGACGTCTGGTGCCGGTGCGGAGAGCGGACGCTGAGCGCCGAGCCCCGAGTCCCAGCCTCCTCGTCCTGCGTCTCGTCGAGGCATGTGCATGCTGCGGCTGCAGACGGGCGTCGTGCAGTAGGGAGTCGGGAGCGAGCATGGAGCGGGGGCCCGTGCGATCCGCGCTCCCCGTCCACACTATGGGGCTCTTCCTTTAAAATTGTGCTGCTTATCCTAATGCGGCTTGGCGGCCGAGCGGCGCTGCATAAATACGGGCACTTGAGTCGAGTTGTGTGTGGTTTTTATTCGGGTGGGTAGCTTTTCTCCCGGGCCGTCGGCTGCTCACTATGCTTAAGTTGTTTTGATTTCCCCCCTTTCTGTTGTTGCTGAGATCAGAAGCGGCCAGCTGACTGCCCTGCCCGCCGGAGCCCCCGACAGCCCCAATGAAGGAGTATAAGGTGGTCGTCCTCGGCAGCGGCGGCGTCGGCAAGTCCGCGCTGACCGTGCAGTTCGTTACGGGCACTTTTATCGAAAAATACGACCCGACCATCGAGGACTTCTACAGGAAGGAGATCGAGGTGGACTCGTCGCCCTCCGTGCTGGAAATACTCGACACCGCGGGGACGGAGCAGTTCGCCTCCATGAGGGATCTTTACATTAAAAACGGACAGGGCTTCATTCTGGTCTACAGCCTCGTCAACCAGCAGTCGTTTCAGGTAAATCCGAATTTTCCTGGCGATTCCGCGGTGCATTGGGTTGCAGAGCAGCGCGGCACGGACGCATCCTGTGCGGCGCCGCTTTGAAATCGGCTTTCATATGCGGTACAGAGACGCGGACCCGGCGGGGCTCCTCGGAAATAAATATCTCGTTTGCCAACATCCCGATTTTAAAGATTAGTTGTGCAACTCTAGAGGGGGGGGGGGAGGGAGGGGGGATAAGACGCGTTTGAAATGCCACCGTCCCATTGTCTGTGCTGACAGGAGTCTAGAGCAAGCATGCGTTTTATGTAACGGAAGCGGCGGACGTTAGCATTGTGCAAAGAAGTTGGCTGCCATGAATGCAAGCCGTGGGGGGAGGTAGCAGAGCCCCGAAACCTATCGCCCAGTGAGCTACAGGGTCGGAACCGCACCAAGTGGCTTCTGGTGCAAAGTGCCCAGGCTCTGTAGGCTGAGCTCCAAGCGGGTTCTGCCTGTCATCTCTGCTGTGTCAGAATTGCCGTGTCCATTATAGCAGCCTGTGCATGTATTACTACCCCAAGGTACTATAAACTCTTATATGTGAATTAGTTTCCTTATAATAACACACTCTCCTCCTACCAGGACATCAGGCCCATGCGGGACCAGATTGTGCGCGTGAAGCGATTCGAGAAGGTGCCACTGATCCTGGTGGGCAACAAGGTGGACCTGGAGGCAGAGCGGGAGGTGGCGGGCGCCGACGGGCGGCACCTGGCCCGAGAGTGGGGCTGCCCCTTCATCGAGACGTCGGCCAAGAGCAAGACCATGGTGGACGAGCTGTTCGCCGAGATCGTCAGGCAGATGAACTATGCCACCCTGCCGGAGAAGCAGGAGCAGTGCTGCACGGCCTGCGTGGTGCAGTGAGCACCTCCTCCTCTGTGGCCTTTCCCCTCCAGGTGAGAGGCAGCGAACATCGATCTCGCCACCTTTGGCCCAGCTTGTCAGATATGTGAGGTCCACAGCGCAAACTTGAATTGGGAACCTCGCTCACACCTTGAACAGGAAACTCCTCCAGTCACACCTGGATGCGCCCAAAAATAAGGAGGGGAAAGATGAACATTTGTGACTTTGTGATGTCCAAACCTTTGTTTCAGACGTGCTCTTTTGAGTAGGCCTGAAGTAATGAATGAATAATTCCTTTTTTTTTTTTTTTTTTAAGTCTCTGCTTTGTCTGTGGGCATATAGACCTGTCAGCTGGGCGGGTGGTAGTGCGAGGGACACCAGTCATTGGCACGTCGTGGTCAGAGTGCCGTGGGAGCGCGCCGTGAGGCACTGGCGTTTGGAAAGGAGGGTGGGGGTGGGGAATCCCCATGGAAGGAGGAGAAGGAAAATGCAACATCCTGAGTGGCAGCCGGAGCTCCAAAACAGGACGCTGTTGGGGGGGGGGTTCACCCCCCTCCCCCCATCCCTCGCAGTCTGTCCCCAGTGCTGCTCACTGCTACGTTCAGTGGTTCTCACCTCCTAACCAGGAAGACGGCACTCATGCACACAGTCTCTCAGAATGATGGTTTTCTGCATCTTATGAGACCTTCTGGCTTACGAAAGTGGTCTCCAGGCAGGCAGCAGTAATTTCATTTTAATGCAACGTAAAGAAACCCCACCGCCACCACCAAGCTGTTCCCGGGGGTCGTTTCCTCGCCGTCTGCTGGGCTGGAGGTCACATGCTGTCGCGTTCAGCCGCCTTCCTGTTTTGTTTTGGAACTTCCTGTCTTGGGCCTTTTTTAGTTATTGTGTAGATCCTTGTCGATTTATCTTCACACCTTCACTGCTTTTTGCCAGCTGCATTTGTGCTGTGAACACGTTACAAGCAATAGGCCTGGCGTGTTGCAAGAGTCGAAACATGAGGTTGTAAAATTTTCTACCCAAAACGGCCGATTTATAATGTGTGTATGAAGGGAGGGGGGGGGGGGCTGGTTCTGGTCTTATTAGAACAGTGCCATTAAGGAAGTAAAGTGGCTTTGGTTCAGGTTACTTGCCGTTTGTGTTTGGGCACAGTAATGCTGTACAACTCAAGGACAGGAACCAAACGGCTGTGATGTCCAAGAAATGGCCATAGTAACCTTGTGAAATGGAAATCGTTGCCTGTTCAGATGTGAGGGGGCGGGTGGGCGTCTATTATAGAAGGCGGTGTGTTTTGTTCTGTGGTGTAAAAAAGCGGATAGTGAATCCCTTTGAGGTGTTAACCACGGGGTGTGTGTTTGCGTGCATGTGTGTGCGCGTATGTGTGCCCGTTTCTGCTGGCTTAACTGCCTCCCTTCGTCCCCCTTACTGGATTTAGACCCGCTGCCTAGCAGGGTCCCCCCCCCCCCCCCATCCATACTCTGCTCTCAAGGATGAGGGATCTACATTGGACCAAGGACACAAGGCCCCCTGAACACCATGTGCATCTGGGAGGGGTGTGCCCAAGCCCAGCCTCATGAGCAGATGCAGGAGTCTGTGACCCTTGGTCACGCAGACCTCTTCTTGGGCACAATTCCATAGACTAAAGCTCTGAAAAGGCAAATGTGCTGTCATATTAACGGAGGTTTGGAGGGAAGGCTTTTGTCAGAATGGAGGAGATGAACTGGCTTTGGGCCAGACCATATCTCTGAAAGTGCTTGACTGCTGTATTATCTGCTTTGCGTTTTATTATGTGGTTTGATTTCGGTGTCATCAGCAAGGACTATTATGCAGATGCGATCCTTTATGTAATATGCTACTCGTCTGTTTCCTTTTTACGCTTGTTCGCTTTCATTTTAATGTATTTATTAAAATTTTAATTACTTATTGCCTTTAAAATTTATCTTTGGTTTTGGCATTGACTACAATGGCATTGGTTTTAAAGAATTTATTCAACCTCAAGAAATAAGTCTTTTGTCTGATTTTGAATCTGTTGCCAACTCAAATTCACCCAAGCATGTTTTTGGATGGTGGGGGGGGGGGGCGGAGAACCCAGCGGAAATCCTACTATGATACAGGGAGAAAGAACGTGCAAACTTATACACCATATAATCTGCATGCCAGAATTATATGAGCTGCAGTGGTTTGCGTATGTGTGCATTTCAGGAGTATTTTATTTGCCCTAAAATAGCTTGGGGTAGCTCAAAGCAGCTGTGGGTGCATGATAATTTACATTTCCCGCTGAGCAAATGGATTAGAGGCACCAATACAGCAGAACCTCTTTGCCACTGTTAACCTGAGATCAGGCCTGATGTGAGAGACTCAGACGTTGTTTTTGTTTTCCACCATCACATTTAGGAGGCATCTCCAAGTGAGGAACAAGAGAAGTTCTGTTTCATTCATATTTGATTACTGTTCACTGTGAGCTCATGCAGCTGGCTGTGCCTGTGCCCAGTGGGGTCGACCTGAACAAGCCAAGCACCCAGGTTCCTCTGCCTGAACTTCCCGTTCAACAGAAATGGCTGGAGGGCACTGAGGCACCCAGATCTGGGAACTGACAGCAGCCTTCCAGGTCTTCTGAGGAGGGTCCAGTGTCGGTCCTCATTTCCACGTGTTATGTACAGACACATCGACAGCATCATCAAAATTCACATAAGGGCAACAACCAATGATTCGCTGGCAGCTGAATGTTGGCATCACGTTGTCCAGGTTTCACCGCTTGCTTAAGAGTAACTCCAGTGTCCGGATCCTGTCATGTGCTCGGACGCGTCTTTGCCTTATGTTTATAATATCGATGTTCCTGTTTTTTACGTTCTCGGGGTATTATGACAGCAACACTGGTGCTTACAGGGAATTGAGGAACTCTGGCATCTTTTTCCTAACTCTTCCCAGCACATATAGCTTCCTCTTTTGCAACTCGACTCCAAGCTGGTAGCATGTGAACTCATTCCATATATTGACCTTGCAAGCCCTCACTTGTATCCAGCAGGAGCTGCAAGCCCTGCTTCATCTCTTACGTGCCTCTGGATGTATTTCCTGTATGCACTTGAATATTGCATGCGTCATTTGGTTTCATGTAACGCACTGCCCAAATCTCGATGTCGGGCTTGTTGGGTTTACTTGCCGGGTATAGGAACGGCATCGTCTGACCGGAGCAGATTGTTCCTGGTAACATTCAATTCAGTTCAGTTTATTTTTATATAGCGCAGTTCACAACAGAGTTGTCCCAGGGCACTTTACATGGGTGTGTTGGGATACATTACTATATGTAAAACAAAAGAGTAGAATATAGAAAATGAATTACAAAGAAATGAAAGAAAGAAAGCCAATTGACAATGGAGGAGAGGAACCAAAAACTCCCAAACAAGGAGGAAAAAAAACTTCTGGGGGTCCAAGGTAAACTGGCTGCACAACCCCCCTGGGCATGCTAACATCACAGAAAAGGAAAGGGTGAGCTTGTGTGCTCAAAGTGAGAACTGTGGTCGAGGGTGAGGGGATCCCCACCAGTGGTGGCAGGTGATTTTTAAAATGGGGGGAAGCACAGTATCAACAGCTGGCAATATGACCAAAAAAGACTTTAGCTGGTCAGCTACTTACATGTAAATCATGCTCTCCTTCATCAATGGACTTCCTTAGAATGGAGTCAGCATTAGCTGCAGCATCTGCCATGTTGATTCAAAGACTTGAACACACACACACAGCTTAGTTAGCAAGATAATGAAATTAAAATAAAAAAATTAAATGATCAACCTCAAACCCCAATGATAATGACGTTATTTACATTATATCTCTTTGCCAGTGGCAAAAGATGATAATCTGTCACTCTAGGTTGCAACAAAATGCTTCTGTGGCCCTGAATATGACAAAATGAGCAAACACTACTGACAGCATGAGAAATCCATCAGTCCATCCATCCATTTTCTGTGCCCCAGCTGTCCCAAGCGACTGCCTACCCTTGCCTTATGGGGCCGATGTGTATGTGGGTTTTTACTGCAACCCAGTAACCAGCACTGATTGGCTGAAGAGTCCTCACACCTGGGTTTGAACAGCTGACCTGAGGGTTATCCCAAAACCTGCATACACCGGCCCTTTGCGAATCAGTCTGCCCACCCCTGCCTTATGGTAAGGCCACCCGTAGCCCTAGTTTAAAGACTTAAGTATGAATACTGAACATTTTTGCTTTGGGTCCTACTATCATATTGGTTACTAATAACAATTCATGGTATTGGGGTGTTATTGCATTGAAAGACGTCCACTGTTCAGATTTCCACTATTCAAGAATAGTGAGTTGTTGATATTTTTTCATCTCATGAAAGTGTTTGGGATTGAACTCTCATCTGAGCCTTTAACAGAGGAAACGCCACAGGGGTCAGTAACTTCAGCTGTCTTTGAAATGACACCTGTCTCTGAAGCCCCCCTCCTCGTATAGGCTACGCCACTATCACCAACCAGAACCTGGGATTTTACCTGACTGAAGTGTCTGACATGCCACATGCTGGTGCAGAAGCAAGTACCAAAAACATTAGGATATCTCCCTATAGCCTACCTAGAGATATATACAAGTGCAATTAGAAGTAGAGTAGACGTGAATTAAATTAGAATAAATCGCCAAACACGCACATCATATTACCTAAAATCCCTGAAAGGAGTCTCCACAGACATGCCAAAGCACAAGGCAGTCCAGGCACTCCGATTTTGAATAAAACTCATTACGTTTTGCGCACCGACCCGCTGCCAGGGTAATGCAATTTTCCATTGTGTGCTTTACCGAAAACAGACGCAAAACTAACGCACGGCTGAAATCTGCAGGTGGGTATTGCGTCGCAGTACATGCGCCGGAAATATCAACGAGGGTCTGATGTTTCTGTTCTGTCATCTGTAGGATGTTTCTAGCAATTAAGTTTTAGATAACCATGGTCGACTGAATGCGTACACTCCGAAGTCGTGTTTGGCGGATACATATATAGCTCTGAATTATTGTTGTCGCTTAAATATATTATATTGCTGTTAGTTATTGACAGCTACCAATTAAGTTACTAACCAAATTATTTATCTACAATTCTTAGTTTATTTAATTCATATTGCAAATGTTTAAGTCTAAGGACAACAAATATCCAATCAGGAACTGGGCAAATTCCAACCAAACATATTTTTCTAATCCTAAATATGATTATTAGATTATTTTGAATACAGTCTTATACGCAACAGTCACCATCCCGCCACAGATTCATGTGGTCCGCCCTACATCCTCAAACTGTGGCCAGAAGACAGACGGGATGTGTTGCACAGTTCAAATCACGCCAATTCAAATGATTTAGTGGCATCTCGGTCTCACTCATTATTGCCACCAGAGCGCAGTGTTTCCCGTTGGAGAGAGCGTTAAGTGAGCGCGTTAAAAGCAAAGTTTACAGCCTGAAGATATTATACCGAATGCCTATTGACTCCACGTTCTCTGCAGTTGTGACAAACAAACGTATAACACAATTCAGTCCTTAGTTTCAACTCATGCATGTAATGTAAATTGACATGGTGACAATTTCATAGGCTTACATCATGAACCTGTAGAATCCATCAGAAAATGGATGGATTTATTATTACACATATCAGTCACAAACAGCATTCACTGTTTAATTTAGATTTGATTTAAGTTGAACTTAAAATGACTATTTCTGCTGCTTGATACTAACGCATTACTAGTCAAATTACTGGAAGTGGTTCTTCCTCCCGTCCCATAGGTGGCGACACCTCAGTTACACTTTTAGCTCAGGCGAACAACCCAGAAGAAGAATGTAGTCGGCGACAACAGCGACTAAAATCAATGACTTTGCACCTCTACGTTGTTCATTACAAGCATATGTTTTCCCCGATTTCGATATACTGACCACACACGACTGCTATGAAGACTGTGTTAGTTACCGTGGGGACGGGCAGTTTCGATAAACTGACAGAACGTGTGGTATCTCGGGAGACTCCTCAGGTACCCTGCATAATCCGGCTGCCTGGTTCTGCTCCGATCGCATTTAGACGACAGACATCCGTATGCTGATAACTTCTCTAGAATGCTGCGTGGCTAAAATGTCACTTTTCAGATTTACAGTTGTATTTTAAAATCCGTGGTTACTGTGGAGATGTTTAATTAGGATAACGAGACTTATTGCATCACTCCAATGTAATGTTTCCTTCCTGATGGCTCTCTGAAGGCTTTAGTAGCCCGCGTTGCTGTCTCTCAGTCTCTAGCACAAATCATTTCACCTACAGGCAGCAGCTTTAATTAACGTTTTTATTTTTTCGCCGTCTATATCCCATCAGCCCATTCCAATACGTACTTTACGTAACACGTGCCTCTCGGATATTTTGTCTCCCTTCTTAAAACGAATAACATTACCTGACAGTGCCATCTAGCATTCAAGGATTAGTATAACACATAACTAACAAATTTTATGGCAATTGAGTTGCATTTTGTATTGTAACCTTAAGGGAGACATTCATAACGGTGTTAGGCATAACATTTTCTTTAATAAATAACACTAATGCTTATCTTGGACATCACTAGAACATCACAAAGCACAGACATTTAGATTTCACATTGTAGGCTGGGATTTAGTTTAAAATCTAAAACAAAGCAGTTAAGGTTCAGAGGTCAAGTACATCTCTGGGTTTTATGACTCTGCCAGAACTAGTAGTGATGAATTGTGAGGGCTTAGAGAATGTGGCTGTAGTCTCTGTTTTTTCAGGTTGCTTGGGTGGTGGTTCTGCAGTATCAGACATGACCTTTTGGGGTATCTGGCATTGTAACACTTTCTGGCATTGCAACACTTACAATCCTGGCACGGACTGTTCTTGAATGCCATCAATGGGCATATTCCTGCACTCCAATAGGCTGTGGTAAGGATCTGACCCATCTGCGTGTGACTTGCCCAGACATGCTCTGGCAGTTTGGATGGAGCGTCCCGCCACCCCATTGCTTTGTGGGTATGACTTGCTTGAGCTGTAGCAGGGGCTGTTGCAACTTATAATGGTTTTCGGTATCCCAAGTTGTGCAAACATGGCTTTGAGCTTTACAATGACTTCTGCAGACATTTGACTTGCCAGCTTTTCCAGCTTGAAAACAAGGCTGTAGTAGTCCACTGCTACTATGTAGTCTGCAGCATTCCAAGTGAACAGGTCTGTGGCAGTTGTCTGCCAAGGATGGGGTGTGCAATGATGTGCAAACTGAATATTTTTACTGATTTGATTCTTTTCATTCAGTTCACTGAAAAGATACAGTTCTTTGAATCATTGATTCGTTCAGTAATAACTTCACGTATTACTTAATGGGTGGGGTTAGAAGTGAATTGCTGTAAACAATATTGTTTTATGTATTATTTTAATAATAACATTTTTAATATACTTTCATTTTATTACTATAGGCTACAAATAAATATACAAAACACAGCCAAACACATGCATAATAATCAAAGTTTAATTAGTCAATATTTTGCAGTACAAACAGTAACTCACTCATGGCAATACTTATTCTGGCCAATAGATGTCACTGCACCACATTGTCAGTGTATGGCCCATAGACTCAGTGAACCACGAAACAATGAACCATGTGAACAAAAGGAACTGGCTGGTGAACCAAAGAACCATGTGAACGAAAGGAATTGGCCGGTGAACCAAAGAACCTGGCCCGTACGGGGATCGATTTAGTTCATGGTGAAAAAAGATGAAAATGGCAGGTGCTATTGTGCGGTATCTCAGCTAGGGGCTTAGGGGATAATGGAAAACAGTGCTGAAAATTTGATGCATGGCCGAGGTGGTATGGGCCCGTGACACAGAGCATTTGGTAAAAAAAAAAAAAAAAATTCCGTCCGATTTTTTTGCTTTAATCCATGAATCTCAACTTTGTAGGCTGGTTGATGCTGACGTCATATTCAGTGGTTGTTCGACATCTCAAACGCTTTGAGAACCTGTATGTAAATAGCTTGATTACTGACTGCTTGTTTTGACAGTTTAAGAGTTTACTGAGGCGGTTTGTTCAACGAGAGCTCCTCCAGGACCTCACAGCCCTGCAGCTGATCAAAATAGATCTGATGGATGAAAAGAACTTGGTCTCCCCTAAGAGTGTAGACATAGGCCTGGATGCTGAATCTGCCATCAAGGTAATTTTGATATCCTTTTTTTTTTCTAGAGATGCACATGTGTTTTGGGTTGCCTGCACAGTGAACCAGGATGCATGTTATAAAATTAACTTTTGTCATTTAGTAATACTACTACTGCTACTACTGTGTTTAACCTGCTACTACAACTACTACTACTAACGATGATGATGATGATGAAACCCTTTATTGCTGTTGCAATACACCTTGTCACTAGTCACAAGTACCAGCGAAATAGTGGCCATCGACCCGACCATACATGTACACAAACATCACATTATAGGGGGTAGACAGGTCAGGAAAACAGGGGATATAGGAAGAACTGAAAACAGAATTACATGAGGAAAGAGGAGGAGAATAAAAAAAACAGCCCCCAGACTGTACTCCAGTAGGGAATGCAGTGTAGGAACAGAAAAAACATCTCAGCAACATAAGCACATAGTCACTACACCTTACTACATAAAAAGCTGTGACTTGCAACAGGGGAGGGAAATAGGGAGGTGGAGGTAATCCAGCACAGACAGACAGCCATCCGGTCCTGCAGAAAAAGAAATAGGGATAAAAAAGTAAAACAGATTAATTTTCCAAAGCATTTACAGTGAATATTCATTAATGTTGCTCATTTGGTAGGAACTTCGGAGCAAACCAGAATGGAAGGTTGGTGAGCTTTCTGTGCTCACCTTCAGGCAAGAGTGTTTGCAGGGCCTGGTTAAGGTGATTGTGAAGTTACAGGAGAAAAGCCCCCTGAAATTCCCAGTGGTCAGGCAGATGGCATGCCTGGATCCTGGAAAGATGCACCAAGATCCTGATTGGTGCATCAGGCAGATGAAAAGTATAGTCCAAACATTCATCCAGGGCAAGCAGCTGGCAGGTGGCATCCCAGCTGGTAAGAAAATATTGTATAGGGACAGGCAAAGTGCATAGGTTATTAAGATTGATTAAAGCCATGTGTGAAAAGTTTCATTAGCAAGATGGTTTTCTGCATTCTCCTCTCAATAGTGAGGAAGTGTCAATGCTTTATCAAATTAATGTTAAAAATGAGTAAGTTCTGAAAACGTCTTACACATTCCTAGCTCTGTGTAGATGTTGTAACATGATTCTGTGATATATGTATTGTCAAATGGGTGACTCATGAATTGAAATGACCTATTTCTAAATTACCTTAATTTCTGTTTCAATGTTTTAGGTAGCAGCATGGTGGTGCGGTGGTTAGCACTGTTGCCTCACACCTCTGGGACCGGGGTTAGAATCCTGCCCAGTTCTATGTGTGTGGAGTTTGCATGTTCTCCCCGTGCCGTTGTGGGGTTTCCTCCGGGTACTCCG
>JAODKL010000002.1:11398413-11420351 GCA_026780765.1 Petrocephalus schoutedeni
CCTGCAGCTATACCCCCTGCATTACCTACCAAATCAGGGTTAACCTGCTACACACATCATCCATTTCATAGTCATGGTATAACACTAGTGCATTGACTTTCCTGGACATTTCCCAGGAACACAAATATTCTTGTTCACGATATTGGGATTGTGCATTATTTATTTGTATGAGATGGATGAAATGTCACAAATTCGTACATATAAAAGTTACTGATGGACAAAGCTGTATGACATTTCATTGGCAATTTAGGTATTAATACAGGTAGTAGGAGTGACTAATTGTTTAAATGTGGCAAAGTGCGCATCACTCTTAGTTCCACAGTAAATCGGTGACTCGGAATTGAGACAATGAACCTGTGTTTTTCGCGTTGATTCAGCCCATCGTTATGTCAGTAAAGGAATGTATATATACATGTGATGTAGAATGTGGAAGTGAGATTCTGGAGTAGTGCTCCAACGTGCAGTCTTCTTGCACCGTTCACATCATTCCAAATGTAATTTCAGGTTGTGTTCTCCCTAAGTCGAAACTTCAACCACTAAAAATGGTTCAGTGAATCAAGTTTTTCAGAGCTTGAGAAAACATCGCAAGAAATCTCAGGAATTCTTTTAGCATTTTAAAAATTATTACAACATACTATTTAAATACATTGATTGATTTAATGCTTAGAATTCTTTTCCTAATGACTTAGCTGTTTGAAGAAAAAGTTGTCTTATCTATAGTCATAATGTATCTCCAGTGGTTGTGTCATCTTTTAAAAAGCATTCATATTGCCTGCCGAATCAGTGCCCACGCTATCTACAGGCTTCCTTCCCTACAATACTTTTATTTTAGGGTAAACATCCAACAAGGAGAAACTGTTTGAACTATAAAGACCTCTGTCTATGTACAGAAAACACCGAAATCACTTACTTACCCACTGTGTGGATTCCAAAAGTACATTTCATCACCACAGCTGCTGTGAACAGCACGACTGCCGTTATCCCTGCCATCTATTCCGCGCATTTGCCTTGTTTGTTCTGCTGTCATGTTTCAGTTCAACAGAAGTTGCTTTGCAATAACAGGACCAAGAAGTTCCTCATTAAAAGGAAAATTGAAACTTGACATGGCAGGAAAAATTGAAATGGCAGGGCTATTGCTTAATGGCATGGCCAACCTAATCATGGTTAAGTAATACCAGAGATTAATGTTGTTTATCATTGCTCAATATCTAATTAATCATGACTTAGTCAGTGATGTCACTTCCTCTTTCCATAACACCCGTTCCTGTTTCTTTCCTTATTGTTTCATGTTCTCTTATTTTTGCATATATGACTGTAATACAAAAGTTCTTTTGTCTTATTCAAATAATATTTTCTAATATTTCAGCAATTTTATTTATATGCAGTGTATTCAAATACACTAGTGTATACAAAATTGTGGAAAAACTTCCAGTTTGTAGAGATTGATTCATAATAACGACAACTTTTTTTAGTTGTTGCTCCAGTTACTTATTTAGTTGTCCAATATATGATATTTACAATTTTATAAGTCATAGTTTTATAAATAAATATTTATAAGTCACTCCTTTGGGACCAGGGTTCAAGTCTCCCCCAGGGGTCCATGTGTGTGGTCGTGGGGTTTCCTCTGGGTACTGAAGTTTCCTTAGTATGCCCTGCAATGGGTCAGCTCCACCCAATGCTGCTTCAGCAGCCCGGCCCTCAACTCTATCCCTGTCCATTGAGACCACAGACCCCAGACCGTTGGGGGACTCTATGACAGTCTTGAGATGATCTACCTCTTGGCATTGCCTCCATAGAGCAGTCCTTGCAGGTAACAAGGCCTGACATTTGACAAAGTCTGTGGTCTGATCCCGGTCCAAACTGGCTTCAGCGCAGTCACAGTGAAGGCACTCTGGAGCGCAGGGGTGATGAGACAGGCCATCTGCATTTGAATGACTTCTCCCTTCCCATTGTTGAATAGTGTATTGGAAGGATTGTATCTGCTCAGTCTCGCAGATGACTTGGCCCTCTGGTTTGTGGAAGGAGATGACCCACTTCTGGGCATCATAGTCCAGGCAGATACTGAATGGAAGGTCACATGGGTAGTGGCAGAAGTGCTTTGTGGCTTTAATGACTGCCTGCAGGTCTTGCTGAGTCACTCAATAGTTCCTCTGGTTTAGTTAGGCTTCAGCTATAGTAAGCTATGACTCACTCCCCTTCTTGGAAATCCTGAACTAGGACAGCTCCAAGACCTTCATCGCTGATACCCATATTCAGACCCCACAGAGGATCTTCTTAAGGTCAAACGCCTGTTGTTAGTCATTGCCCCACTCAAACACATTCCCCTTCATCAGGAAGCAGAGTAAGGGGCCTGCCACCATTGCAAAGTTGGCCACAAACCTGTGGCAATAAGAGGCTAACCCTATGAATGCTCTCAGTTGTTTGAGGTTTTTGGGTGGGGGCCACCTTCTCCTCGTCTGTTCTGATGTCCTCTCTGCTTATTTTACGGCCTAGGAAAGACACCTCACGTTGCAGCAACTTACATTTCTCTGGATGGAGCATGAGGCTTGCATCGATGCTCCTCTGTGGAATGTATTCAAGGGCTCAAATTGCTGCCCCGAAATCTGGTCCGTGTGCCAGCAGGTCATCAATATAAACTAGGCAGCATTCAATGGGCATCCCAGCCAACACCCTCTCCATCCGGCTTTCAAAAATGGTCAGTGCATTACATAGCCTGAATTGCATGGCGCACAGCGCCCTTCCTGCTGTGAATTCTGTCTTGGGCTTATCTTCAGGAGCGACAGCCACCAGCTAATAACCCGAGCGCAGGTCTAAAGAGTAAAACCAGGCTGACCCCACCACTGCATCCAGGGATTCATCTACTCTAGGCAAGGTGTACAAGTCCTTAATAGTCACGTTGTTTAGCCACTGGTGGTAGACACAAAACCTCCACGTCCCATCTTGCTTCGGCACCGTGACTACGGGTGAGGCCCATGGGCTAACGGACAGTTCAGTGATACCCACAGATTGCATCTCAGCTAAAGCATATTCGGCTGCTGCCTGTTGCACTGCTGGTAGGCGGCGTGGAGGCGCCTCTGACAGATAGGCTGGGCGTCTCCAGTATGGATTTTATGTTCCACCAGGTGTGCATGGCCTATGTTGCTTAGTGTGGCCACAAAGCTGTGGTGAAATTTGAACAGTAAATCCTATAGCCTCTTCTGCGGCTCAGGTTTAAGGTCTCCTTGGCTGTTCTCCCAGACAGTGTTAATGGTGCCCAGAGCTTGGGCCTCTGTAGCTTCCAGGCAATCTTGTGCTGATTCTACCCTCAGGGTTGCTGGGTACTTGGGAAGCACGCTGGTGGGTTCACCACATTCATCCGGGAACTCTGTCCTTCATAAATGAGAGCAGTGGTTTTGCCCTCTATAAGCGCCACTGTTCCACTCAGCACGTCCAGCTGTACCTGCCATTTTTCACGCGCCCCTCGGACTTTGACGCTTTGATCTCTGTGTATGCTCTGTGTGTGTGTCAGGTGCTAGCTTTGGGTTGCGTTCGGAAGCTTTTGTTTATTTTGTTTGAAGTTTCGTTTATTGTTTTTGCTATAAGCACTCCTGAGTCCTTTTGCACCAGGTTTATTTGTTCTGTCCGTGGCGTGTCAGTAAAAACAGAAAAATACCCCTTTGTCCACGTGTGTTCCCTTGTCCATCGCACCCTATCCTTTCCTTACTCCACGTCCCCTTTCCCTTTCACTCTGTTACGCCCCAACCCTAGACTGGGGCTCGTAATAACAGCTGCTGGTTGTGTAAAATTAATTTGCACATGCGCGTGCCTAGAGTTGCCCGGTAGAGGGAGGTGCCCGTATATTGGAGGTCCGGATAAGGGAAGTTTGACTGTATTTACATTTATAGCATTTGGCAGACACCTTTGGCCAGAGCGACTTACATAAGTGCTTAAAGACTCCTAGATTGAAGGTGCCCATCATTGGGGCTGCTTCCCCTGTCACCGTCATCAGTGGAACTGACTGTTTGGGGCTGAATACTAGGATGGAGGAGGTCAGGGTGGATATGAATCACACTGGTACCAGTATTAAGGAGTGCACTGACTTGGTGGCCTTCCATCATGACAACAGTCGGGAGAGAACCCAGTGGGGGTGGTCAGGGGCCACGAGCTAGGAAGGGAAGGATTAGGTGGACTGGGGGTGAGGAAGCTCTTGCCCAGCGTAACCCCTTCTACACTGAGCCTGGGGCGTTCGCTGACAGCGGGATGGCAGAATCGGAGACAGGGCAGTGGCGGCACAGGTCACCCTTCTGGTGGCAGTGCCAATATGTTTGCTAGGTCACAGTCTCAGGAGGCAACATATCGGAATGCAGGTTGGCAGGCGAGGGGACTCCACTATTCAGCTTCAGGGTGTGGGGCTGTGGCGATGTCACCACTGATGTACCGTCAAATGGTTCACCCCTTCATTTAGAATTTCATAGCATTACCTTCCAATTCTGAGACTAGCTGCGCGGCCCTCTCTGCTGGTGACCACTTATTGACTCAATGATGGCAAATTGAGTCCAGTGCATTTCTCAAGGGGTGTGCCCATATCTGCCAATTTTGAGGTGCCCCTTCTTCCAACCTACTGATGGCAATGGCTGTGCATTAGCAAGTGCAGCATCAATGGCTGTTGTGAATGTGTTCACTAACTCCAAATCACTGAATCCAGGTGTTCCAATCCCTTCCATGGCCACAGGTGTATAAAATCACCTGGGCATGCAGACTGCTTCTACAAACATTTGTGAAAGAATGGGTCGCTCTCAGGAGCTCAGTGGATTCATGCATGGTGCCGTGATAGATAAGTCCATTTGTGAAATTTCCTTGCTACTAAATATTCCATGGTTAACTGTTAGTAGTATTATTACAAAGTGGAAGCAATTGGGAACAACAACAACAGCCATGTAAAATCACAGAGTGGGAACAACATATGTTGAGGCACACAGTTTGCAGAAGTAGCCAAATTTCTGCTGAGTCAATAGCTACAGAGCTCCAAACTTCATGTGGCCTTCAGATTAGCTCAAGAACAGTGCGTAGAGAGCTTCATGGAATGGGTTTCGATGGCCGAGCAGCTGCATCCAAGCCTTACATCACCAAGTGCACTGCAAAGTGTCAGATGCAGTGGTGTAAAGCACACCACCACTGGACTCTAGAGCAATGGAGACACATCCTCTGGAGTGACGAATCACACTTCGCTGTCTGGCCATCTGATGGAAGAATCTGGATTTGGTGGTTGTATAGTGTACTTTTACACTATATACTTTGGGCAAGTATAGTATATAGTGTATAGTGTTCCATCTTCTCCCTAAATGCATCCTCCATATTTCTCACCAAACTATCTCCTATACCACTGACTGGATCTGTTTTACGCCCACTCCGTTTGCTTATCTTCTTTCCCTTTCCAGCACATTTTCCATCCATATTTCTATACTGGGTGCCGGCATCTTGTTTTTCTACTTTCGGTGCCGTGCTGCCATCTTGTGGATTTCTGACTTCAATATCCTGTTTTCATGACCAAGTAAAGAGTGTCTGAATCCTGTCTCAAAATGGTTTCCAGTTGAATAAGGGTTGGGGTCAAGACTTACTGCTTGCTTTAGGATGAAGGTTAGGGTTGTGGCTAGGGTTACGTACTGAGCAGAAAAGTGCTTTGAGTCAAAACAAATAAATTGAAGTAATAGATACGCTGAAATTTAGGGCTGTGGTCAACTCAGGGGTAAAGATTGGTTTCCCTAAGTTATGCTCCATATTTAAATTAGTACAAATTAATGTTTCTTAAATATGGGGGCAGTGTGTGGCTCTGCAGGCGAAGCCTCTGTGCCAGGTGATCGGAAGCTTGCTGGATTGAGTCCTGGCCTCAGCAGAATAGTCACATATCCATGGGTCCTTGAGCAAGGCCTTTAACCCCCAGCTCCAGGGGGATTGCACATACTGATTGACCATGGGCTGTGACCCCTAAGGTTTCTCTCACCTGCATATGTATCTGCCAGCCCCATCGTTCACCTGGCGCCAGCTAGCATGAGCCTGACACAGTTGTCATTTTTCCATCCAGCGCCCACATTGTTTAAATAGCAAATGTACTTGCGCCCATCTGAGCATTGTAGGCACATTGCCATGTTGGGACACCTGGTCTGAAGTCAACAGAGCGATATTTAAGATGGGATCATGTGGCTACAGAGGTACATACACAGCATGTGAACACAGCTTATTACACACACAGGGACAGGCAACAGCGCACAAACATGTAAAAGATTAAAAACAAAGAAAGATTACAATGTGAAATATCATTATTGTGTACCTCTAGATATTTCACCACATAATAGCTAGTTAGCCATAATATCTACCAGAATTAGCTCTTTGTAATAATGATGAATGAAATTGGCTAATTATTGGATGAACTGTGGCAATATATCATAGATATTTAAATGGACCTGTAAGGTTTAGTGTGTGAACATGGATCAGACATGGATTGACTCTTCTGCTACGTCGATACAAGATCAGTTAAGTTGAACAAAACATCATTCGTCCTCAGTTACAGTAATCATCGGTGCATTTGTTCATGTGTCAGTGACAAGTTAGGGTTGGCAAGGTGAGCAATTCAAAATTCTTTTAAAAACTTGTTTTAAAAGCATGCATCAGGTTTGTTAAAATGTACATTTCATATTCATGATGGTTTCATGTCATTTGAAACAACATCTGCACCATTTTTTACAAAAGGTAAGACTGAATGCACCTAAAAATGTCAAATAATGTAACCACAAAAGAATAAGAAATATTAAATATTTTATCCACCAAGAATGTATGTAAATGTACTCATAAAAATAATTACTTTGTTTATCTCTAAATTTAAATTTAATGTGTTTTTTGGCAATACTAACCGGGACATGCTGAAAACATCCCTATTTTCTAAATAAATCTTTTACAAATTATGTAAAAATTGCTTAAAAAAAAAAAAACTTTATTACAGTGGAATACAGGCTTATATTTTATTCCACATTAATCTTGATAATATTATCATACTTTTATGAAAAAAACTGGTTACACCAAATGACCATGTAGCTTCTTCAAAGACCATTGCTTGTTGAAGAAACTAACACTGAAAATCAAACTTTACAGTCAACAAAATCAACTGAATGTGTTTTACTTTGTATAAAATGTATGTATAAAAAAACAACAATGAGTCAAGGTAAAAACATGTCTGTCCGTGTGTTTCTATCTATCTGAGACTCTTTACATTTGGTTTTAAAATACATCTTTGGCAATCGGATCGCAAAGTGGACAGTGCCAAATACAACAGTAAATGACCACAGAGACACACTATCTGATCATTCAAACCACTTGCCAGAGTGGTCTGGGAAGATTTGACCAGATATCTTTTGTAATGCGATCTGATGCATTCATGACTAGGATGTCATAAGAAAATAGGTCATCAGTGCAGGACACAGTTGTTCTTTTGGTGACAGCGTGCCAAATAGAGAGGAGTATGTGATGTACTTCTAGCAGTGGTGACATAGGCAGTAACAAAATCTGAACACAAGTGGTCGGCTGAACACCTTGGAGACGCATGACAGACGCCAAATGCGGTAAATATAGAAAGACGTATAAAAGACAATGTGTCTCAGTCGTCCATTTGTGGTCCGTTTGCCCAAAATGCATTTTAAAACCAAATGTAAACATGTCCTGTGTGCCTGTGCCAGTTTGTTTGTTTGTGCGTGTGTGTCCATAAACTACCATTCACTTCTTTTGGTACAGTAATTGGCTCTGGCAGCAGGATCAGCACTGACAGCATTACATATGGATGTCTGGACTGCTGATAATGCATTTCAGATTTTTTGGGTAAGTCAGGTGGAACATTACAATACAGCCCACAGAAGGTTGGAGCACTATTTGTGATGAGTTATGGTTTGCATAACACTGCCTTGCGTTATAGATGCCTCTTGGACATAAATGAGGACGCGTCACTGGACTTTAGAAGGCGTGATGCTGAACCGCATGTGCCGATGCCAATGAACCGAATGCGCCAGCAGCAGCACAGGCCAGGCGGGATCAGCCGGCAGAAGAGCTCCGCCATCTGTAGCCTGGTAAGAAAACAGAAATACAAAACACAGCATTTATTTGGACATTTTAAATCACACTGCACTTCGCAAATGCTTTACAAATGCAGGGATTCACTGTCATCTCAATCATCATCTCAATAGGATTAAAACAATTTTGACCAATATTTAAAAAAAAAAATCTTTATTAACAATTTTTTCTATTACAGTGTACAGTACAGTGTAGATCAGGTGTATATACTCTAAGCAACTAAAACTGATTTTACTGTTACTCCATGACTGAACAAAACTATTTTAAAGACCAAAAGCTGTACATAAGAAAAAACAAGAACAAACAAAATCGCACCAAATTCATGAACGGGATCTTAAACTGGTAGTCTTCTTCCTGCTCTGGGTTCGCAGACGGGGAGCACCACGACGGGATTGGCCACCGGAGGGTCCAGGAGCATCTGGAGGCAGTGTGTTGATACTGGATTGGTTGGACAAAGATCGGGTGGTCAGACGAGGAGGTGTTGCAGGAATGAGGCGCTCAACTGCTTCCGCGAGCCTTCCCAGATTGTCCGCGATGCGTCTCAGGGGCTGCAGCAACATCTCAATGCGGCTCAGGCGGATGTTCACATGCTGAACGCTCTGCATGATTCCACCCAATTCCCTCTCCAGCATACTGAATCCGGCCTGCTGGAGCTCCAGGAATGGGTGGTCCTGTTGCCGGATGATGTTCCCACGACGTGATCTGGGTTGGCTCATCACTCCTCTCGACCTCGATGATGGTTGTTCCACTGTCTCCTCTCCCTCCACATCTACCACCTGCTCCTGCCTACTGGGTCCAGCCTCAGGATCTTCAGCCAGCGGAGCTGCATAACATTAAGGGTTCATTTATTGTGAGGCTTTTTTTCTGGGTGTTTAATGAAAAATAAACAATGTTGCTAAAAGCCTGCCTGGTTTATACACACTGATTTACTGTTATCATTGCATTACCTTGGATGCCCACCTCTAGCCCCCCAAATCCCTCATTGCTTTCAGCACTGAGAGTAGAAGCCACAATGTCCTCCGCTGACGTCAGATCTTCAGTGGTCGTAGGTGGTCCTCTTCCGGTTTCCAGTAGTAGTTTTTGGTGAGCGGCCAGCTTTTGTTTTCCCCGTCTCCTGACATCATTGTACCGCTTTCGGCATTGTGTGGCCGTTCTGGTGATGCCAGAAGATGAGGACACACTCGCTGCTACCTCTTCCCATGCGTGCTTCACCTCAGAGAGCTTTGGTGGAGCCCTGTTGTTGCCGTAGATGGCCTGCTGGCGGGTTTGTACTTCGCGAACAAGCAGATCCGTTTCCTCTGCAGAGAAACGTTCTTTTCTACTACCTGGCATATCCGCCATTATAATAGCATTCCGTCAAGGTGCAAACACACCTGGGTCTTAAAGGGAAAGGGATATGATACTCTGATTGTTCTGATGATACTCTGATTATTGCATGTTACTCCCCAAACACAGCCATGAATAATTACCATGCGCCTGGCACTGCGACAATTTTTCCGCCATTAAACTAGCAAATGTACTTGGACCATGCGATTCAGGTCGTTATAATAGGGCCCTGGGTGTCTTACGGAGAGCAAGATGAGATGAAAAAAAGTATCACTATTCTATATTTTACTCTTTATTCATAAGGTTTACATATTAATTTATTATCTACATACGGTTAATTCATTCCAGGGTAAAAAAAAAATGATTCTAACGTGTCTGAAGAAATGCTACTTACATTAAAAAAAAAAACTGGTAGGATCTTGCTCATAACCAATTGAATGAGTCGACGTTCCACTTTCGCTCATTTGGTAAAACGGTCATACTTACTTTAGTCGCAAGGGGGAGGTATTACATTTCGGAGGAGGGAAAACTGAATTCGGTGAAACTATAAAAATCACTGCAATCGATGCTTTTCGCGTTTGCCCATTGTGGCGAGCCTAGGAGGACTCCTGCGCTTCTTCCCGCCGCGTCTAACTCGCTAGCTTCGCAGCCAACCGGACTCGTCCAACTGTAGCATCCGCACTTTGTATACTAACGGCAGACTGAGTTTGGGGCGTGCACTGAGCTTTATTTCGCTGACTGCCTCATTGCACACACTGCCATCGCCAGCAATAACTCCTCAACCCTTCTCTTTTGCTCAGGCCCTTAGCTCGCGCTGCTCCCACACGTCACGTGACCGGCAACGTCATCCTACGCGTTACACTATACTGGAAACTGGCCGCTCAGTATTATTAATCTCACTAAAATCCAGCATCGTTTCCATTATGTTCTAACTGGGCAACAAACAAACGCAATAATGAGAGCTGTAGTTGGGGCTCCCGGAAGCCTTAGTACTTGTGTACAGAGCAGGTCTTTACTTACATCATACGAAATATATGCATCCAGTTCACAGATCTGATGTCTTGGATTTGTTGTTAAGAACTTGGTAGGCGAATAGAGATTAAGATACCCAGATCTCTAACATATTTAATTTCCTTGCAACTTTAATTCTTAGTTAAACGTTCTCTGAACTGGGATGATGCAAGTCTTTTATTGCTCCCAAAATCGAGTCTAGTGTGCAGATATTGAGAATGATATCATTTTATAACGACGCACAAGCTCATAGTTCAGTCTCTAGATGAGAGATTAATAAATGACACGTGAATAACTATACTATATAACTATGAAACGAAATGGTTAGCTATTAATCGGGCCAAAATGAAAGCCTATTTTACCTACTCTATTTCATAAAGTGTTCAAAACTAAGAAGTTCAAAAAATCAAAAAAAATTATTGATAGCGAAAGACAATGTGACATCATGTCCGTTCTCTTACCTCTGAGGTTACATATTTTAAAATATGTACTAGAAAAATGAATCAGAACGGAAGTGAAATTTGCATTTTGTATATTTGTCTGAATTTATAATTAAACCGCAATACTAATTAAATATGGATACAAATTCAGACCTTTAAATAAAACGTATAACCATATAAATACGTTTTTTTTTATTTTGTGAACAATCAAAATACACAATTGTACCTTGATATTTTCAAGAAACGCTTTAAAGTATTTATATTAGTAAGAAAAAGTATCAGATGTTTAGGACAGTTTCGTGCGGAGGGATATCGGATGACGTCATGGCGGAGGACTGTGATTGGTGAGTATGAACACCGAGCTTTACACAGCTGTGAGAAATTGGATGAGGAAGTGAGGGAGAGCGCGTCCATATAATATAATTAGAAAGCAGTAGGCACAAGTGCCAATATGTCATCTGGGGTTTTGTTGTGAGTCTTATGATGTAGGCGTGATGTGACTAGTTTGGAATCACTTTCCTCCATATGAATGACATGTTAGGCCATTTTATGCATGGCATTAGGTGAAGATTTGAAGTAGAAATAACTGTTGTTTTGTCTGGTGTTAGTGACGTTATCGTTCCCGTACGGAAATTCACTATGGTTACCTATGGTTTTTATACAGGAACCATGGTTTTACTATGGTACCTCACTGTAATTTACTATACTCCTATCCATAGTACTAACATGGTTTACCTATAGCACTGCATGGTAACTGATATTACTATGGTTTACTTATAGCACTTCATGGTAACTGTAGTACTACTATGGTTTACTTATAACTGCATGGTAACTGTGGTACTACCATGGTTTACGTAAATCACTTAATGGTAACTGTCTTATTACTATGGTTTACTTCTAGCACTTCATGGTAACTGTGGTACTACTATGCTTTACTTATAACACTGCATAGTGACTGTGGTACTACTGTGGTTTACTTAAAGCACTTCATGGTAAATGTAGTACTACTATGATTTACTTATAACACTGCATGGTAACTGTGGTACTACTATGGTTTACTTATAACACTGCATGGTGACTGTGATACTACTATGGTTTACTTAAAGTACTTCATCGTAACTGTACTGAAACAATGATAAAACCATAGTCATAAAACATGGTTTTCATGGTTACCCCAAAAAACTGTGGTAAACCATAAAAACGAAAAACCATGGTTATTCAAAGAACCATAGTAAAACCATGGTTCACCTTCGTGACTGCTATAACTGTTTACACCAATCAGCAGGCCTGCTGTGTATCTTGCTCGTAGCAGGGGACAGGACGATCTCCGAGCCCCTGTGTGCTGTGGGGTGTCAGCAATGACAGTTCATCACTTTCACCTTTTAATAACAGCACAGGAAAAAGGAAGTCTTTGTGACAAAAAACAAACCGTATTAACAAAACTTATTGCATATCCTGACGGCAGACAGCTCATATACATATCTTTTACTCGGAATAGAAACAAGTAGAAACATGAACAGATTGCAACTCAGCAGCAACAATTTATGCAACAATAATGCTTGTATCCTACAACTCCCATTTAAGTGAGAAAGAGAAAGATTGAAATGTCGGTATAACACTGGGGGGTGTTGTGGTTTTTCTTCCCCGCCAAATGAAGAGTCAGGAGCCGCGTGTGTAGAATTCTAAGTTCAGCCTTTATTGCTACAATTGAGACCGGACACCCTGCAGGAGTGTGTCCAATATTGGTTTTACATCGATTCTTATACATTTTCTTATCTTCCAATAAGGACTGCGTCACTTAAGCATCATCATTACTTTAGCCAATCACTATCATTTCTATTGTTCCCTGATCCACACCCCTTTGTGAAACGTTTTGCTGATCATATTTCTATACTGCTCAATCCAGTCTCTCAGTAAAAAGTACTGGTGGCGTGAGAGTCTTGCCTATGTCTTTTTAAATGCCCTTCAGCTCTTTTTTGGTACAGTAGAGCCTCCTAGGTAGGAACATTTGGTGCATTTAACCGGCCACCTGCTGCTTAGTTTGATACTACCTGTGGCCTTCAGGATTGATAAGCCTCTGAGCTTGTTAATGTGGGTATTCATACAGAGCTGGATAAGACAGTCAACAATAGCTGTAAGACTATCACGAGGCTCAAATACATAATGAATTGATTACTTGTGTTGATTACATCTTGAGACAATAATCAATATGTGTTCTAGCAATATGTTAATGTAGATGTTTTGCACTACTAAATGTTATACAATACAAGATAATATTCCATGGGGGGGGGGGGACAAAACACCCATGAGATCCAGCCTCGCCGTCACAAAGTTCAGGAACCTATTTCCTGGCCGTCTCGAGCTCCTGGCCACTTTGGTGTGTTGCTTTAACATTGCGCGACAGGAACTTTCACCTTTATGCCAAATATGCAAGCGAAAGAGAAAAGATGGGAAAACGAGGTCAAATGGGATGGTCTGGCCTGCAGATAATTTCCTATTTGCTGTGTATAGGGCTGCATTGCCCCAGACCAGTCAGAGTGCCTATGCTGACCCCAGGCTGCACCAGGATGCGCTATGGGATGAAGGCAAGTCGATGGAGGCAATGTGATGCTGTGGGCAATGTACTGCTGGGTAACCTTGGGTCCTAACATTCATGTACATTTTACTTTGACACGCATCCCCTACCTAAACATTGTTGCAGGCGAAGTACACCACTTCTTAACAACGGTATTCCCCGAAGGCATTGGCTTCTTTCAGCAGGGTAATGCACCTTGGCACATGCAAATATTGTTCAGGAAAAGTTTGAGGGACAGGAAAAAGAGTTCAAGGTGTTGATTTGGCCTCCAAATTCGCCAGATCTCAATGCAGTTGAGCATCTATGGCAGGGGTCGGCAACCCGCGGCTCTGGAGCCGCATGCGGCTATTTCATCCTTATGCTGCGGCTCCCTGTGGCTTTGAAAAATAAATAATGAGTATTCAATATAAGTATATTTTATTTTTAAAAAATTGTAGTTCGAAATTTGAAGATAACTGTGATCTTGTAATCTTAAAATACAATGTGTTTAATTTTTTGTCGCTCAAAATATGCGTGACAAAAGCCGGTATATGACCGCCGTGCATTTATCAAGCTACAATCCTGCGTAAAGATGAAGGTGACATCTTACAGCCCGGATTTGCAGACGCCGTGCGCTGAGGTTCAGGAGCAAAAGTCCCAATAACCAGGAAAAATATATATTTTAATGATATATTTTACAAGTATGTATTTTACATTGCTTAGTGAAATAGTGTGTTTTTTTTTCCAATTTATTTTTTAAACTCAGGTCGATGCTCCAGTGGCCTATAGGCAATGAAAGGATTACGGCATGCTGCAGTTTTGGTTTGCTACATGTATATTTTAAGTTCAGCTTCTTATTTCATTTGAAAGAGACCTTCAACTCAGAGTGATTTTTTTTTCTTAAAAATGTTGTCTTTGCATAAATAAAACTTCATAAGTAACACACTAGCCTAGTTGTTTTTATACATAGCATAAAGGTAAAAAAATAAATGCAGTGTTATCTTCATTTTAGATGTCAAAAAGGATTTGACAGGGCTTAAATGACCTTCAGAGGTCTTATGCAGTCCACGCCTCGACAGGCCAGAGCTGCTTTGATTACATGAGGGGGACCTAGACAAGTATTAGGCAGGTGGGTTATGGTGATCATGGTTGATCATTGTTATTATTCGAGCCTGTGTATCTGGTCACACTTTCAAACCGCAGTAATAAGTGTTTGGCTGTATTTGTTTTATGCTGTTTTATTTTTCATAAATGGGCCTAGAGTTTAAAGTTTTCAATAAGTAGGCAGAGTTTGATGTTAGATTCACAGTATGTATTCGCTGCATGTATATACACTGAGCTCTTGCCGAAATGGCTTCCTGCTCTGTTTTTACCTAACCAGCACCTTCTCTCTTCCCCTCTCATCACCCCCTTTGGACCAGCTCACCTTTCAGCTTTTCTCCTTTCCTGCTCCTCCAGCTCTCTCCTAGGGCTGGATGTTGTTCCCCCTGCTGGACGCAGAGCTTGACCTCTGAGGAAGGCTGTGTAGGCCCTGCCAGTAGCGGTAGAGCCCACCTGTACAGACATGGCTGTGAGCAAAGCAGAACCATGGGACCTGGAGATAGAAGGAGGCAGGAGTGGGAAGAAAAGGAAAGAGACCGGGTTTGTTTTTCCAAGTGAAGATGGACACGGGCACAGAAGGGCACAAAAAAAATATTCATTGGATTCATTGGTACTTTGGGCGGAGCTTAAGGGAGTGATGGCGTCAAAAGGGGGCAGGGTGTTCTTTAGCGATGATTGGCAAGCCCCCCCCCCACACACACACCCCACAGCCCCCAACTCATACCACAAAAGAACGCTGTATAAGAGCCGCCCCCTTGTCATGTTATCACTTCCCTAAGCTCCACCCAATGTACCAATGAGTATTATTTTTGTGACTTCCGGGGTTGGGAATCGAGGCATGGACCTGTTTACCGGATTTGAGAGGAAAAAACTGTTTCCTGAATTCATGTTTTGGATTAATGGATGGGTGAACTGAATGAGTGTGCTCATCCCCTGACTGCTCCCTCCTTCTGCAGGTACCTATTAGGACATGATCCGTTTATGAAATGTTTAAACATTATTACGTATCATCGTGCAGAAAATCCATTAAAGAAGTGGCTATCATTTTAACCTGCTTAATGTCGGTCCAGCTACCATGTAAGAAAGGACAGTACTTTCTTTCATTTCTATCAACTGCTAAAGTTTTCAGCTGAATACAGAAGAAATATGATGGAAATATCTTTGAAACCTGGGTCAAGCTGGAATTCCTATGTTCTTATCAGTGAGCATAATAAGAACGGCACGTCGTACATGTATATTTAGCTATATCAATGGGAAAATGTGCAGGTTCCTCTGCAAAAAAAATTAGCTAAACAAAGGAAGAGTGACAGTATAAGTGTTTATTTTGCATAAATATTGCTTAATCAGGCCTGGATGATTCGCATGTATGTTTACTCAAGTTGAGCTGTTATTGATTTGCATGGAAATGTAAATTATTTAGATAGTAGGGTAAGAATAAACAGATTTGCATTTTACTGTTAGGGGTGTTTCACTTTTGCTGCGATCGATGAGTCGGCCTCGGGAATGGTGAGAGAGGTCCAGCGCGTCACTGCCGTAAGTAGCAGCCTATGGGCCCTAAAAGAAGAAGAGAACAGGAGCAGCCCCGAAACAGACAGCGTCTATTGTGGTGAGCTAGCTTCTGTCGGTCTTACGGCAGTAACAGTTGGGCCAGCAATGGTCTCCGATACTGGTGCCTAGAGGGAAAAAAAACAGTATGGGGGACCAGAGAAGCAGCAGAACAGGATGTGACCGAGATGCCAGCTCTGGCTGTGGTGCTCAGTATAATTTGTGGCAGGGTTGTGATATTTTTTGGCTTTTCTCAACCGTGCACGGCGAAGGGAATGCATGCGCTGTTACAGAAAGGTGCTAGGTTTGTGCCACATGACAGCTGATTTGCAATCGCTTGTATATGTATGCTGAACACTGCTATCTGCAGGGGTGCTTGCTCTGAGCAAGTTGAATGCATCCTGTGTAGTATTTACCTATAGCCTGGCTTTTGTCCATGAATGTCAGAAACAATACTCCTACTAGTTTCTTGAATTTCAGTGCTATATTACAATACAGAAATATATTTTACTTTCATGTTTATGTTGCTTTGTGGAATACTTTATATCCACATATTTCAAATAATTTGCAATATTAATGCTAAATGTATAAAACAATTTGAGCAAGATTTGACACAATCATTTTATTAGCCAAGTATGTTTCCATACAAGGAATTTGCTTCTAGAAGACATTACAAAGAACATACACCATTTAGCAAAGGCATATACAGAAAGGTACTCCATGAGAGTTCGCTTGATTATGAAGGGCAGCCTTGCTCAAGGGCCCACAGACATGCCAAGGCTGGCCACCTTGGGTTCACAGTGACTACACAGTGAAGCTTATTCCTTTTAGGTATGGAGGCCTTTTCACAGCACAGGAGCTCCACGTTGCTAAGGTTATGGCTTTGAATCCCAGTGTCAGCTCAGTGTTTGCACTGGTCTCCTCACAATTCAGAAATACACAGCTATTACAAAAACCACTTCACTGTTGTTGAACACAATAAAAGACTAATGAATATATGCATCTTTTTTAATCTGAGTGAAGTAAACATGAAATGTTTTGAGTTTAAATACTCTACATACCTTTTTTGCATATATTGTTTGCACTTTTAATTCCCATGTTAAGTAAATGCTCGGCTTCAGGGACTGGTTTTGTGATTTAGTGTAGTGGATCTAGATTATTTGTTCTCACTCCAGTAATAGATCTAAACACATAGTTTTAAATAATGACAGTATCTTACAATAAATACGGTTAACTTTGCCTAAAAAACTGGATAGTGATAATAGGCCTAACTTGTATCAGAGCACAATTGCTTTCTAATCATTGCCATGTTCAAATCCTATGTAAGTCCATTCATATTGGTTCAGTTCAGTGCCTCATAATCAGTCTGATGCAGTCCCAGGGAGTTAAACTGGTTTTAAATGCAAGAAAATGTGATGTACAACATCGCCATATTTGTCCTTTAATAGGTTCCATCTGCTCAGGCACTATGAAGGCTGAAAATGGTGTGAAATAGGTTACAAAGAAAACTATTTTTATGTAACAATTCAGTCTTCTCCTTATTCTAACTGACCTCTCTACTGACCTGCTCTATTTAAAATGCAAGAATTCACTCTCCCTAAAGTACCACGTTTTAAGACTGCTTTTCACGTGTTTTTTTAACGATTAGTCGAATCTATATATTTATCTTTGTTATACACAAATTTATCAAATTAATTTATCTGCTGTATTCGAATTCTAACAGCAACGCGTTAAAATGTTTTGCATCGCCTGCATAAATTTTAATGCTGTAACCCTGATTTAAAAAAAAAGTCTCACTAGGTATATGCGTATGCGCCTCTATGCATAAGGCATATACATATCTAAAATGAAATGGAAAGTCAAACTTTAAAGATGCTCTGGACCACTTCCGATGGGCTAGAATGAGCCGCTGAAACAGTTACTTGGTGCGTGAGGGCACTGCGCAGCTGCAGTGGACTGAGGTCACTCTCTCGTGATTGGACAAAGCGAAATGACGTAACCCTGTCGGCGCTCTGTTACTATGCAGAACTTTTGCAGGGGAGGAGGCTAATCGAAACGGCAAACATACCTGACTATTACCGTTCCTGCAGAATAAATGTTTATTTTTCAGTTACTATTACATAAACAGCAACGCAAACGCGTATTGTATCTGTATCATTACTAGCTCGTTGTTGTTGGCCGTCATGTTTGAGCTAACATCAGCTGGTTCCTGGCCGCGTCCCGCCAGGCTAGCCGACTAGCTAACCGGCTAAAGGAAAAGCTTATCTAACCTAACAAATCAACTTAGAGCTTCGGGCACTCCCTGTCTATAGGTTAAATGTTTAATGCTATATAAAAAAAGATTATGTTTGTCAGCTATGAAATATATGTGGGCGAATTACAGGTAGATAACGCAGTGGCTGGTGTAGCTTATTCCGGCTTTTCGGTTTCATTTCAGTCCCAGGTTCGTACATTGTCCGTTTCGCCAACGTGCAGCACGTTTAAATCTTAATAATGCATGTCATGCTAATTAAATTGGGAAGCAGACAAACGAGGACAGTGCTTAATTTAAAATGTGTAGTTTCTGAATTAAGGAGCAGTACTTTTAAGTGTATTTTATAGATGCAGATTTATAAGGCGATTTAAGCTTGGTTTTTTAATAAACATAACTGTGAGCTTTGCATGCCGAATTGTGTGCGTGTATTTATTACAGTTCATTTATCCGGCCCTAATTTGCTTATATATTTCACTATGAAAACCTCAGGGCACAATAAAAAGCTCATTATTTAGATGCGGTTTAAAATGAAACGTGTCTGTCTTTCAGCTTGTACGAAATTCATACTTTTTGGCCATATGAGGTAGAATCAGGCTCAGTAGTTGTAAGTCTATAGGATTTGCTATAATCTGTTGCTCAGCGGATTCTATGGTGACATGTATAATTGTAGTTTAATAAACAGTAGTTAATTGTGCTGAAGGAGTTTTTCTCCACGTGTGTGGCAAGTGGATTTAGAAATGTGAGATGCGATTCGTGCTCGTCTGCAAGAAATCAGGGTATGGGGTGAGTGGTGATAGGTTGGGTCATTTGCCTGTAATTATTGTTTGTTGCAGTGCCATACTTGCAAAATGTCTGCCCTATTTTTATTACTGGCGAACTTTCCATTATTACAGTTTCAGTCAAACTGTGACGTGTAGGAGCTTGACTGCAGATATTCTGGTGAACATAAAATTGGCTGCTTTTCCTCCGTTTCTGCATTTTCCCCACTCTGTGTGTGTATGCGAGAGAGAGTTAGTGTGCTTGTGTGAGCTTGTGAGGTAAAGGGGTGGAAGGAAGTGAGATGACAATCAGCAAGCAGACTGGTGAAAACCACTGCCCTCAACCCCCAAAAGAAAACCTAGACATAAAAAAGTGAAATTGTATGCTCCAGACTGACTAGTATGTCATGGCACCTGTGGATTGTTAAAGCTAACCAGAAGAGTAACAGCCTTGCATAAAAGAAAACAGAGCAAGAGGAGAGTGGAATTATTCGTTATAAACTTTTGCTCTATTCACTCTGGCCAGGTCCTTCACTGCACTCCTGTACTTGTGGCACTGTATGCCGAAGAAGCCTGAGAAGGAGAAATTTATTGAAATTCAGAACATGAACACTATTCAGGTTATGCTTGTGCAGTAACTGAATTAGTCTCCTTATAAAGTAACAATGAGCAGAATGTTTTCAGTCAAAACAAGGGGCCTGCATACAGAAGAGGCATGGGTAGGTGTCAGATGCCGCAGAGGGTGCTGTGATAAGTGTTAATCTCTGAATAGTTAAAGTGATACCACTCGGTTATAATAGGCATCAACAATTCCCACGGTGCACTCAGTTAGAACCAATGTTGGAAACAAACTGATTTTTGAAGCTATCCTCTTAAGAAACGTAAGCTGAATTTCACCAGCTGTAAAAGATAAGCGTTAAAATCTAAGACATTATGAGTCTTCACAGTATATGTCAAAGTGATGTTATGTATCCAAACCCAAGCTGATGTCCAAGAGTAGAAGCCTTATTTGAACTCCATGACAGGTTGTTTTTGATTTTCCACATCTTTTCCCTCACACCTGTGTACAGAGTTTGACCTCTGCTCCTTTCTTCACCACAGCTGTGTAGCTATGTTTGGTTGCTTGAATAATCCTTTAACGTTTGCTATTTTTCCCATGGATGGTACAGAGGTTTAAGTGATGGAAACTAGATAAACATGAGTGTCCACCTTCTGGAGCAGACATGAATATGCTGGCTACTTTGTGTTCTTCAAACATGAAATACAGATTGCTGATTGCTGCAAGCAAAGAAGAGTCATACAGTTGTTTCTTAGTGTTGGGGGTAATTAACACTGATCCCATGCTTAGATAAAAGGGTCTCATAGTAATTGACTGTCAAATAATACCTGTAATGGCCTGACTATTGTTTCCTTTGCTTGTTTTGGTTGTGCTCCTTTGATGGTTTTCAGCTGTACCACCCAAATATGGCCATTTTGTGTTTAAGCCAGAACAAGCCATTATAACTTCTGTGCTTTGCAGTTGGCCAAATACCTTGGAACAGAAACTTCATAGTTGTTAACAAAAGTTGAAGAACTTTGAGAGCTCCCTTTCTGTTTATATGTTTAAATAAAGAGTATTTATTTCAGACTAGCATGAAATAAGGACAGGGAAAGTTTCTGATATCCAGAAGTTTCTTGTAGTTCTGTGAAAGATTAACATAAAGTCTAAATGTTTCTGTGTTTCCTTAGGTAATTCAGGTCCAGAGAGTTTTGTTTCAACAAAGTTCGACTTTTACTCTCTGGCCCTGTATTACCCACCTATGCTTAGGACTAGTTGAGGTCTAGGTAAATCATACCAACAAGAAATAGCACCTTTGTCATTTTTTATCAAATCACCCACAGGCATTCCTATGGCCATTTATATTTCTGTTCTATGTACAATCTCTGTTCATGCACAGATTGAAGTCATCATTCTTAATGGACACAAGACACAGTCCAATTACTTCTGATACGTCCTTAGGCCAGCACATCAAGCATTTTGTGTTGGAGTATTTCAGTCATTAGGTTAGGCACCATGATTTACGGTACTTAAAATGTTCTTTTTTTTTCTTTTTATAAGCACAACCAAGCACTTCACCTCTGAACAAGCTGTCTTGTCTTGTCTTGAGTTGCTACATGTTTTAGCCTAAGAGACTTTACTCCTTTCATTAACTCAGCATTTGTTTTGTAGTAGCAGTTGCCGAATTGGGTTAAACAAGCCTGGGCATGACCCAGACTGAAAGCTCATTTTGTGAGACCACCACAGTTGGTCAAAACTAGTAATGATGATGTCCCAAAATTAACTGTGAATGACTGCAATTAGTATGCTATGAAGGAACACAACGCAATAATGATTGTGGGTATTTAATGTTTGGACACCAGAGAAGATTATTTTCTCTCGTGCTATTTGCAACCGAGACAAAGAGGTGGAGTTCACTGGTCCGATTGTGTCTAATTTTCAACAAGATAAGAGAGAAAATAAAAGGTCGATTCAGCTGTGGGGGGAAGTCGAAACTAAGATGTAACAATGCTTAAGATAGAGAAAGGAAAGGCTTGTTATCGATCAGCTGCTCCCCCCCTTTCCAAGGTAGAGAACAGCTGCTTCACTTGTTACAGATTATTCACTGTTAATGTCTTATGTTCTTCTCCTTCTCTGTCTGGTGATTTTCCACTTGCAGCTGAAGCTTCCCCAGCGAATGCTCAGGAAGTAGGTGTTGTGAAAATGTGTGTTAAAATAAGCAGTGTCTCATCGGGTCTCTTCTGCACCCCCTTCAGTTGCCCATCCCCCCTCACCCCCTACCTCCCACCTCCCGTCTTTCCCCAATACAGACAGACTC
>JAODKL010000002.1:11441594-11455320 GCA_026780765.1 Petrocephalus schoutedeni
GGGGGTCCGGAGCCTATCCCGGAAGCTACGGGCACGAGGCGGGGAACAACCCAGGACGGGGGGCCAGCCCATCGCAGTATATATATATAAGAACACAGACAATACAGAATAGAACAAGATGGCAAACAGGAGAGAAAGGCAAAAGGAGAAGATATGAATCACAGGAAAAAGTAGGGGAAGATGGAAAGAAGGAGCGAGCAAATGAAGTGAAAGAAAGACGAACGTACATGGGTAAGTGGAAGCTGTTGCTTAATGGTTTAATGACATGGGAGTGGGCAGGCAAATCCTGTGTGCTGCTGTGCCAATAACTTTGAATCCAGATTCTTTAATCAACTATTATTATAGAACCTAGTGGTGCAGCACTGTTAAATCTTTTCTGTTCTATATACAGGCACTGGCCAACCAAGGAGGATCTGAATAGAATTTCAATTACGCATACAAGTGATCCAAAGGTTGTCGTAAATTCTCCAAATTTTAATTTTGTACTGCAAGAACTAGTTAGCGTGCAAAAGACAGAAATTCCATGCTAGGACAAGGAGGCGGTCATAATCCTCACCATTGTACTGCCCTGTGCCCAAACCATGTGGTTTGCGCAACGCGATTTGCTTTAACTTTTATTAAGATTAAAATCTGTATTATATATATATATATATATATAGTGCTGCACATACAGATTTTGAGAGAAATCAGAATACCTTAACAATACGTAATTGCATACTCAGGCATATTTACTACCTCAGGCTAGGTTTTTGCAAAGCTTCCTGGATTTAAAATACATTGTACCATTACAGTACTGCTATACTATTTCTTTTGACAGGATTTCAATACTGACAGTAACACAAAGAAAAGCAAATTTAGGTAAATTTGGTCATCTAGAGAATGTAAATATTTATAATATATATACACGTATTTCAAACATCAGAGTGTTGTCTTTGCATTGTGGCATTCGGTTTCTGTACTGTAAATGCACAAGTGTTATGACCAACACAAACGTGTACCAGAAGCTACCAGAAGCATATGGAGAATGTGATCAGCAAAACAATACGGCATCTAATACTGTTCCTTTTTATACCTGCATCAGCTGCAAGTGCCACTGGAACCTTAGCTGGGCACCCAGCTGTGGGAGGAGCCCTGCGTCGTGGCAGGGCCCGAGTAACTCTGCCCTGGAGTCGGTATGGGGTCGAAATTGAAGTCGATGCCCTCTCCATCCATGAGGTCGCTGTTGATGATGTAATCCACATCGCAGTCAAGGCCCTCAGTGAACATTTCAATGTCGAGGTCGGTGGGCAGCCGGTCCTGGCTTGGCAGGAAGGAGCCCTGGCCCCCAAATGGACCCATTCCCTGGACACCCCTGTTATCGCTGTCAAAAGGGGGAGGGCCCTGAGCGAGCTGAGAGGGGTCTTGGCTCATGCTAGGGTGCAGCATGTTTAATGCCAGCTGGGCCTGCTGCTGAGTCATGGCTGCCACTGGGCTCGGCTGGAGGGTTTTCCCCAGGAACAGCTGGCTGCCCTGAGCACCGGGCCCCAGGTTTGGCCCCAGGCCCAGCAGCCCAGCCCCACCCTGGCTCGGCATCAGCGGGTCCACCTGGGTCATCATGACGTCGCTTGGCGGTGGTGAGTCAGAAGTCAGCAGAGCCTCCAGGCTCGAGGGCACATGCACACCAAAGTGGCTGGCTTGGGTCCCTGGACCTGGCATTGGGTTGAACAGGGAGTTTCCAAAGTTGGAGGAGGCGGGGGTGGGTTTGGAGGGAGGGGCCTGCTGGACAGGCACCTGTGCCCCACCCTGAGGGGAGGCAGCACTGACCTGGGGAGCTTGGGGGGTCTGCAGTGATCGGTAGGAACCAAAGCCAGAACCACGGGGTAGCAAGGTGGTGGCAGAAGGCAGTGGAGTGGGTGGCGCTGGGGGTGCAGTGCTGGGGCTGGCCCCGCCCTGTTGTGCAGTCATCAGTGTTAACCCATCGATCAGGTCCAGCTCCTCCAGCAGGGTCTCTGTGAGGGTGGGGGGCACACTGCCCGCAGAATAACTCCCCAGAAGTCCATCCTCCGGGAGCTCGTCCTCATCCTCCTTGCCCGGGGCAATGGGTGACAGACGGCCGCTCAGCGTGCTGGCGTTGGAACTGCTGCGTGGCCGAAAGCTGGTCCACATATCTGAATCATCCAGACTGCCGCGTGATGAGGGACTACTGCTGTTTACCCCCCACTTGGGATATGGCTGGGAGGACCCAGGGCTGTCTGCCCCTCCTGGCCCTGCACCCCCTTCACCTGGCAGGGCTCCACCACCCATTCCTGGACCCCCCGCCGCCCCTGCCTGTTTCTTCGTCTGCTTGGCACGCATGCGACTCTTCAGCAGTTTGCTGTTGTCCATGGAAGCGGCACGCCGGCGGGGGGCCTTCCCGGTCTTGCCCCCCTCGGGGTTCAGCATCCACCACGAGCTCTTTCCAGTCGACTCGTTGTGCACCCGCAGGAACTTGTTGTGGAGGGACAGGTTGTGACGAATGGAGTTCTGTGGTTGGGAGGTAGGAGGGAGCAGAATTTAAACAAATGCTGTAACTGCTCCACTTGTGGATGCGCACAAAGGCATACAGACAACCGACTATGGCTTCATTCCCAGTACCAAAACAGATGATTCAATTTAAAAAGCTGTGAAATACTGTGCAACACTGGGGGTGGATGTCTATTTGACCAATGTTTTAATGTAACCGGCCCACACCCTGTCAATCACAACCAGAAAGGCAACTTCAATTTCACCCTCTCCCACTTGCCTTTGTTCAGGAAAGAGAGGTCAAATGTAATCTACCAACTGACCAGATTAATACAATCAATCACTATCAGTTAATAATGCAAATATTGTGAAATTTAAAAGTTTCAGACAAGATTACTTTATTTTAAGTGCAAATTGGTCTTCCCATCTCATTATTAAGTGACCAATTCTAATCCTCACTATCTACACCATAATGACCTCAGTGATCTGCTAACGGCAGACATAAAAATATCTATAGATTTGACATAAATCTGACATGGGGAAGCTAGGTAGCAACAAATAAAAAAAGGCATAATTCATCACCCAAAAATACCTGAGAAACAAAGATTGATTAACATATAATACAACTGAGAGCAAGGCAGGGACTACAGAAAAGTCATGCTTCTTACTTTCCCAATACCATGCTTTACAACAGGGTGCATGCAAAAAGACACCTTCAAATAATGGCTGCAAAAGGACCCAGAACTGTGACTGAGAAGCCTACACCTGAAATACTAGAAGGGAATGACTACTGTACCCTCAAGGGAAGTACTTCCTTCAGCAAGTATTAAACTGAAGAAAATGCAAGGCTAAGAAAAACCATTATAACAATAGTACAGCTAACAAAAAACAGCATTATTATTATGTTAATAAAGGCACAGGATCATTACCACCCTTACCTGACAGTAATTAAGTGTAACTATAGACAGGAAGACAGTGAAAGCCTGAGTTCTCTAAAAGCTTTGCATGCAAGACACACCACATGGCAAATGTAAAGTGAGTGTAATGACAGGGATTACAAAGTAGATGAGAAAAGAACAAAGCAGTCAGAGCACAGCAGGTAATGTAACAGTAAATGAACCAAATGCTTCATCAAAATTCCATGTCTTCAACATCCAGTGCTTTTGTACCCTTCATTACTTAAGAGGATTACTTCAGCAGTTAATCTGGTGGCACATTACAATCAGTAAGATAAAGATAGATAATATGTAATTCGGATCTGCATATTTAAATAAGTAGTAATAGTCACAAATTATTTAATTACATCACAATGAGCATGCCATTTACCTTCCACCCTGCTGAACTGTTGCTGTCCCCTTTATCTTTGAAGTAGGGCACAGTTTTGACCATCCAGTCATATATTTGTGCCAGCGTGAGGCGCTTCTCCGGTGAGTTCTCAATGGCCTGACTGATTAAGTCTGCATAGGACTGGTTCCCCCAGGCATTTCGCCGGGAGGATCCCTTTCGCGGAGTGGCCCCGCCCATACCAGCAGAAGCCCCGCCCTCTGACACGGCAGCTTTCTCCGGCTCTGATGTGAGTGGCGGAGGCTCTTGTTTATCTTCTTCGGCTGGGGGAGTACCAGTAGAATCCGTACTGTCCGCCCCCTCCTGTTTGACAGTCGAGATATCGGGTCTAGGCAGAGGCCATGTGCAAGACCTCGGTCGGCTCTGAGGAGCAAAGTCCGGGTCTATAGGGGGTACCTTTTCTTCCTCCATCTTCAGCTTATCTTTGACAAGTATCTTCAGCGAAAGTCAAATACTTCGTTTTACGCTTCCAGCAATACGTTATATATTTATTAATTCAACTTAAAAACCATCCAACGACAAAAGTAGCGTTCCATATGCATACATTATTTTAGGCCTCACAATCACTTGCGATGTCTGTTTAGTAGTGTTTCAAAACACGCTAAGCCGGTACATTCGCCTCAGGCGATATCTAGGATACTGCCATCTAGTAAACGACCACAACGCATCGTTCCGTCTTAATTGTAGTTAAAAGTCAAGTCCATTATTCGAACGTCGCGGTCCGGTGCTCTAGATACTAATAATAGGCTAGTGACGGTCAGAAAAGAATCACAATAATCTGGACACACCAATATAGCGCTCGGGTAATCCTCCGATTGGAGATTAAAAGGACCAAATAATCTCCTTAATAGTACCCAGCTAAAACCTCCAGATTTACAGTCTAAGACGAGCCTGGAACTGGGGTTCTTTTGTTTATCTAAAAAGAACAAAGGAAATTCGAGGAGGAATGCACATCAAAACATCTGGACAGCCCCCGGCAGCCCAGGCATAATTAACAGTACGAAAAAGACGCTCAGATAGCAGAAATTCTTGAACTATAATAATGGGTTGCGCACTTCTATTTCTGCAAAAAGAGGAGCCTACAAAATAAGTTTCATAAAGAAACTAAATAAAACAGAGCAATCTCTCAAACATAATAGAATGTATTACATTTGGATAAAATTAACTTGACAACGTGTGCAAGTTTTTTTGTGACCGTTTGAATATCAAGATACATAATATAGATTAAAACCACTGTTCATGTACTATAGCGCACAGCGTAGTACGACAGAAACACGGACCAGAATAGATGAGTATTACAAAAGAGGGACGCGAACGACGGCCTTCAGTCTTTGCTCCGATGTAAACAAGTTTCGGACATTCCGAATTGCGAACAGGGAATACCTCTATTACCTAAAGCAATACACAAACTATGCTGATTAAAAATGAAAAAGAAATCGCGATGTTCAGTTTATCCGTTGTTGTCCAATTTGCCCAATTTGCGTCTGTCACTCGTGGATTAACGTCAAAAACTTGAGATAAAATTATATTAAAAAAAAGTTATAATTAAAATGCACAAAACTGTAACTATCAAAATAAAATAAACTAGCTAAGAAATGCAGACGTTAGGTATGATGGTTCCCCAAGCGTCAGTCATTTCCATAAATTTATTCGGTTCGCTCACCCAGCTCCGTCCAATGAAATGTGCTCTAATAGCCAGCGAATTTATTTTAAGGTGGCTACATGAACATACATTTAGGAATCGCGAACTATAAAACTAACAAGCAATCAATCGTCCAGTAGCAGCGGTGAAGGCAGAATCATCCGGGCCAGTTTGTTCGTGCCGGTCATAACAGACGAGGAAAGAAGCAGATCCTTGTTTGGGTTCGGGACCGGGACCGCGCGCCGCTCTACGCCGCGCGCTGGCGCGTGCCACAGTCTGCCATGTTTCTGGAGACGCGGTGGTCAGTCGCGCTGGCACGGGTCGCACAGAAGCGCCTTTCTAGGCGCTCCTCTCGTCTTCCAACCCTGTTTTTACTCCCATCTATTCAATATCTCACGCCAGGAGGACACGCCACGGCTCCCCGACACCTCTCATTCAGTCCACGGGCTCTCACGCAAAACTCAAACGCGTCTCTTTCAACATGACAAACTGTTAGCTTGCTAACGTTAGCCAGCGCCAGCTATTTTGGAGCTAATATCCAAGAAGTTGTCAAATGATACTCTCTTATCTCTTCTTTTCGACGACTGTTCTTTGCAGTGCTGAGTGTCGCTACACTGCCTGAGTGTATATCAAAATTCTCATTCCTCTCAGTTTTTTTTGTTTTGTTTTGACTCGACGCGAAGACTCCCTTCTGACGTCTGTTTACCACAGCCGAGCGACGCGATCTGCGCCTGCGCGCTATAGAGTGCCGGGAAATGCAGTCATGTGACAAGTGCAAGCGGTCCACATTGGGTTCAGCCAGCTTATATGACTTAAATCACCGTTCTACAATGTTCTCTGGTTGTTTACTGATACACGTACGCAGACGTTTCTGTCTGAAACTAAATTTGGCTGGCCAATTTATTACTTAACACGATTTCTTAATTGCTTGATGAGTCTTAATCTTCCCGGGAATGTATAGTATTATTATTTTTCAGTATGAATTACATCAGATTTAGACTTGTATATGTGCAAAATAATCCACAATAATACTATCTGATTAAACACTGCAGTAATTAATGATATTATAAGCGTATATGCTGTAATGCGGTACGGTATTACCATGGCCTCAAATCACTGCTGGCGATTCACACCTCGCCCCGGCATTTGTGAGGTGGCTGTATTCAAAAATACGGTTAGGTGAATAGGCCCGTAATTCTGGCAGTATAAGCATGCCCGGCGATAAACTGGGATCCCGTGCAGGGTGCCTTGTAGCTCATGCTTACACTTATACGTTGTTGCCTATGAATATGCACTAATATCTCTGTACTTGGACGTTAAATTGTCCCTCGGTCCGATATCTTAATGAATGTAGATTAATAACGAATGAAGACAAAATAGATTTCTAATGGAAAGCTTAACATCCATAACATAACTATAACACTATAGTTCACTACATTGCCGAAATACTTGCTGAGTTATTTATTTATTTATTTGATCAAAAACCATCTATGCGGGCGAGGAACACGGTTGTTTATACGAGCAATGTAAAATTAAATAAAATATTTAAATGATAGGTCTATTTGTAAGCTTAAAGGATGAGGACAGACCTGCGTCGCTTAATGGCTCAGGCTCAGGTTATCCACTTGTCCCACAAACTTTGTATACAACACAGATCCTCCGTGCGGCTTATCCCCTGAGAATGTGTTACCAGAGACCTTCAGGTCGGAGTACTCGGCGATCTGGTTTCACAGACATGACTGTCAGTTGCAAAACTAGTCCCGCCTTATAAACTAGTCTGAATTTTCGTGTAAGAGGATAATACATAAATACAAACCCCTATTTCATAATAGCAACAGCAATTAAGCAGGTATCTTGCCTATGCGTCGGGACTGCCATGCAGCTATGGATCCGGCTGAACTACATAAATATTTGTTTTATTTCATTTTATTTTGGCGATTTTGGAGCTGAAAGGTTGCTATGTTGCACGTTAGTTCCAGGTAATTATCGGTGCGGTGATTATCGGGGACACGACTTTGATTGCTTTTATCGAATCATTATGTAGCTTTACCAGAAATGTTTATATTTCAATGTTCGCACATTCAGTCGACATGTTATATTCACAATTATTCACAATTAAATATATTTAAGGTACCAAATGAGTCTAATCTGAATATCTCCCGTTACGCATTTATAGAGTTTAATTTTAGAGCAGGGGCGGCTGAGTGTGTGATGGAGAGGGGGTTACTGCATGATGCAACTTCTCAGCTAAAAGCAGAAATGCTAAACTCACAACGCGTGCTTGTGCTTTGCGATTGTTGTAGCCGGTGATTTTCGGTGCATTGCTTTGGCAACGTGGCTTATTAGAGCTTAATTTAAACGCTATTTGGTAAACTGAAAATACAAGGAATCATTGACGGACTGACATTCCGTCTAGGGTATTCCCATGCCTCGTGTTTTGTGATTATTAAGATTTTCTTTAATTTCATCGCAGTCCCGCAATGGATAAATGGTTATACAAATGGCAAATAGACGCTTCGTGAAAAATATTTGTAGACATCTGCTAGTGCTCCAATTAGCCGACGTAAAAGGCATTTTTGCATTCCTATATTTTGCGCATTACATTTTATCGTCTCTATCAATGAAATCAGATATCTGCTATATAAGTATAGCCCTGTTTAATTCCAGTGTAACCTAAGAAGCTAAATAAACGGATATAATGCAGCAAGACAATGAAATCTAACTAATCCATCGCTGACAGTCACAAACACACATACACTAACTCACTGTGGGCAAATTAGAGACACTGGTTAGCCTAAATACATGTCCACCCGGGCTGACCCCAGCCTTATCCCCTATGCTGCCTGTAACAGACTCCAGGCCCACAGTGAGCCTGACCAGGATAAGTGAATGGTAAAATATGTAAATTCGTCTGCTGTTATATGAGAAGATCCAAACAGATAAACCATTGAATCCGTTCGAACACGTCCAACAATTCTGCTCACGCTGACAGTTTTCTCTGTAAGTACCTTCTGACTGCTCTCTGACTGTATATTTATCTAATCACCCCTTCAATAAAGTTAGTTTAGGTAGTCAACCGCACTGGGGCGCCACACACACGCACATTAAGGCTGTGAATACGAATAAGAACGATACAATATTTCAGAAAATACAGTTTAAGGCATTTTGATTATGGAGCCCGTATGCAAATAATAATTATATGAATTCCAGCACTGCCTGTATTACAACTGAATATATTTCTTGAGGTCGGTGTATGTTTTATTACGTAATCAGACAGTTTACAGAAAGTAGTCCAGCTAGCACTGTCATCTGACCGATAGTTAAGAGGCTAAGTAAAGGAAGAATATTTTATCTTGGGGGGCGGGTATGATGGTGTTGCACCTGTCTACGGCAGTTTCCTCCTGTATTTGAAAGGCATTAGGCTGATTACCAATAGCGTTGTGTCTGTGCCTCTTCAGGGGAGTTCCAACCCTGTGCCCTCTGCTGTGGCTGGTATAGGCTACGCACAACTTTGTTCAGGATAAGCAGCTGGAAGGTGGGTGGAAAATGTATTTTATGTAATTCTAATGATACCCTGCTTAGTGACTTCTATTTGAAAATGAATCAACCATAACATAACATTTATTTAGCATACACGGTGGCTGTGTTTGGAAAGTCGCCAATTTAAATGCCATAGAAGAGGAATGTCCCAGTTGACATATTAAATATGGCCCTTAACTCCAATTGCTCCAGGGACTGGCTGACCCTGCTTTCTCAATTGTATGTTGCTTCGGGTAAGGGCACCTGCTTAATTAATGCAAATGAAAGCAAGAGGAACAGAGAGGAGCATCCCTAGAGCAGCCTGCTCGTCGACCTTCTGCCCTAACCCGCTAAGCTATACACGCTGCCCGACAAAATTGGAGGTGGCTCAATTATACTACTTTATTTGTAATTGCCACCTTGTTTTGAGGGCGAGTTTCGTCCGACGGTTCCCGAGCGCCATCGGTCGGGATGCTGACGTCACGGAGCAGTCTGCGGGACTCGGGTCCCGGAGCTCGATTTTCATTGGCTGGCCCGCGGTGCTCCTTGAACGCGCTGTCTCGCTGCCCCTGGTTCCGTAGCGCACCGAAGCTGAAAATGTCCGACCCCTCGGTGGCAGATACTCGCCGGTTAAACTCGAAACCCCAGGATCTCACCGATGCTTACGGGCCGCCGAGCAATTTCCTTGAAATCGACGTGTTCGACCCGCAGACTATTGGAGTTGGCCGGAACCGTTTCACTACGTACGAAGTACGAATGCGGGTGAGTCCCGGGGAAAGCAATCGAGGCCGAGGATATGCATGGGGCTGGACTTTCGCTTTGGTATTAATTGACTGAAGGTAATTTTTAAATGTACATATATGTTGTATATTTACATATTTCCTGCAGAATATTCTCCTTCCTGGTACACAACCAGCAGCTTAGCTTAACAGCCATTTTTCCCAATTGTAACACCATTAATGTTATTATACCCCGACCCTCGGAGCTGGCTAATATTTAAATATCAAAAGAATGGGTAATAAATTAACTACCGCAGATCGCCAGAAAAGGCACTTCGCGAATTAATGTCTAATTTAGCTGTCCTGTAGCGTTGGTTAGCAGCTCCTGCTCTCTAGAAGGATCTCTGTTGTTGACGAGGGAGGACACCAGCCTGGCGACTGGTACTAGTCACATCGTCAGCCGTGGTTTGTGAGCGACGCCCAGTGACATTTTTAAAAGGAGAAAACAGTTTAACCTGTCGAGATTATTCCGAGGCTTCTTATTTTTCTGGGCTGTACATGGCACCGAGGGAGCTGACATTGGCACGGTCCAGACATTCGGAACTGGTTTGCTGTTGGTCAGTATTAAAATACAGCACGCCGTTAATGTGAATTATTTCTCAATTAGGTGTTATTTCCTTAAAGTAAACCATATTCTTACGCTAAACAGACCTAACTTATTTAAAATAATCACAAAATGTTGTAAGGATGTGTTTGATTATGGAAAACATTTCAGTAAGGTTGCATTTGAAATATCCGTAATGCCCTACAAATCATTTTATTACACAATATAAGACTTGTGCAATGTCTAAGCATGGTATTGCAAAGCATATACAAATACCCAGCATCTAAACGTCTCGACGAGTCATTGCCAGAAAACTTTGCCGTGATTTTATTGGCAGGTTTTGCTAGATGGTTACATTTTACGTTCATTATTTTAGATAATAATGCGACAGATTGGGTCAGGGTTTTTGTTGAGTGGCGATGGATTATGATAGTGCCACACCTTTTTTTTTTAACGAGTCCTGCACTCAGCCCATCATATAATATTGAATCGATGAAATCATCTGAGTTACAAAAAGGTGGCGGACTTCCTAATGAGGGATACTGACTATGTATGGTACATATCTTAATTGCCTTACAGTTGACCCTGTTGCTCCCACATTGATGGTGGCATGGTTCCAGCTGTTAGGGGGCAGTATTTGAATGTGAATGCGTTACAGCTAGTGGGTGGTTAGTTATCCGTGTAAGTGAATGTCTTCCTCTTCCTTCACTGTGGAGCCTGGGCTTTGTGGATGTTTGCGCTTTGCAGGAAACACTTTTGCACTGAAGTGCTCTTGCGGCTTTGCTGTCGCTTCATTTTTATGAACCTGGCAAACGCCTTGCTATGTATTGGATCCATGCATTGGTCCTGGTTGGTGTGGAGGGCTGTAACTGAGATGGAAAGAAACATATCGATACTCCACATGATCACATCTGAAGCATTTTTTCAATTACGTTTTTGGCCAGGGGTCTAAAGAGCATCTCTATGATCCAGTTGAAATATTTTTTGTGTGTGGCCTGAGAGGGACTTGACTGTTAGCCCAGATGTAGGGTTAGCTCTTACAGCAATGATAGGGTTACCGGTTGTATTTTCAGCAGTAAGACGATAACAGCCAGGGTTTTCTCCTATGCGAGAAGCTGGTTTGGTTCCTGTTCAGACAAGGCTTTCTCTTGTGGCTTGGTGCTGTAGTGGTATGACTTTTGACTGCACATATCCTGCATAGTATTTGTCAAACTGCCCATCAGTGGCAAATTTTGAAAATGAGTCTTATGGAGGTGTGGGTACAGCCCAAGGTCTTGCTGTCACTGTGGTATAAGGTCTACAGATGGTGCTCGTTTCTCAAGCCAAGACTGCAGTCATGGAGCTGCAAAAATGCTTCTCCTGCTAATGGAGTAGGTGCATGCTCACCATGGTTCTCCTCGGCTGTCACCACAACTGTCATTTTGTGTTCATTCTTCTTTTCTGTACTATAGTGTATTATCCCCAAAGTAATGAGATCCCCTCTTCATTCTCCTTACTGTAAACTTTGTGTCAATTTTCTTAATCCCCCGCGGTACTGACTTTTGACTGCAAATTTTATGAAGAAGTTAAAGAAACTTTTACGTTTTAAATTTGTTAGTAAAATGTTTGTAAGATGGTACGTGGAAACAGTTTCTAAAAAAGAAAAAAATGTTTCACAAGGAAGTATGTACCCCACTGACTTGTCATTTCATGCACATCAAAGGTTAGGGGAGAATTCAGGTTTCCTGAATTTCTTGCCAAATATTTTGCAGTGCGCTCACAGTATGGGCGTTTACCATTTTGCATTTGTTTGTTTGGAATTAAATTACTCAGAAATGGGTGACTTGTTGGGCCAGCATGGTGGGACAGTGTGGACCAGGGTTCATATCTCCACCCTGGCTCTGTGTGTATAAAATTCTGTGTGTACATGTTCCCTCCATGTTGTTGTGAGGTGTCTTCCGCCTTCTCCAGTTTCCCCCATGGTCGAAAAACATGCCAAGGTGAATTGGAGTTGCCAAAGTGTGTGTAGGTGTGAATGGTGTGTTTACGATCTGTAAAGCAAAAAAGATTAAATTTCCCCGAAATAAAAATTCCCTACCTGCGACGCTTATTGAGGCAAGCCGTTATATTGGATGGATGGCTGGATGGAAGACTTGTTCTCAGCTGGGAAGCAGAGTTTAACTTTTTCTCACTGAACTGTTTTTGTCTTTCTTTACCTATAGACAAATCTTCCCATCTTCAAGCTTAAGGAGTCTTGTGTGAGAAGAAGGTACAGTGACTTTGAGTGGTTGAAGAATGAACTGGAGAGAGATAGTAAGGTAAGACGGGGCCAACAGACAAGAAGAAGTGACCCACATAGTATTTTATGTACTGCTGAGCAAAATGGCGAAATATTTTATTGTTATTTTTTCATATCAAACAATATCAAAAATCAGTTTGATACAAGTCAAAACATTTATTTACTTCAGTGCTCAGTTTTACTTAATTCTCATAGAATTGCCCTTAATCAAATTCAGACCATGAAAAAGGTGGCCCCAACAACAGACTCATACCTTGGAAACATGTTTAGGCTATATCACAATAATCAGGATATTCAAATGACGATATGAATGTTCATGATCACGATATAGTTTTATTAATCTATCGCCCAGCCCTATTGTTACAGGAGTTTCCTAGCATTTTCCACATAGTGCACCCTATGTAAACGTCAAATGTGTGTTCTGCAGTACAGTATAGCACTATAAGCCCTTCATGGGGAGCTGCCGTGAGTAAGGAGGGCAGTCTTGTGGTGCTGCAGTATCGGAGGTCCACACTTTCTGTCTTGCATGTCATTGGTTGATGGCTAGATTTAAGACGCCCATTGATGAATAGCTTTGTGCTTCCTTTACATTGGCTAAGGTAGTGATATGTACCCAAAGACTGGACAATGAAGGTATTTTGTTGCCCCCACCTGGCCCCTTCCCCACTAGATCGTGGTGCCGCCCCTCCCAGGGAAAGCCCTGAAGAGGCAGTTGCCCTTCCGAGGGGACGAGGGCATTTTCGAAGAATCCTTCATTGAAGAGCGACGTGTTGGTCTGGAACAGTTTATTAACAGGTACTACTGCTTGCAGGGTTTACATCAATGCCGGAATTTGGAAAAGTTCTCAAAGTCATATATTACTGTTAATATGTAATTGTTGTAAGTGTACATAAGTAGTCATCAGTTGACCACTGTGAATCAGCATGAGTGAATTACCCCCGGTGAATGTGGCTACAGCAAGCCTAGATGTGGAAACTTCTGAGCTGGTGTAGGCAGCATTTATGAAGCTCTTCACACCCACTTTGAGTGCAGGGTAATGACTGTTCCTTGACCTGAGCTCAATTTTTTTGGAGTGCAATATGGAGGAGTAATTGGTTTTGATTTTGCTCATAATGCCACGCTGGAAAATGCTTGTTTTT
>JAODKL010000002.1:11470455-11493540 GCA_026780765.1 Petrocephalus schoutedeni
AGAAACAATCAGGAAACATACTCACGCGGGGAACAAGGGGCGTGGCACAACCGGGAGACATGGACAATCGTGACAAGGCCATTCAGCCCATCAAGCCCATTTATTATGAGCTTTATGGTCTGTTAATTTCAACAGCACTTATACATGGCAGTACATGGAAATGGAAGAGTTCTGCCGAATTCCAAGAAATTTCACTTGTAAGAGGTTTTTCTGACTTGTTAAATATTATGCATGTAGGATGGATTGGGTGGGGGGACTTTAACTTAAAAGATTTAGTGTATTTCTAACATTTATGCATTACAAGTTATTCAAGATCATCCTCAAGCTGCTGTGCCTAGTAACCTAGCCTAAGCTGCCATGGTGAGGAGCCTGGCGTGCACCAACAGGAGGCATCTGACAGACATAACCTTAGCAATGTGAAATCTTAACATGCGCTGGTGGTTTGATACGATGAAAATGAGTGAAATATTAATGAGTCTTATAGAAACTCCTCATTTTAAAGCTTGAGGCATGTATTTATGTAGCAACTTGCATTAATAGATATTAAAATGTCTGTCCATGTTATCCTTTACAAATGGTATGTTTAAATTTACATGGTGGCCTGAATTTGTCTCATTCTGCAGATGTACTACTTCTCATTCCTCACAAGCATCCAATCTTAGTCAATAACGAACAAGATAAAGAACGACGCAGAAAAAAAACGAGCGAGGTGTGCGTGCATTTCCCAAAACCCTTCGTCATTTCAGAAATAACGAACCAAATTTAAGTAGTGCTTTGTTGGCTCCTCCCCCGTCTCCGCGTAAGAAGAGCACGGACTGTCGATGACGGGGATAACGGGAACATCCCACGTATTTCAATGGTGAAATGTTATATTATTGTCACATCTGGCATAGGCAAATGTAAAAAAATATAACAATTATAAAATCAATGAAACATACCAAATCAACCGAAAAGACCAAAATTAACCTATTTGTTGAAAAATCTCAAAATGGGATGCTGCTTCCTTGGTTTAAAAAAAAGCAATAGGGAAAGAAAGTAACATTTCTCAAAAGAAGCCATAAAACAACTTATTGAGGAGGTGGCCGAAATATATTTTAATATAATTACTGCAATGCTGTACAGCAAACTACACACGAGAATACCATTGCAACATTCAGGGGGAAATTTTAGAACTCCCAAGGACTGTAGGCACCAGAATCTTCCACATGACCAAAGCGCACACTACAGCAGTGTGTGTTCTCTCGGTGTGTGGTGTTATACCTCTCCTCAGCCACGGTTTGGGGGTTCAACACTGGAGTTAGCAGGTATTCACTAAGAGGATGACTGGTGCCTCCCAATAACTTGTGCGTGTTATCATTTGTGAGGAGTCAGCAGAAGTGTCGCTAGATTGTCAGATGGATAGGGTTGTGAAAGTGTTATTTTGTATGGCTGTATGAGGTCCATCATGGTACACAAAATTATTTATTCTTTAGACATAACTTCAAATGTGGCATTCAGTGACTTGCACAGACTTTTCAGACAGGTGCTCCAACTGGAGGATAGAGCCGTGTTTTGAACCAATTTTATGAATTGCATTTGATTTTCATGGTCATTTCAATTCAAGTCAATTCCGAATGGTGCCGTCAGTGTGTTTTTGTGATCTATTTTGGCCGATCTCTCTGTTTCTGTGAGGCAAAAGTTCAAATAACAAACGACGTAGAAAATCAGGAACGGTTCAGAGCACTCGTAAATCTACGAACGAGATAAACTCGGGAAACACGTGCTAATTAACGATCGATCTTAAGTACGAGATATTTTAAAGCTAAGTGTGATTAATTGTCAACACAGTGGACAACGACGAAACGCGTACTCTGCATTTAACCCATGTAACATCGTGACTCAGCAGGGGGTAGCTACCTGAGCGCCCGGGGAGCAGTGCTGGGGGATGGTACTAATATAAAAATGTATTATATCAAAAGAAAGTGTCACTACTTGTAAGGTAATCTACAAAACACTGAACTGAATTTTGCACATAGCACAATTTCTATTTAATTTGTTCCTTGTTCCTTTTGGCATTCATGGAATAATAAGAAACTGTGTTAACGTTTTCAGATATGCTGCTTTTTAAACAGACTCTGTTTACTGCTTTTCACTCAGAAAACTGACTACATTTGTAATTTGAATAGGAGCTCCCAAACTTTCGCAAACGACTGCATTCTTGCTCCTAGGTTATAGAGGATTGTTCCAGTGAAACTCTAGTCTAGAGCCAAGGTCTTCTGGGGGTCAGGCAGACTACTACGCCGGAAGTGAAGTGTGTATGTTTATGGACTTTGAATAATGCAGATGCATCCTGCATCAGTTTGTGAGGTCTGATGGTCAATCGTTCTAGTGCCAAACTGGTTTGTAGTAGTTCAAAGGAGAATTTATTAAAGATCGGAAGCTGCATAGACTGGAATGTGGGATAGCGACTGTCCGCACATCCTGGGTAGCGGAGTTCCATGGTAGGAGCCACTGACTTGGCTGCTGGGGTGATGTGTCGAGCTCTTACAGAGCTTCACACCGACACACGTGCATGGAAACCCTACATAACTGCCATGAAGAGATAAAACGGCTTCTCTGTGTTTTTTTGCCTTTTTAAGATGTGCAGAGATGATCACGCTGGACTTTGATCCCCAGGCTGAAGAAAGTGTGGGCTCCAGACTAAGTGTGGCGTAGTTAGATTAGTAGCAGTACTGCTCCTTAGTGAAAATTTTTGCAGCACCAGCACAAAATAAAGGCGCACCACTTAATGCAACACACATTTTGTTCCATCTTAACTGTATTGCTGATGAATGCTTTGGTAATAAACATGCAATCTGCAGAAACAGCACTTTTATTTTAAAGGAAAGTGTCACAGAGTGGTTAAATTGTGCTTTTTTAAAATTACAAACACCAAAGTTTGTTTCACTGTCACCAAAGGGCCACGTGAGAGTGCTTATGGACCGGACACAGATGTCAGAATCGTCCCCAACCTGCTTTGTTATGATGATGACAACCTAGCTATAGCTCTCCTCTCTAAATTCCAAATCTGATTCTGTCCATGGCATCCAGTTCTTATCGATTCTTGGTTGCTATTATAATTTGGTGGGGAAAATGGTCAAAATGTTTCAGTAATGGTGCAGTGCTTAACACTGTTGCCTCACACCTCTGGTACCTAGGTTCAAGTCTCTTCTAGGATTCCAAGTGTGTGGAGTTTGCATGTTGTGAGGTTTTTCCTTGGTACTCTGGTCCCCCAATCCAAAAACATGCTGAAGTGTGAAGTGTGTGTGTGTCCTGCCATGGGTTGGTGTCCCATCCTGGGTTGTTCCCCACCTTACGCCTGTAGCCTCTGAGATAGACTCCAGACCCCCAATGACCCTGACTAGGATATGCGGTTATAGAAAATGAATGAATGGATGGATGTTTCAATAAAAACACTCCATTTATTCTCTTTAAGGAGCTCAATTTTCACAACAAAGGTTACTTGAAGCAGTTATGTCATTTCCATATGTTGTTAAAACAAAAACAGGATGCTTCAAGATAAAATAAATAAGGTAACAACCACACTCTGTATTTTGGATGGCAGTTTGCCACCGATGTGAGTAATACTTTACATTTCTGTTTAATCTACCAAAGTGGTACACAGGTCCGGTTTTAATAATCGGTAAACAGTTAATAAGTTTTATCCACGGCACAGCTTAATTCCAGGAGGTACATAAAGTTAAATTAAACCATGGCTAAATTAATATATGTACTTTCCCTCCACAACCGTGCGTTTAGGAATATATAATACCCAATTAAACCACGCTTATTAGTTACAGTTTTGGCTTACACGTTAACACATAAAGGCTGGCCTATAGGGTTAGTTGTCTTGCATTAACCCTTATATAGGCTTATAGATTAAAAATGGTCCTGTAGGAATCGATAAATGGAGCCGTAATTCTTAATGTCTGAAAACCGGAGATTCGATAAGACATTTAGAACCGTTTCTAGTTTGGCACCGGTTCTGAATACCTAGCCGTGCACACCAGTGCCGGATCTCGCCTGGCGTTTCGCGCGATATACGGTGATGGCTTAAAACAAATGCCAATTTAGTAACTTAACAGTCCCAGTCTGGAGCCCTGTCGTGTTAGATTTACACTGTAGCAGAATGTCCCTAACTATGCCAAGTGTCAGGCCTGTTAAAACTTTTTTTTACAGAAATGTGTGCCAGTGCGCAGCAGCTGGGTTTTGCTATCGTGTCTGTTCAATTTCTGCGCCCACAGAACAGGGTGCAGAAATTGTTTGTTTGGTGGCATTTTCTCCCTTTCTGTCTGAGACACACAGCTGAGCCAGGTGCAGTGGAGAAATCCGACTAAAACCGCCTCAGTGTGTGCTTGAAGCATTCTAAAAGTAGTTTTCTCAAAGTAGAACTTTTAGTTAAATTTTTTCCCCTTAGAATCTGTGATAATTTCCCGAGTAACCTATCCATTTCTAAGCTCTTGGCATTTTGGGTCTTTTTCCTGTTTTATCATGTAGGCTATAATCAGCACGCCACAGTACCGCTCACTTGTAATTTAATCTAATTATAGTTCCCGAGCACCCAGGTGTCCTCATTTGAAAAAAAAGTAAATGTGTGGACATAAATTCATTGCAATGCATTTCATTCTCTAGTAACACTTGCGGGCACCAATACTGTAATAGTTCACTCTTACTTAATGTATTAATTAACCAGAAACTAAGGGCTATTTACGTGCTGGTCCCATGTTCGTTTATCATAAATCAATCATAGCGGTTTTTCGATTTTTCTTGCTGCCTATTTTAAAATTCCGAGTAGTGTTAACAGTTAAAAAGCTACCTCATCACCTGCATAATAATAATAATAATAATAATAAATTATTATTATTATTATTTTATTATAATTATTATTATCAGCGGCACGGTGGTGCATTGCTTAGCATTGTTGCCTCGCACCTCTGGGACCAGGGATCCAGCCTCTGTCCCGGCTCCATGAGTGTGGAGTTTGCATGTTCTCTCCGTGTCGTCTTGGGGTTTCCCCTGGGTACTCCGGTTGCCCGCCCCCCGCACAGTCCAAAGATGCTGAGGTTAATTGCAGTTACCAATCTGCCCGTGGCTGTCAATAGTGTGTGAGTGTGCCCTACAATGGGTATAATGTAAAACACCAGCCTCTAGGTCTTTTTTTGTTAATATATTTGAGAATGAGTGAAAAAGAAGCCGATCGGCATCATTCTTGATATACAGCGAAAATACACACTTCTTGTAAGTTCCCCACCCCGGCGGAAGGCGAGGGGAGGCGCCATCGCCCGCCGGCCAGTGCCGGCGCAGACATGTGCTTCTGTGTATCTCTGCCACTTGCACCGACATTACGCCAAGTTTATACTCGCGGGATTCACCTCCTGGACGAATAGTCACCGCGGTGCCCACACAGCTATACAGAGCCTCTACCTCAGCACGGCTCTGCCGGTCCTGCTATCGATCCTGCCCGACTCGTCTCAGAAGGTAAATGAGAACGGGATGGGGGGGCGGCGTAGGCAATACTCGGAGCACGGGTTAACTAACACCTGTTAATGCCATTTTCCGTATACTTGATTGCATGGCAAGGATGTTGCAGTTTTTTAATTTGGATGATACCCGGTTAATACCTGTATAAATCGCGTTCATTCATCCCAATGTTCATTCATATATATGTAGTTCGCAATAATGACACTAACCTTACTTTTATTTGTGGTCAGTAGGCGAAAATAAAAGGAGAGTTATTTTATTGGACTGCAGTAGTTACTGATGCAAGTTTGTTCTTGTTAGAAATAATCGTCATTCACTTCTCGTTAAATAAGACCTTTTTTGTTGTTTTGCTTAATGTAACTATTTTACAGTATGTTATTTTGTCAATGGACTTATAATATATCAGTAATGTTATAGTAACGAGGTTCGATTTTTTTTGGTGTTTATTCAGCGACGCGCCAGAAATAATTCTGTATGTAAATGAAGTGAAACAAACCTAATGCGTAATTTGAGCGCCAATGCGTTTTAAATCCATATAGTTCACGAAAAGTCATACCGATGATCCACATTCCCCCGATCAGGTTAACGCATTAGCTGGTGAATGTGATTACATTCGTTAATATTTTATATTATATTAAATATTGCATGTACGCTCAAAACTGTATTTTGAAAACTATATACTTAGTTGCGATTCAGTTCCCGGAAAACGAAGAAGGCGGGAAACGCGCATATGGCTACTCAAAACATTCAGGGTTGTTGCCAGGTAGAAATATTAGCTATAATTTATACGAATATAGTTTAAAATGCGGAGCCGAGTCCCCCTCGGGGTGATCGTGTCTGATCGCATGCTTCGCCCCGTGCTGCGCCACTCCCCTCCGCTTTCGGCCGGTTATAGTCCTCTGTGGGCTTAGGCGAGGTTGCATCATTTTGTCACCCATACCATGTGCACGGTTACCCTACTAAAGGACCATCACCCCCTCTAGAGTGCTCCCCTGTCTTGTGCCCTATTATTGTGCCCTAGTTTTATAATATTATAGTGGGAAGGTTCTATTCATGCGCTTAATTATCTATAGTACTTCTTTGAGTAAATGGTTAAAAAATACAGCGCTCACAACGAAGTCATTTGTAGACCGTGAGGTAAATGTAACCTGTTTTACGAAAACAATTTGTTTACCCTCTTTTCTAACAATTTACTAATTAGATGCTCCCCAGGCCGTCGGTGTTGGCTACTTGTTGCTGAACACCAGTGCATACAACATTCCTTGACTAAATATGTTACTCCAGCTGTTACAAAGTAGATCACAACTCAGCCCTTTGAGCAGGTTGCTTGAGGCAAAGGTTATTGATTTAATTCAAGGTAGCCCAGGTAATTAAGAATAAATTAAAACTGTAGCCAGAATAAAGAAGCTCTCATAAAGAACCTCTTGTATGTGAAATAAAATGATTTTGCCCAGCACACAATATTTTGCTCAGCCAGATGTTTATTTCGACACTGTTTCCTGTGTTCGCGTGCTGGCTTGTGCTCGCCGTCCCAGAAGGAGAGAGTCATTCCGCAGCCTGCCTTCGAATGGGCAGGCGTCGCTGGCATCCAGGGCTTACTGAAGTGTAAGCTTTGTCTGCTCGAAATGAGAGGAAGAAAATGCCAGAATGAACTCTTTTTTTTTTTTAATTAAACAAACAAAACATTGTTTACTAAAGCTGCTACGACTGTGGGAGCATGTAGCTAAATGTACTTCGGTCACTGCCTAAGAAAGGAGGTAATTATAAGTAAACAATGAGCAATTATGGTAAATGCATTTTAATCTGGGGAACAAAGACGGTTTTGGTGTGACAAGCGTGCCAATGAGAATTCCCTTTATTGGAATGCAGTTTTTCCCTTCTCTGACACAGCAGGTAGTCTCCATGCTTGGGGGGCCTTGTGTCATGAGGGAGACCCCAGGTAACACTAAAATACCTCACAGTAAGCTGTTGCTGGGCATCCCCGGTAATGGATGTGCAGGTTAGATGGGACACACCAACGCTTTTATACTGGATGACCTGAAGTGTGTACAGAGAGCAATCTTCGTAGCGTGAGGAGTCTCAAAGCAGGGCATTCTGGGCTATCCAGGCTGCCAAGCTGGAGGAAGACCTGTTTTCACTTAGGAATGGCTAAATTGGGGTCCAGCACCCCCGGCCCAACTTACACCCCCAAAACAAAGAAAAACAAAAAGAAAACACTATCTTCCCATGCATCACCCACCCTGAAGGCACTTGTTATGATCCCAGCTGCTGGGATAAGCGTGCCCTTTTCGCGGTGGTGATGAGACATTGTAACCATGGCAACCATGGCCCTGGATCCCAGGCTGAGCATTCCTGCTGTCACTGAGGCGCCTCTGTTGGGGGCTGCGATCTGCGTAACCGAGAAGCCACCCCGTCGGCTTGTCGGCAAAAGTGGCCTGGTATTCACTGGTATATCCCCCCTCGCTGGCCAGACATGTTGCCTTTGAACTTAGGAGCAAGCTAAAACAAGCTTATTATATGGCACATGTAATTCTTTAGGCATGTGATACAGATGCAGAATAGGTGCCAATGACCCTCTGGCAAAGGAGATACCCATGGACACATCAGTCAAGGAATTTGGACCCGAAGCAGGAAAGTTGTGAGCTAGTGGTTTGTAAGAGCATTTTTTTAACAAGGGTTAGTGGGCTTGTATTATGAGCTGTAATCCTTCTTTGGGGTGGAAAGAAAATGGCAACATGGTCTCGTCACACTCTGAGTACGCCTTCCGTAAGAAGGTGGTGTATGGATTATGCAACAACATTGGCTAATGAATCAGCTTTGAGGTTTAGAGTTTTAAAATACTATCGTCACCCTACTTAAAAATCCCATGATTTTTTTTAAATGACATCCCATTTGTGGTATTATTATTGCATTATTCATAAAATTGTGGCACTAGGTTATTGAACAGGTATAAGAGCAGTTTACCAAAACCAACACTGATCTAAATATTTAAATGTGAAAATAACCAAGATTAAATAAAGGGAATGTCTTTCTAGCTGAATTAGTTGGTCCAAAAATGCCTGTTTCCTGAGAGGTCCTGTAGCTGGTTGACTCATAAATCCAGTGAAGCCTAGTTAAGCCTAGTTAATGGGAGTTCAGCAGGATGGACAAGAAATCGGCAAGCACAAGCTCTCAGGTGGTGTGTGAGAGGCTGGTGTGGAGGGCCATCTCACAGCCTGTCGAGTACGCGGGTTTGAAAGTGAGGTGTCACAGGGAGACTAAGTATGGGAGTTGCCTGCCTAGAGGGTCCACGTCTAGGGTGTGCAAGCTTTCAGTTTGTTTACTTTTTTCTGTATTCTGCTGTCTGTTTTAAATTCCCCGCTGCTATCTTCCATGCGCTGTCCTCTTTTTGGTGTGGGAATCAGTGTCCACTGGCTTATGGTGGAGCAGGTCTTATGTACTGCGGCATGCTGCCCTGGGCTGGGTTCCCTGCTCTGGGGTCGGGGGCGCAATGGTGGTTCATTGTTACTGAGATTTCTAGCAAGGCCTAAGGAAAGGCATATTAGAAATCTTGAGAGGAGGAGTCTTTGGTGGCAGAGGAGGTGACGAGATTGGCCTGTGATAAAATGGCTACAGGTATAAACCCCAAAAGTGAGTGTGTGGACGGGCCGTGGGGGGCTGGGTGAGGAAAGGCTTCTGAATGGAGAACGCAGAACATCTCGCAGAAGAAGTGGACTGAATGGGAGAAATACCAGCGGCCATGAAGAACCTAGAGCCGTTCTTGGTTTTAGGCTCAGAAGTGCACCTCTGAGCGGAATCGGGTGGGGCGGTTGTTGACCGGTACCGATCAAAGCCGCGCGTCTCGGCGGGACCCCGCGGCGGGCGGAACCTGGGCCCCGTGGCAGCCCCAGACGGGATGTCCGCTGCCTTTTTGATGGTCTATTTGTGGCGTGTGTTTGTGTTCTGTCGGGCCCAGTGCTTTGTGTTCCTGCTTTGTTCCCTTTCTTTGCTTCTCCCCACCGATCTGTTTATTTGGCCCACATGTGCCATTAAAGATTCATTCATCTCCCCATGTCTCTTTCACGCCCAAATAGCTTCGCCATTCTGCCTTTTCCTGTTCTCCCACGCTTAAGGGATACCTGTGATGATCCCCCCGCCCCCCTTCTTCCCTGCCTAAATTCAATGGAGACCATTGTTTCAAAAATTCTCACCCCGAGTTTTGGAGCAGGGGGCTAGGTTGTCCTTTAATGCCCTTGCAGCTGATGCTTCCCTTGTTGCTATGGTTACGCTGACCAGCATCTCAAGTGTCATGGAGTTCACTCTAAGAAACCGCCCCCCCTAATCAGAGAAGTCAGATGTCAGTGACAGCACTCAGACAGGAGATTGTGGGAGTTGATTAGATATGGAGGGTTAGGGGACAGGCATTCTTTGAAGTCCTTTTTCACTTCTTCTTGTGGCACCTTTTAAATGGGGGGCCATCATTGTATACAGGCATCAGGAGTGGGGCATCAGTCCCACTGAAAGCTTGCTGGATGCCTGCAAGCCCATGGAGCCCTCTGATTCCCAGCTGCTCTTGGGGGGCTGAGCTCTGGCTTTCCTCGGGGGAGGCACTGCTGGTCTGGGCTACTCTTCAGACGTCCCGCGCTGGTCCCGCGTTGGTCCCGAGCCCGAGAGACGTTGCGCCGGGTGCCCCGGTGTGACACTCCAGCCCCTTTAATTTCCTTATTCTTCTGGAAATCGGCAAGCGGCACCTTGATTTGTGAGTCCCCAGCCTCACAAACGGCGCCGTCGCGGCCACTCGCACAGAACCTGCGGGCTAAGGAGCCATAGGTGGCTGCTCGTAAGGAGCGAGAATGGAGAAGACTGATAGGGGCCCCATTCGGTAGAAATCAGGGGCCCTGATTTCATTTGCTGACTGTATGAATTAGTCTAGAACAATGATTTGTGAGGCAGGCCCATTTTAGATTAGATCAACAGCTAGATGAATGAATCAGGCACTAAATGCTAATGAAGTCCCCCCCCCCCCACAGACATACGCAATGGTGGACAGGAAGCTCGCCTCGTGGGGACAGAAGCTGCTGCGGCGTCGTGTCCTGGACTCGGCCCCGGAGGAAACGCGCTTCGCCCGCTGCCTGTCCACGCTGGACCTGGTGGCGCTGGGCGTCGGCGCCACACTGGGCGCGGGCGTCTATGTGCTGGCAGGCGAGGTGGCGCGGGAGAAGGCAGGTCCGGCCATCGTGCTGTGCTTCCTGATCGCGGCGCTCTCCTCTGTGCTGGCGGGTCTCTGCTATGCCGAGTTCGGCGCCCGCGTGCCCCGCACCGGCTCCGCCTACCTCTACAGCTACGTGACCGTGGGTGAGATTTGGGCCTTCATCACGGGATGGAATCTCATCCTCTCCTATGTCATCGGTGAGTGTTGCAGGGAGGGGGCAGTGTCACACACCCAAGCTTAGACACGCACATCCAGAGGAAGGAAGGTCATTTCCTTATGGAGTTAAAAGCTGGCTTCTTGTAAATGTAACTGAAGTGTTTGCGGTAGCGAGAACTGTCCCAGAGTCATTTGAATGTGACACTCGGAGAAACGGCATACAAATAACTGATTATTTGGCTTCAAAGCCCATACACTATGGAAACAAGATCGAGGAGTGTTCTCCAAATGTGACGGAGGACCCGGCTAATTATCTGTTTGGAGAAGCTGCTGTTTATAAGAGGCATTCCACTGCAGAGGCGTCCACTGAAGTGCCTGCTCGGAATAGAAGTTATCTGGTCTGTTGCCATGGTAATGGTGATGCTCTAATGTCCTGCTTTGTGCCTTCAATTCAGGCACGGCCAGCGTGGCCCGAGCTTGGAGCTCAACCTTTGACAACCTGGTGGAGCAGAAGATCTCCATTTTCTTCACGGCCTCTATGTCCCTCAGTGTCCCGGGGAATGTGTTGGCCAAGCACCCAGACATCTTCGCCTTTGGCCTGGTCCTGCTGCTCACTGGTGAGGACCCCAGGGGTGGATAAAAGGGTAGTGGCATTTTCAGTTGGTTGTAGGGGCTGCAATCGCCCAGCACTCAGGTGACTGAGATACATCAGCTACTTAAGATGAAGTAACTTCTCCTCGTTGCACCCCTCAGGTCTGCTGGCGTTCGGCGTGAGCGAGTCGGCCCTGGTGAACAAGGTGTTCACAGGGATCAACCTGATTGTGCTCAGTTTTATCATCATCTCGGGCTTCGTCAAGGGCGACACCCACAATTGGCTGCTCACGGCTGAGGACTTCAACAGGACCAATACCAGCGAGTGAGTGTGATTGCAGTGGGGTGGGGGGGGGCATCCGGGTTATCTTTGGCATTGTTTGTTCATCTTACTTGTTCCCTCCTGGTAATTTTATGGAGAGTCAATCCAGCCTGTTGCCAACTGACTGTCTGTCTTCCTCACTTGTGCTCCCACACAGATCCCTGGAGAAGACCTTTGGGGCTGGCGGCTTTGCTCCGTTTGGCTTCAGCGGGGTTCTGTCTGGTGCCGCTACCTGCTTCTACGCATTTGTGGGCTTCGACTGCATCGCCACTACAAGTGGGTCGCTCCCCTTCGTCACTCTGACCCTTCACAGCGAGCATGTTGAATGGGGGTGTCTGTCCGCAGAATGTGAATAAGGGCGCCCTCACTGTGGGACGTGGTGCCGCTTGGCGGGTTTGGCTACTACGCTTGTGATCGGAAAGTCACTGGTTCAAATTCCAGCAAGGATCTTAACCCCAGTCGCTTCAGGCACTAGCTGACCCTGCTTACTCAGTTTTACACTGTGGATAAAGTGTCTGCAAAATTAATGAATCGTAGAAGTCATTTGGAATAGGAGCACCACCCTGACTGCTGCAAGCATGAAGGTTCAGGATATAGGGGTGGTAAAGATGTAGGTGGACATTTGAGCTGTCTTTGGTGTGCGGAGGTCCGCCACGTTCACCGGGCCCCTCGCTCCCCCACAGGCGAGGAGGCCAAGAACCCCATGCGCTCCATCCCGATTGGCATCGTGGCCTCGCTGCTTATCTGCTTCGTGGCCTACTTCGGCGTTTCCGCCGCCCTGACGCTCATGATGCCCTACTACCTGCTGAACATGCAGAGCCCGCTGCCCGAGGCCTTCAGCTACGTGGGCTGGGCGCCCGCGCGCTACATCGTGGCCACCGGCTCGCTCTGCGCCCTCTCCACCAGGTGCCCCCCCCCCCCACGCACATTGCCTGTTACTGTCAGCTCTCTCCTCCTTGGTACTGCAGTGGTGACCTTTGTTCCACTCCCTCCCCAGTCTGCTAGGCTCCATGTTCCCTATGCCTCGGGTGATCTATGCCATGGCCGAGGACGGCCTCTTGTTTCGCTTCCTATCTCGCATGAACCAGAAGACGAAGACTCCGCTGCTGGCTACCCTGGTCTCTGGCTTTGTGGCAGGTAACCCTGGGCTGGGATTCTCCCTCTCTCTCTCTCCCTCTCTCCTTCTCTCTCTCGCTCCCTCTCTCTCTCTCTGTCTCTCTGAAATTCAGCTTATTTAGCATGGCACAGGATCGCTTCAAAAATTACAATCAGTGTTAAAAGCATGAACTGATAAATCCATTTCAACAAAGAATTCTCAGATATGGGTGTCTATTCCGGCTATTCTGTTACTGAGGCCCCCCCTCTGTAGCTGTGACAGGCAGGTGTATACTGGACCAATATGTCCCTCCCCAACAGGAATAGTCTCTTTCTCTGATTTCCGATTGGCCGGGACTGTAAGGGTATGTTTCCACGTCATATTAGAAAGTTCACCTCTGCGTCCATCTCTGTTTTCTCACGGTGGTTGCAGAGTTGATGGTTGCTGTTCACCCTGGTCTGTCGTGTCGATTCTGCTCTGCCGGTGCTGGCATCAGTTTGAGTCTTTGAAGAAACTCGGGTCGCTAAGCCGCTCTCGGGTCTGGAACATCCCCTGCCTGGTGTTTCTGCCAGACTGGACTTTATATTTACTTGCTTTGCGTGTTTTACCGCCTTTTTCCCAATGTTCTAGGCTAAATTTTTATTTTGGTTTAATTTCATCATCAATTTGCTTTTATGACAATTAGGATTTGGTTATGCTGGTTTGGTACTAGCTGGTACTAGTTGCTGTTTCAATGTTCATGACCAGCTGGCTGAGGAGACCCCCCGGGCATCTCTGTTGGGTGTTTAGTGTTTTATACAGCCCTGCATCTTCAGGACATTGACCGCAGGTGGACTCAGAAATGTACAGCCCTCAGTCAGCCTGATTCCGCCCTGCGTTTAATGTTGGGTTTTCTTTGTACATGCAGGATGTTTTGAATCCTCTTGCACGCAGGGTTTCCTCTGGGTCTTTGTCCCAGGTTATGTGTAGTCATGCTGACGTACTGAGTCCCTTCCCGCACTGGGCCACCGTCTCTCACTTTCTAATTTGGTCCAGTCGCTCTCAGTCCTCTCCCTGTATCTGTTATTCCGGAATGGTCTCTCGCCACTGTATTTCCCTGGCCTTGTGCAAACGGTGTGTTGAACCTTCACCTCTCCCTGCCCCAGCTCTGATGGCCTTCTTGTTTGACCTGGCTGCTCTGGTGGACCTGATGTCCATCGGCACCCTGCTGGCCTACACCCTGGTGGCCGTTTGCGTGCTCATCCTGCGGTAAGTCAGGCCAGGTGCCGCCTGCCCGAACACCTTTCATCTCGAAGTTTACATTTATTCATTTATCTGGCGCCTTTATCCAAAAACAATTTATTTATTTATTTGCACGGTCCTTTGCATGGCTTTACTTGTCGAGCTACCAGAGTACAAATGTTTTTTTCCCACCGAGGAAGTAGCCCTGGTTCCCAGCAGTGGTATAACGTGCTGCAAATGGAGATGGGAAAGCAGATAGGTGAGAGAATGCGACGTCTCATCTTGGACAGGTACCAGCCTGGCAGCCTGGGTGTGCCCAGGTCCAGCAAGAAGCCGGAGGTGCTGGCAGAAAGGGCGGTTATGACACCAGGAGGCAGCAGCGATGAGTACGGCCCCGGGCTGGAGACGCGGCCCCTGAAGGAGAGATTCACCCTAAGGCTGCTGTTAGTGCCGGATTCTGAGTCACCCACGAAGACGTCTGGCCTCATTGTTTACGCGGCCACAGCAGCCATCTGTGAGTCAGACTCCAAACTCGGCAATCTAATGAGGCAATAACCCCGCCACATCGCAGGACAGTGCCGAAACACAGTAGCAGCAAATTAATGGGCAAGTTATTAGATTATCATAAAAAATAACATGATTATGTAAAGGAAATCAGGATGTTTAGAAGCTCGTGGTCAAAAATCTGATAGGTAATTCTTTCTAGTGCCGAAGCTCAATCACGTTCGTGCATGCCATGCACGTTGCTACGGCAACCCCACCGGCCGCAAAACCACATAATCTCATTAATGAGGGGGCGTAAGGGAGGGGGTTTCTGATAGCTCTTGTCCGCCCCCTGCAGGTGTGCTCTTCACACTGCTGTGTGCATTGCTGGCCCTGTGCAGTATGGACAACCAACCTGCATGGCTGAGCCTGTGTGGCGTCTTGGCCTTGCTCTCTGCCTTCTGCTTGCTAGTCATCTGGAGACAGCCACAGAGCAAGGAGGCTCTCACCTTTAAGGTACACTCCTTTAATATTTAATGTATATTCCTACCAGGTTATTCTCTTCTGTCTGCTGACCTGTACTATGTGTTCCTCATTGGTATCGCCTAGGGCTGAACGATTTATCGATTTCAAATCGAAATTGCAATTTTAAACAATGCAATTAGGAAATCGCAAGGATTTTGGATATGCATTATACGGCACGTCTGACTGTCTTAAAACTGTCATGAGAATAGTTTTGCTAATTCATTCCATCCTCCTAGTGTGACAGTCAGTCTCACCAATCAGAAGTGTCGTTCTCCTCGCGTGCCAATCATGCTCACCAATCAAAAGTGCCCCAAAGTGAATGCGTATATGCCCACGAAAAACAGACACGTGAAACCCAAGGAAAACATTACATTCGCAGTGCAGAAAAATATTGGTTCCGCTGCTGAGCTGTAAGTGAATTATCCTACCTATTTAATGGTCAGAGATTGTTCACGGAAAGGTCCTATTATTAGGGGTCCAAGCAGCGTTAGACGCAAGATCCCTAATGTTTTTATTACTGGAATTGTTTTATTTTCATTACTTTATTTAACTTAACACAATCGCGGCTTTTGTGATGGTAGTTTTATGCGTCATTGTTCTCTGCTAATTTGACCCTTGTGTACATGGGACTTTCCAGAAGCACTTTACTAAGGGTAAAAAAGCGGTCAAGTGCTGTTTGCAAACGCGGCACTTAAAATGCATATGTAAAAATACAATCGCTTTACCACGTTTGGGTTGCTCTATGGTTCTAATAGTTCTATGGTTTATTAGGTGTATGTTCTATATCATTTTTGTTAGAATAAATACACTTTGGATTTAGTTCATATTTCCATTCTTATCTTTGGATTAATGTATAGCTCAGTTCAGATTTCAATGTACGGTTGTGCTCAATTACAGTTTTTTATACACATATAGTGGGTACTGAGTTTAAAGAAATCGGAAATCAAATGGCAATCGCAATATCTGTCAGATAAATCGCAGTTCGATATCTTCTTAAAATCGTTCAGCCCTAGTATCACCCTAAGGAGATCATTTTTCAGTCCAAGTCACCTGTAGAGTACTTTCCCTTTCCATGTATGTGTTCTTATAACGTTAAACCGAATTAAGAACAATCCTCTGCACTCACCTCTTGGCTGTTAAGGTTTTTGGTTATGGTTTTGGTTCTGGTGAGATGTTGTAATCTTGGCTGTCTTTCTGAATAACATCCCCCCAACACACACACACACACACACTTTAAACCCCCCCCCCCCCCCCCTCCCATCAGGTGCCCCTGCTTCCTGTCTTACCGCTGGTCAGCATGTTTGTCAACATCTACCTGATGATGCAGCTGGACTGGGCCACTTGGTGTCGCTTTGCCGTCTGGATGATCATTGGTAAGTGGCTCCCCTGTGGCCATTTGTGGAACTGCCGCTTCTTAAACACTCCGTTTAAGTCTGAAGGCTCTGAACTCTTTTAAAATAACAAGAGGTTGCAGTACCTGCAATCCATCCATACATTTTCCAAATGCTTATCCAGTAGAGGAAAGCAGAAGCCACTCCCAAGAAGCTCATGGTACAAGGCAGCGTTACTCACAACGCCGCCCCAAATAATTCTATGAATTTATGTATTAATCAGCAGTATTTAACAAATAAAAGTAACCACCAATGTCTGACGTGTAATAAGTTTACTGAGTGTGTTTCCTAACCCCATCCAGGGTTTGTCATATACTTCACCTACGGTATCTGGAACAGCTCAGAAGCTGCGAAGAACTCAGCCAAGAAAGCAGAAGCCGTCCTCAGGGGCAAGAGCCCCATCTACATTGCCGGGGATGAGAGTGAGGCGGAGGCGATTTCCCCATGACAGAGTCCCAGTCCTCACCACCCCTCCCCTCCAGCCACCTGTCCTCCCCCCCTGTCCCGTGATTTGATGACCCCGAGCTCGAGGGGGTCAGGCTGCGTCACCTCCCCGCTGGGCTGAGTGTGGCTGTGCGCTCCTAGGCTCACCTGCGCTCTTCTCTTCCTTTCTTTCTCCTCTCCCTCTCAGACACGCTGCAAGTGCAGGTTGTGTGAAAGTCGGTGTCGTCGCCGTTAGTTACACAGCACAGTTCTGTCACCGCACCGTTGCGACAGAGGTCACCCATCCATTTTAACATACAGTTTTCCGATGCCCTGTCCATGTAGTCCACTAAAAAGTGGGGCTGGTTTTTCCCGTACCATGCCACTGACCAGAGGCCCGGCCCAGTCCCCAAGCCTGCCATCTGGCCAGTAGCTCCAGCTCAGCTCCCATGGCACTCCATCCCACTCCTGGATGGGTAAAGCTGGACCTAGTGCCATATCACCAGGGTGCATGTGAGTCTACTTGTTGGCCAGCAGGAATTTCTGGCAGCTCCTGAGAGGCAGAGTGTCATGCACCCCCCCACCCCCCATCACAGGGACAGGAACGCTGAAAAACTTGACACGCATGAGCCAGCTCTTATTTCTCATTTTCTGAGAAATTATTCCTTAAGAGTTTTTATTTTGAACAAATGTACAAATGTACAAATTATATTTTAAGAAACATCCTTATGAACATACATGACATACTTTGATGTATATTTTGTAATATACATAAATATTTATGTATGTGGAACGTTTAAGAAAGCTCTGCGGCTCTGTAGGGCTAATAATGACAATGGCCCCCTAGCTATTCATAGCCTAAAACAGTGTCATCGAATATGAGCCTCGGTTATTGGTTAAATCTTTGGCCAAAGGCAGATTTATGCCATTTAAAAAAACATTTTGCACACTTAATATCGTGTGTACGCAGTACATATCACCTTGAATGACCCACAGAGTGGAAGATCGTGGGTTTGATGGCACAGCACATGTTCCTGGTGAGTCTCTTGGTGTTCTGAACCACATTGACCCACAGTCGTACTGCTTATGGACAGAGTAGCTGTCATATAAAGTACTGTGTTTAATATGGAAGTGTTTTGTTAAATTCTGTATATTGTGATTTTTTTTTTGTTTTGGTCCAGTTCTGTGACACGTTAGAGTTAAAGTTACATAATGTTACAGTGCACAAAGTAGTGTTTTCATTGCTTTTTTTGTGTTGTACACTTTTGGCTGATTGGCCAGAAAAATCACTAAAACCTTTAAGAACTTTTGCAAGAGCTTTGCTTATATTTTGTTTATATGTTCCTTCATATGTTTACTTAAAGACAAACAAACAAAAACCCTTTATAGTACTGGCTCTCATTGCTACTGCAGCATTGTCATTGCAGGGGCAGAGTTTGGTCTTAAGCCACCCCCAGCAGTACTGGTTTGTGCGTTTGCCTAGAAGGCCCTGGAAAAGAAACCTCAGCTCAGAGTAGCAGGTCTTTGCATGTGACTCGAGTGGCTTGGTTAGAGGCAGATGTTTTAGGTGGAAGGGGATTTACTGTGAACAGAAGCAGCCTTTGTTTTCATAAAGCACGTTAGTGATTGCCTTCCTCTGTCATTGCCAAGGACTCTATGAGGTGAAGTTTGAATGATCATGTTTTTTTTTGGGGGGGGGGGGGCTGAAGGAAGAGCTCCAACTGTTCCCATACCTAGATTTCACAGGCCTCAGTAACTCTGAAGGGTGTCCCCAGCCCTGCTTTGTGCAAAACATGAATTTACTTAAAATGTACACATATGTGCATGTGCTCAATGTAGAATATTTAAATGTATTTTATTCAAGCTTATTATTTTGTATATGGAATACATTTTATTTGTGTACACTGAAGCTAGATATTAAAGATGCATGTTGAGACCATGGGGCTGGAGTACATGTGCAAATAACAGAAGAGGATGTCTGGTGAATATAACACTACCAAAAACCATGACTTTAGGATGAAAAAGAGTGTCATTTACACAAGTATCGCTTTCAGTACTTCCGGATTTCTGCATACCTTAATGGCATTCATGAAAAGTCACTGCTTAGCTGCTGCACATGAAATGTAACGACTTGTCTGAAATATTTACAATACTTTTATGTACTAATTTTAACACTTTTTTACACACGTCATGCATAGTTGTTTACTGTTTTTATATTATGTATATATGAATGTCCTGCATTGTTTGAGTTGTAAATTGAACATTTTGTCATTTTCTAATAAAATTAATTTGAAAGGAACATTGTAATTTATTCTATTTTCAAATGTCTACAAATGCTTATATAATGTTGGTGACACCATTGTTAATATTTTGTTGATACCTGTGTTAAAGGATTAACCCACTAAAATTTTATAAAGATCAATACAGTCAAATCCAGTCAAATGATTAAGATGTGTTGAGCAGGGAAATCTGAAAACTGTGTTGGATTCTGGCCTTCCAGGACTGGAGTTGGGCACCTGAGGGATAGACCATGTCAGCATCACAGATGGCACCGTTAGTAATAAAACTACTACACCCAGTGTGCACTAGGTGCTACCCACTTCCGGGCTTTGGGCCAGCTGATTTCCGGCGTTAATAGCTAAATATGCTGCCGTCAGTCTAGAGCAGGGTCTGCTGCTTTTTTCCGGCGATGATAATCATCCCTTCGGAATGAAATGCATCACGTAACGGTTCCCCGATAGAAAAAGATCGATGTTTTAGTGTTTAATATCGTTTTGTTTCTTTGTCGATTTTACGTCGCCCGTGTTTTAAGCTGACGTTTAGAAGGGGGAGATTTATAGGTATTAGTGCATTTTGGCTCCTCTACCCTGATGCACAATGGTGGTGTGAATCGCGAAGTCCTGCTCCAGTCCATGCCGCCGCTCGTCCCGGCCGCGTAGCGCCCGTCCGCGCATCCCCATCGCGCCGGCCGGCCGCTCGTACCCGGCGCCTGTCGCCTCGTCCACACGGCGGCGTCGCCGTCCTCAGCTCCGGCCGACGTCTGGACGTTAAATCCGCAGCCCCCGGAGTGGAGGTCACTGCGTGGTTTGCGGGCTGATCTACAGATCCGACCCCGTGTATCGCTGCACTGTTATCCTTGGTGGTAGACGCCGAGCCGTCAGGGTCGTGTCGCCTCCGATGGGCGCCCGTCTCGCCGCCCGTTAGGTGCCGTTTTATTGCTGGTTTGATGTGGCGGTGAGGCGCGTTTGTTGGCAGGCGTGCTGGTGTAAAGATTACGGTGAGGAAGGCGAGGGCGAAACTGTGAGGGGGTCGCCCGTTTCCTTACCCCCTCCTCCTCCCCGACGATCTAACGCTCCTGATAGAGAAGCATGACCCCGCAGAAAGACCCCGACACGGTGAGTCCTGGGATGCGGGCCGCACAGCTGGCCAGTCGCCTGCTTTTAATTTATGTGCCTGTGTTTATAGCATCGCCTTAGTCTCTGTGTGTGTGTGTGTGTATAGCATCGCCTTAGTCTGTGTGTGTGTGTGTGTGTGTGTATAGCATCGCCTTAGTCTGTGTGTGTGTGTGTTTATAGCACCACCTTAGTCTGTGTGTGTGTGTGTTTATAGCACCACCTTAGTCTGTGTGTGTGTGTGTGTGTTTATAGCATCGCTTTTGTGTGTGTTTATAGCATCACCTTAGTCTGTGTGTGTGTGTGTTTATAGCATCGCTTTTGTGTGTGTGTGTTTATAGCATCGCTTTTGTGTGTGTGTCTGTGTGTTTATAGCATCGCTTTTGTGTGTGTGTGTGTGTTTATAGCATCGCTTTTGTGTGTGTGTGTGTGTTTATAGCATCGCCTTAGTCTGTGTGTGTGTGTGTCTGTGTGTTTATAGCATCGCTTTTGTGTGTGTGTGTGTGTGTTTATAGCATCGCTTTTGTGTGTGTGTGTGTGTTTATAGCATCGCCTTAGTCTGTCTGTGTGTGTGTGTTTATAGCATCGCCTTAGTCTGTGTGTCTTGCTCAATGGATGGGAAGTGCGACAGCATGGGGGGATGGGTATGATGATATGGGGGGGTGGGGGGGTTAAGTGGAACGGCACAGAACTACACAAACGCACATGCAACCTGTTTCCTGGGTCGCCATCTGCCCGCTTCCTAATTTTCGGATTGCTCCAAATTTCGCAGAGGCGCACAGGCGCGATTCCCTCTCTTGCCGTTCTAGTGGCCCCCAAATCTTATTATAGACCCCCAAGGCAATCTGTCTGCCCAAATAATTTGATCCCTGGGGGCATCAGCAAGAGGATGGGGACTTTGAGATGAGGTGTGCCATTATTAATGTCTTGATGAAATTTTGCAAAAAGCTCTTGTCAGGTCACAGGCTTTGGTGTGTGTGTAAGGAGGTGGGTAGTCTTTTTGTCTTCCAAATTTAATGTTAGTGGCCATTGACTGGCTCGATGTTAATCTTAATATAATTCAACTGTTGGAAGTCTGATGTTCAGCCTTAAGATTTGTATTCACTTGTGACTGTAAAGGTAGAGTGTATTTAAAACTGTTATTATTGGGTGCAGGGTAAAATAAGTTGTCCAGCTAGGCTTGACTCGTTGTTGCTGGGGGCTATGGGCAGATTTTCACATTCTGCCGGGGGGGGGTGGTGGTGGGGGCTTGGCTTGCTGGCTGGGCGTGTGGCATGATCATGGCTCCACGGGGCCAACGAATCGCCGTGGCACCGTCAGCCCAACAGGGAAGGGCCGTAATGAGCAGCTGTGTGGGTCTTCTCCTACATCTGAGGACAATGGCTCCGTGTGTTGGAGAGCATACCGGGGTTAGCTCTGGTGTCGTGCATCCCACCGTACTAAGCCCCTCTGTCTAATGAAGTCATGTATGCCGACGGCAGAGGACGGCCCACTCTTCTGCAGGAAATGCTTTGTGCTTTGTCAAGGGACTTCAGTCTAGTATTTACATGATGCACTTGGATGCCATTATTTAAGGAGACCCTGGGGTTTTTAAATTGCTTAGAACAAAGGGGGGAAAATATAGCTGTCTTTTTTTGATGATCCCATGAAGGGTTCTTGCTGAGAGTGGCACCTGTCCAAAAGTCCTGTATTAGCGAATCGTTTACCTCATGCTGTGAATTAGGTGGGTCAGGGCCAAATCGGGTACCAGATTTACACAACCTACAGAGCCAGATGGAGTGTAGCAGAGGGGTCAGGAGTTGGCCCTGGCAGGTGAGTGTGTGCTGGAGAGGTCAGGGCTAATTTTTGTCATCAGCAGTGCTGGCTGCTCTTGACGCACTGCTTCTCTTACCCCAGCAGGGGGTTCCTAATCCGTTTAGGTTACAGGTGCTTGCCTGTGGAGGCAGTCAACTTTGGTACATAGAACTGTCTTCATGTTTGGCTGTTTTTTGGTCCCTGTGAGCCGGATTGGGCTGTTAACCCATCACTCAGGAACCATCACTCAGGAGAACTCTAGTGGGTGTCTTGGAAACGGAAACCCCAACTTAATATGTGTTGACTTGGGGGGGGGGGGGGGGTATTTGTCATTGTTGGAGCCATTTCAGTTGTAGAGTTAAGCTGCACCAACCATCCAAAGCAGGTAGAACCAACATGATATAAAAGGCTCAGCTATGTAGCACAAAGCACCAGAATGTGTGGCTCCCTAGGACACGCCCAGGTCATTCATAATTAATGAGCATGGCCGGGGTTGCCTGGGAGGCGGGGGTGCGGCCCTGGGTGCCTGGGGCCGGATCCCATTTAGGCTGTTGAATCACATTGCCGATTTGATGGCTCATTTTTTTTTTTTTTTTTAGTAGTTCCCTTTAAAAGGTGCATGTTTTCATTTGAGCTCAGTTCACCAGCACCCGCCCGAGAGGGTCATTTCCATAACCGCAGTGAATAGGACCCTTCTCTGCTAAAGCTCGCAGGTGCACCGTGGCGAGGAGAAGCTGCCCGTACTCGGTTGTGGTGTTGGGCCCATGTACTTGCAAACCTAAAAGGCCGCCGGTTTCCAGGTGAACCTTCGGCTGATTCTGGTCAGCGGGAAGACGGAAGACTTTGCGTTCTCCCCCGACGATTCGGCGAGTGACATCGCAAAGCACGTCTTCCACAACTGGCCCCTGGGTGAGTCTGCTTGGTGGGGGTGGGGCTTCCATCAGCAACTGGCCCCTGGGTGAGTCTGCTTGCTGGGGGGGGGGCTTCCATCAGCAACTGGC
>JAODKL010000002.1:11503860-11519749 GCA_026780765.1 Petrocephalus schoutedeni
GCCGCCGCCGAGACGCTCGTCTTGTTGCCGGTTCAGCCCTCCGTTGATGAGGCCCCTTTTTCCAACTAGGGGCCTGTTGTTTTTTTAAGCTTCTCCCAAATAGATTCCTGCTGTCAGGAGCGGACCGATGTGCTCCCACCCCCCCCCCTTATTTTTTTTGGCTCTGCATAGACACTTTTCAATTCAGCGGCCATGTCGTTTCGAGTGGACACACTCCAGCGGTGTGATGGAACCCCATGCCCCCCTGCCGGGGGGGGAGGGGGTGTCACGTGTGGCCCTCCCCATGCCATAAAGAGCGGCCGGTTCCAAGATGAATCCTCAGCTGTCTTATTTGTATTATATGTTGGGGATTACATGGGCCATTTGACTTCCTGTCTGGACAATAACACTGATTAAGTAACAGGGGAAGTCTGCTTCCTCTGGGGGGTAACCTAACCCCCCAAATCGCACCTCCCCCTGGTTTCTGAAAGAGCCGCAGGGGCAGGTGTGAACAGAATAGTCTGTGTTCGTCAGCATGGAAGACAAGCGACCCAAAGACCAGACTTTGGGAGGAAGCAGGTTGCACTTTTTTTTTTCTTTCATGGGGACTTGGCAGGGCTTTTGCACCATCCCTTGCCCCCCCCCCCCCACCTCCATCAGCTCTGACAAATTCTTATGCCTTGCCTCATCCTTCTCCGGGCAGGGAAAAGAGTTCCAGTGCCTGCAGGCATCTGCCAAAGTTGTGCTGGATTTCTGGCCAAGGAAGGAATGCAGCAGGAGATGGAGCCACATCTTTCTCTTCTCATTTTAATGACCACCGATATTTCCACAGCCCACCCCCTGGGCCCTCTCAGCCCCACCATAAGTGATCCAGTTGTGCGGAACAGAAACCCTGTGGGTTGGAATCCCAAAGAAAATGTCGGGACCTTAAATAATGGAAGCTGAGCTGGCCCTTCTCCACCGAGGGAGGTGTCACGGTGGGGATGCTGCACTGAGGTGGGGGGGACCTCTGGTTTGTCTGCTGTCATAGCTTGCGGTTTGTCAGTGGTGGGGAGGAAGTGTTTTATTAGGGTATGGCGGAAGGCTTGCGAGGACCACATCTGTCTTAGCACCCAATTAGCGTGCATCTGTTACCCCTACATATGTCTCCCCCCCCCTCACCGGTAGCCTGCTTCTGCCTACAGCAGTCTTATCTACACTCAGCTTAAGAAACTGGACAAAAATCCACCGATTTTTTTAGACAAGGTCAGCTGTCTGCTCATTGAATTCTGGCAGAGCAGCTAAGACCCCCAGCACCCCTCAACAATGACCATGTGTATTAAAAAACCATCAGGATCAGTACTTTGAGTTCACAAGGACTGCTGTGTTTCCTGGAAACCAGAATTTTTGGAGCAGGCCATCTTTGAAAGTTCAGGTACCCTCCCTACATGCATGCGTACCGCTGTACATGTGCTGACATAGATTATGACACTCTCACACTCCATAAAATACTCACAGAATCCCTGTTCATGGGTTCAGGGGTAACCAGTCTTTTGCAGAGAGAAACATATGACTTAACATCTGCTGTCCTGTTGGGCGGGTGATCAGAACTGGCCGCTTATTGGTGACAGCGCCTTTTGGGAAAGTTGGAACGTGCTGACATATTTGGGAATGTTTACAGAGGGCTTTGTTCACTGAGGGTAAGAATCTTTAATTTTCCTTTTGGGGAGCCGACTCTCTTCTGAGATATGATCGCTCCCATTTGTGTGAGCGCCTGCGGTCCTGCACGGGGCTCACTTCCGAATGTCAGCTGAGTGGTTTTCAGCCTGCGTTTGGGATGGATGTGGGGAGGCGTCTGACGGACATTCCAGGTGATAAATCTCAGTCGCTTCTTTGGTCCTCAGCCACCGGCAGGGAAGAGGGAGTGATGGAAAGTACACATGGGGGAGAGGAGAGAGCTGGCTGCGTGTTTGCGTGCATGCAGGAAGGGGTGTGCATGTGTGCCGGGAAGTCTGTATGTGTGTGTGTTTGTGTGCATGTCCATATGTATCCTGGGTCATAAAAGAACTACAGCAGGAACCGTGCTCCTGTTGAACTCCTTACTCCAGGACCCTCCCTTCTCCGCATGCAGGGTTTTTCCATGCTGACCTCTGGCTAAACTTCTTTCCAAAGCACTATTTCCACAAATTCCGCAATTAGGCCCATACTTAAGGCTATGTTATATTCTTTCATTCCATACTTGTAATTGCCTTAGAGTGTGCTTACTTCTCTCGCTTTGTGCTTCTGTGACACTCTTCCCGGGTCTGAGTCAAGGATTCCTCTCAAATTCTCTGCGCTGAAGTGCTCGTAAGCCATGGACACTGCTAGTCGGTCAGCCCATGTGGTGCCCTAGGCGAGCTTCACTGTCTATTTTCATTTTGTCTCGGGGGGGGGGGGCACCCTAGGCGGCTAGGTTGACCAGCCTTGTGTTCGATGACTGCATCTGAGTAGCGATTGGTTGCTGGTGTCTGAAGTGGACTGGAGTGACCCCACCCCCACTGCGCCTGCATACATATGTCCTCACCACACCGGCCTCCAGACAAGTGGCTCTGCCCTGCCAAGGTCCCTCACTTGTCCCTACACCTTTTAAGGGCCTGTGGACCATATATAAGGACGGTTTGTCAGGACCCTTGACCCCTCGTCTCTCTTATTGCCCTGTTTTCTTCCCTCTTTATTCAGCCACACACTGGCCGGGCCGTGAGAATTGGCTCTCTTTCCAGAGCGGAGGCAGGTGGTGTCTTGCTGCATGTTTTCCGTTACTGTCCCTCAGAGGCACACGCTTCCTACCACAATGCCACAGGCATGGTGCGTGTGACAGCGACTGCCTGGCTGAGCACTTTATGAGCCTCTGGCTGTTTTTAAAGTGTGACAATGTGTACACACCCCTGAAAAGGAGCGTGGGACAGAGTGGCTCGGCAGGCTGGAGGCAGCCAGGCGGGGCTCCCTACAAGAGATCCTTTACAGGCCTGGGGGGGGGGTGAGACATACCAGGGGTCTTTCTTTGCACAAGGTTTTCAGAATCCAGGGAACATCACAGACCTTCAAAGTGTGGCTGTCCTGAGGGCGTAAAAACACGCTGGCCTGGTGTCGGCTCGGTGCTGCTGCACGCAGTCTTTGAGGGAACTTCCCCAGAACCCTGGCACCAGTGCCAACTTTACCACAGCACTGCCTTTTTATTTCCTTGACATCACTCCAGAATGACTGTAAAATCCCCTTATTCTTTCATTACGATGAGCGGTATTATTGTGGCATTATTTCAGTTCTGGTTCAATTTTGTCCTATGTCGAGGAAGTTATGGATTTGCTTGTATCTCTCATACCTGTTCAATCCCTAAAGGACAGTTACGGTCTGGGCTGCACTGCTATTAAAAATCAGTCCCGGACTTTGGGGTTTCTCCGGATACATTTTGACATTTCGGGGGTGTAGGGAGAGTCCCCATCATAAAACTTGCCTAGCATGGGGGGGGGGTGTCCCCTAACAATAAATATTGGTGTTCCACTAACCCATCGACCCACCAGGAAAATGCTTGGCATAGCAGATGGTCAGTCCAGGCCTGATTAGGGCTTTAAGATGTCACATGTGTGGGGTGTGTTTTTTTTTACCATTTCAGCACTTAATTCATGTTTAAAAAAACATAAAACTTTCTTTCTCTGGATCCCTGGAGGAATTGGAGCGGCCTCTCAGGTCCTTCGACGAGGTGACCTCTCCTTAGCGTGGAGCAGTGCGAGGTCGGACCAAAGAGCGGCCGGTAAAGGGCCGCGCCTGTTGGCGGTGCGCCGCATTTCAGTGCGTGGCGTGTTTTTTTTTCAGTGTTTTCTCGGTGGCTGTATTCGGGACAAGTTCACGCTGTGAGGAAATGGGACCCGCCGGATAGCCTGTGTGCAGAAGAGGGGAGGGGGAAACCGGCACGCAGACCACACGCACACGCACAGATGCACAGAGTCACAGGAATGGAGTAACCCATAAATAAGTGGACATATAGGGGCCAGGGGAGGGGACCCGAACAGAGTAATATAAAACAGAACCAAGGCAGAGGACAAACTCCAGAGAAAACGTCCTGCCGAGCAAAACCAAAAACAAGCAGGTGGCTCTGCTGCCTCTCAACACGGAAGACTGGGTTGGCTGATAAAACCCTTAAGACTTAGCAACCATGCCTGGAATTCTCGCTGACGGTCAGGGTCACGGGTCATAGGAGCTCTGGAAGCTGTTATGGATATCTCACTCAGCATCCAAACTATTTGGATGCATGTGAGGCCTATTGTAAGACACAAGACACAAAATATGCTCCTGCTGGTGCCCACTAGTGCGCACAGACTTTGATCTGAGATCACTTCCTGGTTTAGGTGGGTGGGTGTTCCCTCAAGGCCATAAGTTGGGGCAATCTGCAGAAGCCCCTGGTGAACTTCTCCTCCATGGACTGTATCTTCTCTGGTCTGTTGAGCTCCCTGGGAGCACCCGTGAGCCTGGCACACGCAGACCGGGTTCCTTTGCAGGCCCAAGCGGGTTCTAACGTGTCCCCCTGCTTGGATTCGGGCTCCTGGATGATACATCACTCTTCCATGTATCTCCACGCCACCTGCTCCCTCCTTGGCAATCTGGAAGGTTCTCTCTCAAAGAGGCGCGCTGTGAACACTCGTCACCTCTCCGTGCCCGAACACGCCAGAGAGAACGGAATGCACGCTCTTCGCCGGCGGTAATTGGGGCGGTATCGGGGTTCTGTCTGGGCTGCGGCTTAGGAAGTGAACATGTGTGAGTGTTGTGGGTGGAATGGAGAGGAGTCCTGCCCTTGGGCAACTGAAGCTGGCACTGAAAGCCTGGAATATATCTGCAAAAATGTAAACCACTATGGGTCAAAGCAATTGATAAGTGAATAAATAATGAAAGTGAAGGAGGCCTGGTTTATGGGCACTGGTGCTACCATTTCAGATATGGGTTACCACTGGGACCACCCTGAGGGGTACAATCTGGAGCAAGGGGATTAAAAGCTGCCAGGGGGGTCTGGGAGTGGGGACTGGAGCAGGACAGGTCCAAAACAACCGCTCCACTGTGCTCTGGTCGGGCGATTAGCCCAGGGGCCACATTCCAGCTGGATTCCTGCTCAAGGGTGTTTTTTTATTGCTTTTCATTCAGCCTCAGAATCACTAACTCTTAAACTACAAGAAAGGGATGGAAAATGCAGCCGCAGCAGCTTCCTATAGCCAGCTACCTTTTTTTTTCAGGATGGAGTCACCCCGACCCCCCCCCCCCCACCAGAAGATTGAAAGTTTTCCTGTCATTTGTAACAATTTGTGGAGATGCTGATTAGACCAAAGAGAAGAGTAAGTTAGCGTTAGCTGAAGAGAGAGAGCTGGGATAGAGTTAAATCAACGCGGTTCTCCCCTGACATACGCAGTCTGGTCCACATGATCGCAAACACGTCCTGGCTTACAGACTTTAGCTCCCTGTGGCGCTGGTGTGACACTGTTGAAATGAGACGTGGAGCAGTTGGCCCACACATCTGCACACCCAGAACCTCTCTGTCTCCCCCCCATAAGCTAAGCTGTTTCAGGAAATTGTTGAGGTCAGATAGAATCCTCATTTTGGTTCCAAGTACAAACCTGGCCTCAGCTGATGCAACATGAGCCCCTATTGAGAGAATTGCATGGTTATTCACTGAGAAATGTACACTTCTGTATGTAAATTATACAACTGACTACAAATTACTTTCTTTGGTTCACAAGTAGATCCATCATGATAGCCATGTTTTCACAATAATAAACTGGTTATTGGTTATAATTTTCTGTTGATTTGGTAAAGAGCATAATGACAACAGCCATGAGTTTGAAGTCCTTTGGGGTAGAATGAGCAGCTAATACACACTCATTCAAAATAAAGCTGTCGCTAGATTGGCCTGAATAATAAAAGGCATTTTTGGAGATCAGGCCTGGCTCCTCCAAGTGCTGGGACACCAGGCCTGGGTCCTACAAGGGCTGTGACACCAGGTCTTGGTCTTCCAAGTGCTGAGACACCAGGTCTGGGTCCTACAAGGGCTGTGACACCAGGTCTTGGTCTTCCAAGTGCTGAGACACCAGGTCTGGGTCCTACAAGGGCTGAGACACCAGGTCTGTGTCCTACAAGGACTGAGACACCAGGCCTGGGTCCTACAATGGCTGAGACACCAGGTGTGGGTCCTACAAGGCTTGGAATATCAGGGGTGAATAACAATGGGTACTTGACCGTGCTTGTTTTCTCGTGTACCTATTTTATGTCATCTTCCATTGTCTAAGACCAGTTCCAGTATTAATTACACAAGTACAGAGAACGGAAAAAAATTCCAGATGTTGCTCTTGCCCCATCCCAAATATCAAGGACACATCGGTTGCATCCTGGCTGAACAAGACCAATTCCATGATTCATTGCACCGCAAGTTTGTTCTTGGAAGGCAAGTCATCAAGACCAGTACCAGTCAAGTATGATCTTTAAGTTCTTGGTATGGAGATTCACCCCAGGTCTGGGTCCTTCAAAAGCTGGGAGTCCAGGTTTGCTCTCCCTTCAAGAGCTGGGAGATCATGCAGGAGCTTTTGGGGCCTAGGAAACCAGGGCTGGCTACTCCAAGGGCTGGGACAGGCCTGGATCTTTCCTGATGATGTGTTATGTAAGCTGCCTCTGCTCACTTGGCACAGGGGTTGGATCTTACTTTTCTTATCTGAGAGTGGACCACATCAATGTGGGGGTCAGTGTCCGCAGTCCCTCTCCTGCTAGTATTACATCTAGGGCTTTCGTCTTCGAATGTGATCGCAGAGGAGAGCTGGATTTCCACTGACGCAGAGAAACAAAGAGGGTGGCTTCTTTCATAACTGATCAATGTTTTTCTAATTAGAATTCTAGGGGGACGCTCTGACGCGAGGATGCTTTGTATGTGCTTTTCTTTTGTCAACTGCCAGTTTTCCAGACTAAGTCACAATAACTTAAATTCCTGGATGAAAAGAGAGCAGTCCTCTCTTTTCCCAGATGTCTCGGGCCATTCTTCTGTGTTAGAATAGAGATGGATGAGTGTGGGACAGTGGTGGGAGTGGGGGTTGCAACACTGACTGGGGGGGGGCGCATTTGGTTTCACTCCGAGGTGTGAATATGAGCTAGAGAGCCAGAGGAACCCCAGCGCCCATGGTTCGAGTTTTGGCTCTTGTCTGGAACATTCCAGATTCTGGGAGGCTCCCAGTTAGGACGCTATTGTGCTGCTGCCCTGATGCATACTAGGACTGAGCAGTTTGGCGGGTTGGGGGGGGCGGGTTTCAAATTCCACATCTATTCATTTAGGGGTGCGAAGAGACCTGGGATAGGTCAAGGTCAGGGGGCTTGGGACCTGGTTTTTGGCAGGGGCATAGGAGTGAACACCACTGCCCCCCAGTCACCAAGCCACCACAACGGCCCCATCACCTACTGGTGCTGACCTCTCCCTCACCTCTACCTGTCTCCACTGAGTTCTCTTAAACAATTTGTGCAACCTGATTCTATGATACAGACTTGAAATATATCTGAACACTACAGTTGCTCTAAATTATTTTGACAGTAATATTAAACGCCATGTGACTAAACTTCGCCAAAGCCCAAAAGCACGAATCCTTTGTCCTTGGCATACTCTAACACACGCTGATATCTAATTTAAAGAAGATTCCATCACCTCCAGCAACACACCTTTGCATACCACACCCTTACGGAGGACTGAGAGGTTGTATTTCAAATAGCCTCTGGGATTCTCTGAAACTGCAGTACTGTATTAAGTGTCTGACAAATGTGCTGTTTATCTGTCTCCCCAGTTACTATTTAAAGACAAAAGCCTTTTGAGCAATTGTTCCTCGGCGGCAGGGAACATCTTATTCCACGCACAAGGGTGTTAAATCATAATTGGACTGATTTACTGAATAAGGGCAATAATGATTCACATCGAGTGGGGTGGAAGGATCGCTTTTTCTGAAAATACGGGTTCCGTGGGCGCTAGGACCGCGGGGACTAGCAGTGTAGCGTTTAACTGAGAAAACAGTGTCGGATGCTTCCAACACCATAAACGCGAAGCTGCTGAGACTCGAAATAAGAGGCGCTTGAGAACGAGCCTCGGCTCGGCTCGGATCGGATCGGCTCGGCTCGGCTCGGACAAATACGGCGGAGTCAGGGGGAGCCGTAAGTCTGGAATTCAGACCTGTCATACTGGGAAATGAGATGGAAGTTTGCTGGAGAACCACGATACCCAGCGCTTTTTGCGAAGAGGAAGGCGTGAACAAGATTTAATTACAAAGATTTATGAAACTTATTTCGGCCAACTAAACGGTAATGTTTAATAAGCGTTTTTCTTCATTATCGACATTTTAAATTACACGTCACTCCATGTGATCACGCGATCAATGATTAATAGCGGGGATATGTTTCATACTGAGTTGAATAGTCATAAGCACATTAATACAATTTAGTAAGCCAAGGTACAGCGTAAACTTTTTTTATGCGGACGCTGATCAGTAACTTTTAATTTAGAATTGGAGTATGATAAAACTGCATTCTGACTTGGGAAGGGGCGTGGGGTGGCTGTCATCGTCCGCCTCGAGATGCAGTCGTGGAGCTTGGATTAGTAACGTGTAACTCGTCAGTTATGTTAATAGTTCATCCACAAGGAAATGAACCAAGGTCTCCGCAGTCAGAAAGACCAGACTAGGGTCCTCAGCAAATTGCACGTTCTTGTGGTCAAAAGTTGTCTTTGTCGAAGTGGTTAATATAATAGGGCACACATCATGTGTGGGATACATATTGCCATCCTATGAATGATGTAAAATATGGAAATATGTGCTTGCAATGCAAAACAAAGGGCAATGCGTTTCTAAATAGAAAAAAAAACAATGCCGTAAAATATTTTAAATAAATATTTTCGTTATCTATTAAATTCCACTGATATTTTAATAATCAAGCATTATTGTCCCGAATGTGTGGGGAAATACACCATCCACATTCCAGTCTTATGCACTCGCCTTCACAAACACCAACTGGTGGTCTGAGGACAAGCTGGTATGTGGCTGTTCCCGAGTTTTCCATAAGTTGTTGTTGTTATGGTTTTGACATTATCAGGAGACGCGATCACGTCTGTGAGTGCGCTTGTGCGTGGCGCCGTGCTGTCATGTGCCAGTCTTGTGCCATGCGGGCGCCTGGTTGAATGTGTGTGTGTGTGCATACGTGGGAGTGTGATGTGGTGCCTGGTAGTTACTGGTTCAGATTCCTGGAGTGTGATAATTAAATTCTCCAGCATAACATCCACCCGTGCAAACGGGGAACTCCGTAGTTCTGAGAGCTTTGGATCCCATTAATTGATGGCGTAGCAATAATTCGGGAGTTTTGCGATGACATATACAGGGATGCAAAGGATGTTCTAAGATGTGAGGTCTAAAAATGATCTGATTTACTGCGGTTAGGTGCATACAGGGCCACAGGGCGGTGGATGATTCTATATTCTCCAGGCATCACTTACAGTTCCTGTACCAGGAGAACCTTTAAGTCTTTAAGATTTAGGTTTCAGTGCATTTCTCAATACATTTCTCAGCATACAGTTATATACATTTGCTGAGACATTATTAATCTCACAATTGAAGTTGAACCCATGTATTGTCGGCTGAGTAGTGGATTTCCTGACTGATGGATTGCAGAGAGAAAGAGTTAATGGTTTCCTCTCTAAGGCTCTTCATTCACGCCTGTTCACATGTTATGTCTCTCTCATGTTATGCTTACTAATGCTGGTGGTAGTAAAGATACAGATAGCCACGTTGCCAGATTTTCTTATGATTGTGTCATTGTTATCCTTGTTCAGGAGGAGGAGGTCTTTGGGACTGGGATGTCTTGCTGTGTGTTTCCTAGCCTAAGGAGTCTTTCTAACAGAGAATGCTGGTGATCCCTGGTTCATGTCCTTGCAATGTTTCTTATCTGTAAAACAAATTTCCATTTTGGGTGCATTTATGCTATTATCTACAGTGAAATACAGCTGAGAAAGCTGGGTCAGACAGTCCCTGGAGAAATGGGAGTTGAGGACCTTGATGAAGGGACCTATAGTGAAATCACTCTGCCGACGACGAGATCTGAATCAGCAGCCTTCCGATCACAAGCACAGGATCCTAACCCACCGAGCTTCACATTAACGCTCTTTTGCCCACTATTGTATTGCAAATACCTAAAATGTCTGAATCACATTTACCAGTAAACCTCTGGTCCAGTAGGGAATTTGCCTGTTTGTGATTTTAGCTGGATATGGGAATCTCTGGACCAGGAAATTGGCTTTTTGTCAACAGGCGATTAGCTGCCACGGTGAAGAGGTCATGGAACAGGTGGCTTAACATTTCATAAGTGCAAAGGCTGCGTAGACAGCCTGTTTGTGTCAAGCCTATTCCTTTACTAGATTGTTCGATCCCACTGGGCCAAACCTTTGGTTTCCCCACACTTGAACCAAATTGGACTAGAGCAAAATCGTCCGTTAAAGTGTCATTTGTGATTCTGCTGATTTCTGTATTTTGGGCTTCTTCAGAAAGAGGTAATTCATTTGCCGACAAACGTCATACCTCACCTTTGTTGTGGTTTGATCTTATTGGTTCCGTCAGGGAGTACAGAACCCTTACTGCAAAGCAGCACTTACAAATTTCCATTGTTAACTCTGGACCAATCAGGTGACCCCCAAACACCGGTCACATAAATGCCTTATCTCTGTTTACAGAACAAAGACAGCAGCTCACAGAAGGAAACCCCACCCACATGTGGCATAAGGGGCATGTGCCCCCCATACAGCTTAGTTACTGCAGGTTTGGGGATGCAGGGTAAATCTGGGTGGGTCCCCTGGACATGGTGCAGCCCCTCCCATGAGAGTCCTGCAAGGCTCCCTGCCTCGGCTTGCTCTGGGAAGCTTTTAGACACCTGCTCTTGCCTTTGTCCCTGGGGGATTTGGGAGGCGGGTCTGGGGTGGGGGGGTTGGAGTCCAGACTCTTAGAGATTCTGTGGGGGGCGGGGCTAAGGTTTCAGACACTTAGAAGTTCTCCTGTTTCCCTTGGTCTCTGGCATTTCACTGCACACAGGACATGCAGCTCAGGATCTCGTAATGCTACACACACGTGCACACACACACGCAGGCACTCGGGTGGTTCATGGCCGCATGCCACAGGACTCCGCCGTACCCCAGGGTACTTTCACAAAGAGAAAAAAACATCCACCCAAGACATCCGTGCCTCTCACACACCTCAGCAAAGTCTGCCTTTCATATCCAAAAAAAACCAACACGCAAACCCGTAAACACGCACACTCACGGGAATCCTCACGTTTGCGGGAAGGTGGCCCTATGCACAGAATCGCGTGCGCACACGGGCCGGCGCGTATCTAATGTGCATTCAGGGGGACCGATGAGCCTCCGCTGCTCCACACAGGGGATCCAGATTGGCTCCGTCTCCTCTCCTCTCACCTCCCGAAGCCTCGGAGCCCCAGGCCAGATCCTCCTCCCCGTTCCAGCGGGGGGTTCGATCCGTTGGCAAGCCATGACTCTTCCAGTCAAACTCCCCCCCCCCCCCCCCCCAAGGTCGACGCTTGTGAGCTGGGTCAGGTTTGATGGAAAGGGGGCCCCCCGGAGGAGGAGGGCGAACAAGGGCTGCTTTGTTGGTCTGGAAGGATATAAAAGAGGTGGATCTCAGGCCCGAGCAGCGATACAGAGTGGCGCCGTATGGGCGTGGAGCGGCCGGGATCTGGGATCATATGATCCGGGATCATATGCCCCCTGTACCCCAGGGCTCCACCTGTAACGGGCAAAAGGAGCCGGTGTGAGCCCCCCCCCCCCCCCCCGNNNGAGCCCCCCCCCCCCCCCGGCCTTATCACATGTTTCCAATTAACGACATATCTGTGCGAAAGGCTTATTTATCAAGTACTGTTTTGGGACAACAGACTTTTCCGGTAATTGAGGGATAAGTGGATTCATCTGCCTGCGCGTCGGCGTGCATCTGCCTGCGCGCGTGCTGGTCCTTACGCATATAGTCACTGCCCTCCTGTGGCGGAGACAAGCGTCTGCACCAGAGTGTCTAGGGAAACTTAAACTTTTATTTGTGTTTGTACTCTGAGCTGAATATGGTGGTGGTGGTGGGGGGGGGGGATTGGCTGGCCTACGGCGGCTGACCGCCATGCCGGGATCTCCTGGGGATCTGAGAAGTGGTTGCAGGCTAAATGATGAACTACTCCTGCTGTCAGCTGTCAAGTTCAATTTGCATGTATTTTCTGAGCATTGACTTGCAGATTGAGCTACTCGTGCGGCTGGGTGTGTCAGTGGGACGACCCAGACCCTAGAACAGAGTCCCTTCTGTGTGTCTGTAACCCTGACTGGCCAAGACTGTCACATGACATTCATTTTATTTACTTTACTCCCTAATTGCAGGTCAGTGTTAGCCCGGCCATGACAGCACATCTGGGAGCTGCAAGCTACTGTCTTTTCTCCTCTGTGCTTCTGCTGCTGTTTCCCTCCACGGCACCATTCCCTGGGCCCCCCGACCCACACCAAGCCCACCACCCCTCCCTGGTGGCCCACGCCCCCCAATCCCTGTCCCGCTCCCACTTTAGTGCTCAGGCCCAGCTGGACTTCAGCACCCACTGCAATGCCAGCTGCTACCACAAGGAGTTCAGGGCAGAGGTACTGACTGAGCAGCTCGCGTTCGAGACGCTGTATTCTGACGGCTCCCGCACGCTAACTACCATTGACCTAGAGGTCGGGGATGGGGATGAAGCTGATCAGAGCACTGCAGTTCAGCCTCCCACCACAAGGGGCAACCAGATCTTTTCCACATGGCACAGGAGGCGGAAGCGGCAGATCTACGGTGCCGACGGCCGCTTCAACATCCGCGGAGACCACTTTCTGCTGGATTACCCCTTCTCCACAGCAGTGCGCATATCGACAGGCTGCACGGGTGTTTTGGTGTCTCAGCGACATGTGCTCACTGCCGCCCACTGCGTGCATGATGGAAAGGATTACGTAAAAGGAGCCCGCAAGCTGAGAGTAGGGTTTCTGATGCCGCCACCTACCAACAGCAGCCGCCCCGGGAAGCCTCTGCTGCGCTGGGTACGGGTTCGACGGACACGGGTCCCCAAGGGCTGGATTCAGGGGCCACAGGATGCCAGCATGGATTTTGACTATGCCTTGCTGGAGCTGCGCTGGCCTCACCGTCGTCCCTTCATGCGCCTCTCAGTGGCGCCCTCCTCCAAGAACCTGGCAGGCCGCCGGATCCACTTCTCAGGGTTCGACAGCGACCGGCCGGGGGAGCTGGTGTACCGATTCTGTCCCGTGGAAGATGAGTCCAACGACTTGATCTACCAGCACTGTGATGCCCGGCCAGGGGCCAGTGGGTCAGGGGTGTATGGCCGTGTGTGGGATCGCGTCCTGGATCGCTGGGAGCGCAAGGTCATCGGCGTCTTCTCCGGCCACCAGTGGCTGGAGATTGACGGCGAGAGCCGCGACTTCAACGTGGCCGTGCGCTTCAGCCCACTCAAATTCGCCCAGATTTGCTACTGGGTGCATGGCAATCATGTGGACTGCAGTCAGGACTGAATTGGGTGGGGTGGGAGGGGGCACATTATTCAGAAAGTAGAGTTAATGGGTTGGGGGGGGGCAGGCGGGTTCAAATGGAATGCCATAATACAGCATAAATGTGGGCCAGAAAGGTGGAATTCGCTCTCAGCTTTTCCAAAAGCCAGATCTTGGAGAGAGAATGAACTAGATTAAGATGCTAAGTGAACACACGGCTTGGATCAAATCAGGCATACTTGCTAAAGTGGAAAAAAGTATTTTGAAACTGAATAAGACTCAGAAACGGGTTATGTGGGGTTTGGACTCTACGCCCCACTTTTATCTGTTTTTCTCTTTGAGCGAGAGCTCGCAGAAACTCCACTCTTGCATGGACTGGCCGGCCAGCTGCATTTTGGCAGAAGCACTTTTTTCCTGTTAACGGGAAGCCTTCCTGCCCGAATTCTGGTCATGCACCTTTCTCCACATCAGTGCCACGGTGGCACGTTGTTGCATCCTGGGCCAAGAGGCCTTTTCCTGATGCGTGATGTGAATCTGAGGCGTCTGTGGAGAATGTGATTATGAGGGGGAATAGAAATGTGGGGGGTGTGAGTATGTGTGTGTTTGTGCGTAGCGCAGTGTGTATGTTTGTGTGTTTGTGCATAGTGCAGTGTGTATATGTTTGTGTGTGGTGCAGTGCAGCTTTGTAATTATTACAGTGTGCCCCACAATGTGATAAAAACCTGTTACTTTTTACCTTGTGGGGACATTTTTCATTTTTCAGTCCTCACAATGAAAACTTCAATTATATATAAATATGTGTCAGCAATCAAAAAACTAAAAATGCCAAAAGTCTCATATTTTGTTTGGTTACCTGTGGTTAAGGTTAGGACTGGGTAGGGGTTAAAGGTGTCATAGTTGGGATCAGGGTTATGCCCCTAGAAATGAATGGTGTGTCCCCATAATGATAGGAATACATGGACTGTGTGTGTGTGTAGTGCACTGTATGCATGTTTGTGTGCAGTGCAGTGTGTGTGTTTGTGTGGTGTACAGTGTGAATGGTTGTGTGTAGTCCAGTGTGTGTGTGTGTTTGTTTGTTTGTAGTGCACTGCGTGTTTTTACACAGACAGTTTTTATATTTTTAAAGTCAGGGTGATTTTTGGTTTTTAGGAATGTTTACACAGTGGGAAACCTTGGCGACTAAATAACTGGGACTGGCACATTCTCCAGGAGGGTCTCTGCTGTTGTACCCATGAGGAACCTGAAATGCTTTAGTAAAACATCCAACTGTATGATATGCTCCAAAATGCTAATATGTATCACATTGTCCCTTGCATTGGACAATAATATCTGCTAAGCAACCACATCATTTAACAAAGTTCCAGCAAGCAGGATTTTTTCTACATAAACTGCATATAATGCAAACTTCTTATAAATGATAGCTCACATGTGATCTGAATAACCACTGGCCCAAACTAGCAATGATCCCCTGGGTCGGACTACCTGTGATCACCATGCTGTTGGACTGGCCTACCGGTCACCTATACGCCTATGGACTGCTCTGCCTGTGAGCCACATGCCCAGGTCTGTCCCCTGGCAGCTGATGAGATGGTATTCCTGTGGTCTTTACCAAGACGTCTCCTCTCAGGCAGAATCCTGCAGTAGCAGAACGCTGGTATTACACCTGACTTCCTCACAAAAGCAATAACAGCATCTTTCTTCCAAGCAGGAGTATGTCATGTTTTCAAAATGCTTGTTTCTATTTCATTAAACTATAGGATTGCCTATAACAGTTGCCATCTGGTTTTTTTGATATATATATATATATATATATATTATTACCACATGCAGCCATCCATAGATCATCATGGTACTTATTCAGTACATGGCTATGATTTATTATTTCAATTCTGCATAAAATAATTAAGTTATTACTCATCAATGAATTTAAAAACTCCAAATTTTATGCATGGACCAGTCACAGATAGCAGTGACTGCTGGTCTCTGGTGATCAGAAGGTCGTCAGATTCCAGAATATATTTACAGCACTTCGTCACAATAATAAAAATGCCATGCACAATAGTCACATTAATATGGAGGATATGTCAGAGAACATAGTTAGTGAACAGTTGAAGTGATACTATTGAAAAGTCTGACATCTCATCCACAGAAGCAAACGGAATTCTCTCTGAAAACACAACAGTTTTAAATTAGAGTTAGATTTCAGTGCTGCAGACATGGGCGTAGATTTCATTTAACAGGTGGGGGGGGGGGGGGGACAATAAATATAAAATTTCTCATGAGCAATTTTTGAAGGGGACCCGTATCCTTCCAGCCATCCATTTTCCAACCCGCTTATCCCGT
>JAODKL010000002.1:11519849-11533334 GCA_026780765.1 Petrocephalus schoutedeni
TATTGTAGCATGGAGACTGCGTCATTATGGTTATTTGGGGGGGACAACCCTCGGATGGGGGGGACATGTCCCCTCCGTCCCCCCCGGGATTTACGCCCATGCCTGCAGATGTGAGAGGAGAAATTATGCTTGAATGTGATTTCCAGTAATCATTTAAATGAGTGATAATTCTAAATAGTTTATGACACTTATAATTGCATGAGAGAAGATATGTTAAACGGCTAGTGTTTAAAGACCAAATTAGCGATGCGATACCAAGGTAAGTCAGTATTATAAATGTATTTTTCTCCATTTTAATTTGGAAACATGGTTAATTGTCTGACGATCAAATACAATAACCCCTACATCATTAAAGCTTTTTACAAGAGGAATCATTTTAACATTTTGTTTTTTCCAAATAAATCTAAATAATAGGGAGTCAGTACACTTGCATATTTGGTTATCAACATGAATCAACAAACGAAATTTCCTGCATTTCATGCTGTGACGCTCGTCCTCGACGCAGCACGTGACTCGTGTCGCTCTGGCGCGCGTCCGCGGCGCGCTCCCGCCATCGCCGGCGCTCGGCTTTTACGTAAGGAGGGAGTGGTGAGTCTTTTCAAGATGGCGACGACCATAGAGAGCGCTGCCGCTGCAGTGGGCAGTAAGAAGAAACATCTCGGCATTCCCGAGGCCGTGTTCGTGGTGGGTGAATAATCGGCGGAGATTAATTTAGCCCCAAGTCATTTTTTTTTATTGTTAGACCATCAATGATATGACGGCTGAGAGATTCCGCCGAGCCGTGCTTGCAGACGCCAGCAGCGGAGGGCTGTTAACCTTTTAAGGCAGCGAGCGTGCTGTTAGCGTGACAATGGGGGCCGTTTTTACGAAGGGATTAGCGGTGTCCTAAGCGCACTGCGCTTTTTTCCGCCGTGAGACCGATGCGCAAACGTTTTATACCTATGAAAACTGCATCACGCTTCGGCATCCGCCTTTGATAAAGCGCAGACTCGGCGGCTCGCCGCTAAAGCGCTGCCCTTTAAACGGGAAGGAGCGTGAATAGGTGGTGGACGATAACGTTTTATTTACTGCCAAAAGATCTCTCTGATGCTATGAGTTTAATTTTTATCGTTTTCTGAGGATGCTATTGTTCAGTTTTTTAAATGCCGAATTCTAAGGACAGAGTGGGCGCTGAACACGTTTAAATCGTTTTCCCAACGTCTTAAGGAAAACGTTTGGGGCGTGATTATTAATATCATCAAGGATAATAGCCCTGCTACGATCCGACTTCTTCCTGTTGGTCTCTTAACTTCTGAGATCTGAATGTTTTACTATTGGTCATGGTACAAGCTTCCTTTCTGAAGTTCCTCTTTGGTGCCAAGACGTGCATTTCTTCTCGACTGCAGGAGGATGTGGACTCCTTCATGAAGCAGCCAGGCAATGACACCGCCGACACCGTGCTAAGGAAGCTGGATGAACAGTACCAGAAGTACAAGTATATGGAGCTCAACCTGGCTCAGAAAAAGCTGAGGTATGTGATTTTTCTGGTTATGTGTGGACCGCAGGATGATGTAGAGCATTGCTTTGAGAAGCCGGCCAAATGTCATCACAAAGTAATGTATGCAGCGGCTGTCTGCTGAGTAAGCACATGTTGTTTATTGCTCATGTTGCAAAAACTGCATGCCTAATTAAGTCATCTGATGGCTGATATTTGGATGCTGACTGTGGTTCTCCTGCCATTTTTCCAGGCTGAAAAACCAGATCCCACAAATAAAGCAGACCCTGGAGATCCTGAGGCACATGCAGAAGAAAAAGGTGAATTTTGGTGGAGCTGCTTCTCAGCCCTCGCCGGCTCCTGCATCCAGCCTCTTTTTCAGTTCCCTCAGCCTCACTATGAAATGCTCTCTTCCAGGACTGCACAGACCCTATGGAGACTCGCTTCCTGTTGGCGGACAATGTGTACTGCAAAGCATCCGTGCCTCCCACAGACAAAGTCTGCCTGTGGTTGGGGGTAAGTAAGAGTAGAGAGGGGGTTTGGGCATGAGCCTTTGTTATGCTGCTAGAGAAAAGGATCTCTTATACCCCAGCAAGTGTGTTTCTGCTATTTGAAAACTACTGATACCTGTTTCTATACTGGCTGGCTTCTAAAATGCATGTTGTTCAAATACCTTCAATTGAGGATATTTGTCTGGTAATAATTGCGCTGAATGCAAGTTACACCTAAAAGTAGCTTTCTGCGTTGGCAATGTGGGCTCTGTTTGGTTGAAATGGTAGCCACCGAAATGTGTACAGTGACCTTATGCTGTTTTCCCAGGCGAACGTGATGCTAGAGTATGACATTGATGACGCACAGTCCCTACTGGAGAAGAATCTGGCCACCGCTTCCCGAAACCTGGACTCTCTAGAGGAAGACCTTGATTTCCTTAGGGATCAGTTTACCACTACAGAAGTCAGTATCCTTCACTGAGGGGTCCCGCTTGGGTAGGTGGCTCTGAGGAGTGGGGCTTTGATTTTGATTACTGCAAAGGGGGGGGGGGTGGGGGTGGGAAGATTGTCTAAAAAAATTTGGAATGCAGTTGTATTGGGGGGCCCAACATGGAATGGCTTTCTTGGGGCACCCCTGGTTTGGCCAAAATGAAGTTTCCTTTTTTTTCCTGTTCTTCATAAGACTTGCCTGGTCATTGGCTGTAGATTTTCCATATTGAAAACTCTAAGACATCAGAATTTTAGTGTGATTTCTCTCTTGTGTATCTGCATTTCAACATATTTAGTCGCTTTACTGTCAGCTGCTCAAGATTAGTTCCCTCAGGTTAGGGGTGGTGAAAATGTTGCTAAAGGTACCGACGGTTCCAGTTCAGAAACAGCCCAGAAGGTCAGAGCTGACTTGATCATCTATATTTCAAAATTTTTCTTGACCCGTGAACCTTCCAAGATATGGCACGTGTCTACAACTGGGATGTGAAGAGGAGGAGTCAAGCCAATTCCTCGAAAACGGCCGAGATGTCTTAAATGAGACCCTGTGTGTCCCCACCGGCCCCTTACACCTACATAAGAGATTTTCCTGGCAATTATCCAATAGTACTTTGTCACTTGATTTTCAACTTTATTTTTTAAAGTATTATTTTCAAGTAAAAAAAAAAAATCAACATAAAGTGATTGTTTTTATTTTCATCTGTTTTTGACTGCAGATTACACTCGGTGAGTTTTTCAGGTTTTTGGGTTATTTATTTTTTTTTATTAAATATTTAAGTGTTTACACTGCAGGTCTTTTGTACAGCCTGACTCTGTAGCACAGGATGTAGTTTGCAGGCAGTTGGACGGTGCACCTGCAGGGCTTCATATTGTTCTACAGTGGGCCAGACGGTGGCCGCAGAGGATCAAACTTACCGAGAACCAATCCCTTTGGTTCTACCCTCACCCCATTTTGTTTGCACCATTTCTTATGCTTTCTCGTCTGCCCATTCATTTCTCCGTCCTCTGTTAAGTTGAACCACATTAAACCGTAAGACAAACACTGAGTAGCCTGTTATCCAGAGGATGGTCTGTGTGTGTGAGTGAGAGCGCGTGTGAAATTGAAGCTGTGATTTGGAATTAAAGGGGTTGCCTCATCAAAGCATCAGCTACATTGCTTCTAGCTATAGCATGCTCTTTGACCCTTCAGATGAAGGTGGTGTTAGTTTACTGGGAGCTATAATGTGAATTGGTCAGTATACGCCATATATGAAGAAGCAGGCTTTGGGTATATTTAAATTGATATGCAGCAAAAGTACTGTAGTTCCTTAATATTAGTTCCTATATTAAATGAGTGGTACCTCTTTGGATGTGTTCCTTGTGGCCAGTCACATTTTCTGGTTAATGCTTTTATTCAAAGCCACACACAGGCAATAGTCAGGGTCAGACTTGGAGGCATGATAGGTCTCAGGTTCAAAGGCTTGTAGCTGTGCAATTTGAACTCGCAACCTTCAACACATGGATGCTGCACCTTAACCCATTGAGCCACACACTGTTCCCAAGTGGCCTGCTTTCTCTTACTCTTCTGCGGGTGAAGTGGTAACTTTAGTGCAGCTTCTGCTGTAGAAATAACTACATTCACTTTGGTCTTCTCACGGTTGTTCAAAATTAGAGCTCCCAGAACTGCATAAAAATGCATGGTTACACTTTACTTAAGGGTGCTCTATGACGGCTGCATGGCACCAACATAAGCCCTTCACGGCACTGACATAACTTGTCATAAGCATTTACAAAGGTTAGCTCCAACTTTTGTGGCTGTCATAAAAGCTGACATTGGGAACTTTACATGTCGGCTGTCATGCAGCTGTCACGCTTTAGTAAATTGTAATCAAATGCACTGTGTGTGTCCAAGTCCCTAAGATGCTATGTGATCAGGTTGTTTTTAATGAGCATTTCTATGGTGGGCTTCAGCTAGTTCAGTTGAAAACTGATTGTCCTATTAGCGCTAGGTGCTGTGTTGACACCCAGTGGCTATACGTGGTATTGCAGGACAGCCAAAGAAAGCGCACATCACCCCTGCCTGATTCTGAACTGACATCTGACTCTTTCTGCAGTCTTACTTTTGGGTAAAGCTGTAACAGATTAAAAAAAAAAGGCATTGGTCATGTAGGTCCAGTCATGACACTGAAAGGTCCCTACTAGAATTTCAAGTTAAACTTAAAAAAAAAAAACACCCACTTATTTTTTAGATTTAACAAAAGAAAAAATAGTCACAATTGTCACATTATTTAAATTTTTAGTACATTACAGTTCATTCACTAGTTAAGGAGGTACAGAGTTCCATACCCATTTTAAACGGCTACATGACGGACAGCTCAAGGGTTTGGAGATTCACATTTCAGTACCTACAGCTTCAAGAAAACCGGCAAAAAGGGCAAAATAAGCAGGAGAAGTAAGAGAGAAGCAAACGTTTCGGTATGCATTTAAACATTTCTATACTGGTGTGAAGCGCTGTAGAAAGTAAAGATGTCTGACCAGTGCTGTACAAGGGAGCAGGCTCCTATTAGTCCAGAGTGATGGGGGGGGCACCTAAGCCAGAGGGAGCACTGGTCCTGCCAAGACCAGGAGATGGGGTTGGGGGGGGGTTTGCTTTTATCTGGCCTTCTCTCACCAAGAGGTATGGAGTCTGGTTTGCCGGGTGCACAGCAGGCCGTGCGACGGAGCGATCTCTTCCCGATTCCACCCAGTCCGCATTCGGCTGGGCCACCTGAAACACCAGCCCGGACCTGGGAACCAAACTGCCCCGGGCTGTCAGGTCCAAATCTCAGCACTGTCCCAAGTCCAGGAATGTGTCACAGAGGGACAAGTGGCAGACGAAAAAAAAAAAATCAGGGGTGCGACTTTTTTTTTCATATCCCCCCTCCCACCACCACTACCATGCCCTGCCAAGTTTGAAGTCTCACCTGAAACCTCGCAAAGTCTTAAAAATGTCGCCCCCTTAACCCCAGTCCCCCCGCCCCCAATCCGCAAGTCCTCTCAAAATACCCGGCATCTCTTTGGAATGTCAGTGGCCAGGTAGATGGGGTCTCCTGACTGCTTAATTTGAAATGTAGCGCATGGTCGTGGTTACGGTGGTACCGGTAAAGGCTGCGTGGCACTGCCCTGGGCGTGGAGGGTAAGAGAAATGGACGAGGTTGGAACATGAGAGGAGTATTGATGAAAAGCTGGTCAATCAATCAGTGTTAAGCAACGTGTGGGGGGGGGGGGGGAGAGTTAACAGAATGTACTGAAACTAATATGTGAGGGTGTTGGTGACTCTTGATGTTGAGAGGGGCAGAATAGTTATTAATTCAGTAGATGTGGGCACAGTGTGTCTGCACACTTGGCACACCTGATAAGACCCTATGTGATTACAACCCGGAGGTTTACAGCCCGGTTACAGCAGCCTCACAGTGGGTCCCTGTCACAGGCCACACCTCTCAGCTAGCCACTCATGTCCACAAAAAAAGCACCATGTAGCGGACAGTTGCTCTGTGAATAATCATTTAAACCGGAACAGGAACCGACAAGTACCAACAGCCCCTCGGACCACAATCATCTACGGCGTCTGAGGCTAAGTAGTGTATGGTGAATCCACCGTTTATTCAAAACTGCAAATTACCTGATATCCTCTACAAATGCTCATTGCAAATATACAATAATTCAACTGTATGTTTTGGACTATTTTTGGATGACTTTGGAAAACTACAGTAGGCTTTTACCCTACTTAATTATATTTATATTTGAAAACACTTCTTCATCTTCTAGTTAGTAATGGGTGTAATATAATGATTATTGTGTTGATTGGCTCCCCGTTGGTAAATAGCTAAAGCATACTGAGAGTGAAACAGGGCCTGGATGCCACGAATTAATGGGTAACTGAGTCTTACTGTGCACTTTCACCCTAACTTTCTTGCACAGGCTCCAAACATCCTGTCAATAAAATGCACTCAACAGCAGGTAAGTGTCTTCCCTAGTCTGAGCTTTTAAGACCAACTCCCCCACTCCACAACATGGTTCTGGCCTAGGGCACCAACGTAGCATGGAAAAGTTATTTTTAAAAAAGCAGGCTGGGTGTTGATTGACGTGCACAACCCCGGTCAGCCCAACACTGGCCCTTGTGTAGGGATGCTTCCTTTGCACAGTTCTACTTTACACGTGCCATTCCCTCATTGGATGGGAGGAGGAGAATGGGAGAGAGATAACCAATCACAGGGGAGAACTGAGAAGCAATACCTAATCAAGAGGGGGAACAGGGTCCAGGGAAACTGAAAGCAGGTGTTTTACGGTCCCTGTGCACAGAACTGAAGATGAACTTGAGTAGTACTTGGGCTGTCTGGGTGGGTGGGGAGTGCCAAGGCAGCAGCCGACAGGAACATCAACAGGCAGGTGAGCGTAGCAGTGAGCAGGGCGTCGAACGGATCGGGGCGGGGAGCGGCGAGATCAGCAGAGGCACCGGCGGTCGCTCTTGGTCACCTCCTCGGAGGAGTGTACCACGTTGGGCACAAAGCCGCTCTTGACCCCCTCCCAGCCCTCCTGGATGGTGATGTCCCCCCGTCTGACCAGCTCGAAGATGTCGCGCGTCAGGTCCGTGAAGGCCTTCTCCACGTTGATGGCGTCGCGGGCCGAGGTCTCCACGTAGCGCATGCCGTAGGCGCCCGCCAGCTTCTCGGCCTCCTGCCGGCTCACCTGCCGCTGGGCCTCCAGGTCGCACTTGTGGCCCACCAGCAGGAAGACGATACCGTGCGGCTGCACGTGGCTCCGCGCCTCCTCCAGCCACTCGTGCACGTTCTGGAAGGAGCGCCGGTTGGTGATGTCGAAGAGCAGGAGGCCGCCCACCGAGTTGCGGTAGTAGGCCCTGGTGATGGACCTGAGGAGGAGGCGGCGTGGGCGGGAAGGATGAGGCACGGCAAAGACGCCGTCGAGGGGGAGGGATGTGGGTGAGGCAGATGGAGAGGCGATAAACAGAGGGAGACGGGGACAGTGAGATGGGGAGGGGAGGCATAGATGTAAAGAAAAGGTAAGCAGACAGTGAGAAATGGAAGGAAAAAAGAGAGGAGAGGAAGGGCAGGAAAGAGTGTTTAAAGCCAGCACTGCTGCCTCTCCCTTTAAATGCATCACCGAACAATAACTGTCAAGCTGAGAACGGCCTGGGGGGGCCATACTAGCTGCAGGCCAGCGCTGACTAATGAGTACAAGATCGGGGTTAAGGTCCGGAAAATAACGGAAAAAAGTAAGTCGGCATGGAATGAGTTTTAGGTTTGATCAGGCTGAAGTGGCTTCGAACAGGCAGTCAGGAGGCCTTGCATTCCCATCAGACTGGCACACTTCTGTCAGTTAAGAGGGGTGGTTCTTGCTTAATTACACTCAGTGACTACTGTTTGTGTGCTTTTCTTTTGGTATGATTGGGCTATATGGTGGCTTTCAAACAGGGGTTTGAATCCTGTCCTGGCTCCGCACACAGCATGGAGTTCACATGCTCTCCCTGTATTTGTGTTGGTTTCCCCCAGGTACTCCTGCAAAATGTTTGTAAATTCCCCATAGTGGACTGTGTCCCCTGCCCTGTGCTTCCTGAGATATAGCATGACCATGCACAGGTGAAGGAAGAGTGGATGCATACTTGTTTAACAGAAAGTTGTCACTGGCTATCTAAAACATGGCCTCAGGCAGGGCTGCCCAATCCTGCTCCTGGAGATCTACCACCCTATAGAGCTTAGGTGCGACCGGCATTTAAAACACCTGATACACCTGATCAGGCCCTTCCATGGTGTCTCAGTTTTAGAGCAAACTTAGCTTCAACATAGCCGGCTCTAATACTGAGAGGCTACTGATGGGCCTGATTAACTGTATCAGGTGTCTTAAATGCCAGCCGCACTTAAGCTCTATAGGGTGGTCGATCTCTGAGAGCCTGGTTAGGCAGCCCTGGGTTTAGGCAAGGCTGGATTCTGTAGAATTTTGGGTAAGTAACCTCATACTGACTATGGCTTGAGGGTATGCCACTTTAGTCTTAATGGTGTTTGTACACCCCCCCCCCCAAAGAAAAACACTATGGCATTTACTAGCACTGTGTGTATGTGACACTCTAGAAAAAAATTACAAAAGTCATTAATCATTACTTGGTCCAAAATTAATTTCACCATATGCCTGATGCCAGTATTTTGCCAAGGCTGGTTATCCTAAAGGTGTGATGTCATATAGAATAGTCACTCAGGTTTGGATAATTTCCACTCAAAAACAGACAACTATGTTTATCTCAATAATTTCATCCAAGATTATGCAATTATAACAAAACAGATGGCAATTAACAGTGTTTGTGGAAGTGGGAGACTCTTCCCTGTCTAAATCAGTAATTTTCTGAATATTTTACATTGTGAAATAACATGTATGAGCTACACAGTGGACACAAAACCAGCCATAGCCCCTGAAAATCTTTGTGCACAACTTTACAGTAGTGAAATCACTGGGGAAAACATGAACCACACACTTACAAACTTACACCCAGCCTGGGATTTCACAGTTCTGTTTAAATTACTGTCAAAGGACAGCCCCTCCCCAGTCTCACAGCCACCTAGATGCCAAAAGGCGAGAATATATATATTGGATCTCTCTTTTAGAAGACAGTCACATTAGGTGTTTGTGCGCCATCTCTGATGCTTTTTAAGCAAATGTCTGACAGTTATCAAGCTCTAATTGTACGCCTGCTGACGGCAGGCACCTCACCGCTGTCATAATGTCCTCCTACGGTCTGTTCTGTCGTCGTCTGACATCAGCTCGCAGTTGACTCACATGTGCAAACTGGAGTATTTTACGATCGCACCTATTGGTTTCTGTTAATTTCCCTAAATCTATTTCTTCGATATTTTATTCAACGGAATAAACAATAAACATTATATATGTGTTATTCAGAAACGTCTCTACTTGGCTTGTGTAAGCAGAGGTACTCACAATTTGCAAATGATCACATCTGCACAGCGTGATTTCAGTAAGAGCGCACCTGTAGCGCTCCATACACCTAACAAATGTACGTCATGGGCACCGTACCTGAACCGCTCCTGTCCCGCAGTGTCCCAGATCTGAAGTTTAATGCGTTTCCCTGGCTCGATCTCGACCAGGCGTGAAAAAAAATCCACCCCGACAGTTGGGTCGGACACCTGGGCGAAGCGTCCCTCGGTGAAGCGCCGGATCAAACACGACTTCCCCACCGTCGAGTCTCCAATCACGATCAGTCGGAACTGGTATAACCATATCGCCTCCATGTCTCCCCCAAGCCTGCGGAAAGATGCGCGGTCAGAGGAACCGGGCCAGCACTTTCTGCAAAGCCCCGGGGCAGGCGGAGTGCCCCAGGGCGACCAGAGTGCGCCCCTCACTCCCCCTCACCGTGTCGCCTTAGGAGAGCGATGCCTCTGAATTTAAACGAGGGCCGAGCGGCCAAGAACACCGCGGTTCTTTGTGCGTCTGCTGACACCCCCATCCGCCCATACAGAAACCATGTATCCCGGGAGGGAGAAACACGCTGCAGTAGTATTTCCACGTTGCATCGCCCATTTCCCTCATTCATAGCCCCATCCCAAACTAGATGTCCCCATTCTTCTAAAGCTATCGCAGAATCCAAAGTACAACAACAGATGAATTAATCCCGCATCACAAACCAGATAAAAAAGGCCGACGCTGAGTTATTAAAAAAACAGAAAAGCACAACAGATACTTAAATCATTTCATTAATGGGGCACTTTCGCAAATATATATAGGTGGCTGCTGACCGACTGTAAATGAAGATATTTTTTCATGGAGGACCGGTGGAAAGCATTGCTTCCACAAACACTAGGTAAAAGCTGAATTATCAGTGTTTGAGTATAATTTCCCGTCGCATTTAGGCCTTTGTTTATCTGCCCAGCAGAGCCGTGTTTGCTTTAAGTGCCGCTGCCGTCGTCTCCCATGGTACAGTGGCATCTAGCGCCCCTCTCTCCTGCGTTTATAATACAGGGGCTCGGCCGGGCAAACACTGCCGTATTCAGCTCCCAGATGAATACTCCGGCTATTGTCTCCATCCGGATATAACAGCCGAGAGCGGACGGCGCTTTTGCTGCGGGTAAACGCCATGCGTTTGAAAACTGCAAACAGTCCCCACATTTTTACTGCTATTCGTGCAGATAACAAAACCGGTTGCATTTCAGAAACACCAAGGTCAATTGGCCTCCATTTTGCAATTATCCGAAGAACCCAGCTGCATTTGCTGGTAGAAATATATAATCTCCGTCTAATACTTTTAACAATGATTACGACAGTAATATTTTAGTATCCTGCAAAGGCCAATACAGTGCACTTCAAATGCAAGACGCACACTAGAACGATTTAATATTAACATATCCCAAGGCGTTCCGAGATATTATTAACCTCATAATCATTGTTATAGCGAATGCGATTTTTGCATATTTAAAAACTACAGGTAATAATACAACGCAAAGAAAAGAATATGGTACAAAATGTTTGAGCAGAACAGATTAATATATAATTATAGCATATGTCCTTACGGTGTATGGTGTGTCTCTCAGAGCTCGAGAACAGCAAACTCCATGTTGCCGAAGGGACAGTCTTTTCTTTCGAATATAAAATCTGAACAGATGGTCTTCGACAAAGCATAAGATTAATCAAACATCATCTGCATTGAAAACAAAAACGAGCAGATCAATTGTACTGCAGTCCGTTCTCAAAATTCTATACAGGAAGAAACAAATCACGCCGCTTCCTCGATAGATTCCGCTGTTCTTTTGCAAGGATGTCGTAGAGCTATCTTATTGATATGTAATTTTGCGAATTGATATCAATATGGAATAATCGGCGTCCGTTCGGCGCTATCGATGTAATTGTATTAATCTTAATCCTTTTATTTTCATGTGTTAAAGATGGAGAAATGTTTGGAAATTTCTCTGATGAAATGGCAGCAACACCAGCAGCATCACACAGCCTGACTCATCCCGCATCAGCAACACTACTGTACAGTCTCTAATAGTGGAGCATCACATTTCTTCCCTTCAGATCAATGGCACATGCTCAGAAATTGTTACCGTAATAACTAGTGTAAATTGAGGTAGTTTAAGGGTCTTCTCCAGGAGCGTAGGTCCAAATAAGAATTCTGCTGGGTACTTTAACAGCCACTAGGCCATAAATAAATGAAGATTATAAGAAAAAACGCTAAGACTACCAGCACAATGTTAGATTTTTAATTAAATTTAAACTGTAGGAACAGAATTTATAATGTCCTGTGGTAGGGGCAGAAAAACCCAGTACAGCTTTGCCTTGCATGTTCGGCTATGACCTAAACAAGGTTAGCCTGGAATCCCAGTATGTAATATTTAAATGCATTGTATAATCTAAGCACCTGATGAGATTCTGGTAGTCCTTCTTACAGATTCGATCTCCCAGAGTCGATTTCCGAACTTTCTTCAGTATAATAAAAATAAGTCGGAGTTTAACCACGAATAACAGGTTTTAATAAGATAAAAATACTGAGAAAACCGAACAATCAGCGCAAGTGAGCGCTTGAATATTAGCTGCAAAGTATAAGTGGGGTAAAACTAAAATAAAATGAACCAGTAAAACAAAGCGCCATCTTTTTTTGAATTAATCAAACCATGTTTTAACTGAGCAGCAGGTGATTTACACCAGGCTTAATAAACGAGGAGCACTTTTTCGTGATCGGTGCTCGTAATCGGAGACGTCAGTGTGGGAATGACGTCAATCACAAAGCGCTAAGTTCACCGCTTCTTTTCGCAGCGGTATTGTCACCGTGGGAATCGACTTCGAATTCACTTCTACTTCGGCTCAATTGCGGTCACTGGGCTGTCATCCGTCTGCAATGGTGGAACATCTGTGGTAAGTAAGGAAGCCTGCCGTCACATTTTGCAAGCTATGTTTACGGCACTGGCACTGATGACAAGGGGGACGTGTCCCCCCCAGTTAGATCCTGAAAGTTGAGACCCATAGCTTACTTTTTGGGGCCCCCCACTTCAAAAATCTCCCCTGCGTCCCTGGGATACGGTAATGTTTTAACATTAGTTTTATATACAAAACTAATACAAGGTTGGTGACAGAAGATGGAGAATTGCTTGATCCAGTCAATCCCATAGACAACATAGGCAACGCCCTTGGGTGCCAGCTTTTGAATGGGCGCCGATTTGCCAGGCAGATCAATTTTGCCTCCGACAGTGGGCACCACATCGGCTAAGACCAGTACTGCCTGTTTCTAGGTTTAAGATTTTAATAATTATCACATGTGAGGATAGCCACAATACTCATTTAAGATCTAACATTTCCTGCATTCAGACAGAAAAACAGCTGTGACTACACACTCAGATATACAGCATCTATTCCCACAGAACAGCCACCTTTTTCATCTTTATAAAATGCTATTTGTTGAGATGAGCACTAATTATTTGAAGTCACGCCTTGATTTTCTCCAAAATGGTAGTTCCGGAAGACTGGCACCCCACTGCAACTGTGGCAGTTTCTGATATGGTTGGTAAGGTTTGCTGGTTTTGTTGAAAGTTTGAATTAAAGTCGTTAAAGTGTAAATTAATGTAATAGGTTAAATAATATCAGGCAACAGAATGATACTGAGTTTTACTGTATTTAAGATATTTAGAGCTAAATAATGAAGCAAGTATGCTGATTTGACAAAGTCTAATGATATTAAATAAATGTGCATCTTAATTTTCATTATTGCGTAGAAAATACAGGGTCAAAATCTGAATTTTGCATTACTTACTCTCAATCCCTACATTTTGCTATGATGCAAGGAGTAATTTGTATCTTAAGGGTCAAGCCCAGATAGACTTGACATCATGACAAATTTCCTGAAATGTTGCAATGTGAAGGGCAGCACGGTGGTGCAGTGGGTAGCACTGTCGCCTCACACCTCTGGGGTTCGAATCCGGCCCATTTCCATGTGTGTGGAGTTTGCATGTTCTCCCTGTGCCGTTGTGGGGTTTCCTCCGGGTACTCCGGTTTCCCCCCACA
>JAODKL010000002.1:11540078-11557873 GCA_026780765.1 Petrocephalus schoutedeni
GGAGGAAACCCCACAATGGCACGGGGAGAACATGCAAACTCCACACACATGGAACTCGCCAGGATTCAAACCCCCCCCCCCCCCAATATATGTATATGGGCGGTGTGGTGGTTAGCACTGTTGCCTCACACCTCTGGGACCGGGGTTCGATCCTGCCCAGTTCCATGTGTGCAGTTTGCATGTTCTCCCCGTGCCATTGTGGGGTTTCCTCCGGGTACTTTGGTTTCCCCCCACAGTCCAAAAACATGCTGAGGTTAATTGGAGTTCTTAAATTGCCCATAGGTGTAAGTGTGCCCAGTGCACACTATATATACACATCACAGTATATAAGCATCTTATTAAAAATGTGCAAAACAGTCCAAAGCACCAACAATGAGTATGACTAGTTGGCATTAGAAATTGCACAAGACATTTATCGACAAAACATTTTGTTTCATGGCATTTTTATTATTTCTCAGTCAGGCAATTGAGAGGGGACAGAACTCCCACGCCGTCTGAAAGGTGAATCCGTTCTCTAATCACTCCAGGAACCAAGGAGTGTGACTTCCGTTGCCAAGGGTTACTGGTGCTTTCAGTTTCTATGGATACTCATGTCAGGCCTCGTAAAGCCACTAGATGGGGATGTCTAATAGCTATCTGCATTTATTTAATCTCTATACTATCTTGCTGTGAAGGTTTACTTCGAACGATTTCAGTATATGATACACTCATTATCTGCCCGAACATATTGTATCTATAACCATACATACCACCATTTAACACATTTGAAAAATATTGTGAAATGTTGCTTATTTTAGTATTTTGGCGGTATCTTCGTTCAAAAATGGTATAACAATACCATTATAAAAATGAACGTGCATGGGTCTATGCCTAAACCTATTGTCAGCTGCTTCGGTTTGAAGGCGTAATTAGCAATGTACGCTTCTCTTCTATTTAAAAAATGGTGTTTCTAATTGGACATAATTACTTTGCTGTACACACATTTCCTTTAAGAAGCACATGCGGGCCATAACCTGTTCTGTCCTAACAGTTTTCTCTGGTTTCATAAAACATAAAAGCATGATGCTAATATGTTGTTTTTATTAAACTAAAACAACAAATGTGAGTTTAAAATGATATCCCTTTCATATCATATAGGGACACTTTAGTTTCAAGGTTTTGATATTCAATTATAAAACGTCCGCACTGAGTCAGTGGTAGACCCTTTGAACAAAATAAAATACTGCAGTACTGGTCTTATCAGCTGTTGGCAGAATAACACACATGGTTTTGGCACCACATCAATCACAATGCCATACAGCATGTTCCCCAGCAACCGAAAACTTAACGAACTTTACCGTCACAAATCACAACTGTTCATTAACTACTGGAAATTCATCCACGCATCCACATGTCGGGTTTGGGTTTTTTTTTCGTACGGTAGGCATACTTTTATTCCAGTATAGTACCATACTTGCATCTGACGTATTGCGTTTTCAGGGTTGCCAACTTTGGGCAGCTGGCTGGCGTGAGATTTTTAATTCCAGACAAGTCTGCACATGCATCTACACGCGTGTAATAGTTTTATTACCTTGTAAATACTCCGTAGTTTTCAAACTACCCAAGGCTTTTGGTGTAGTTAATTTTATTTTATAATGGAATAATATAGATTGACTAGATGCATTAGAGTTGGTGACCCTGCGTTTTTATAGAAAAAAAAGTGTATTTGAGAAGTAAGGTGGAACCGCCCTCATAACTTAAACACGTTAACTGTTCACATATGAAAACGACCAAAGTACGTAATGTTCTGTTGTAATCGTTAAAACTAGTCTGCTGAAGAAAGACGTGATAAATTTGCAATGCAATACAATCACAGCCACACATGCCCGTTAATGCCAGTCGTCTTTATGTGCACTCCCCGCTGTCAGGTACTGAACAAGAAGCTGCAATGCTACGAATGAAGTGGGGGCGAGGTGGAAATGTCCACAACCCTAAGTCAGACCAGACACTTCCTGCGTCCAAGGGAGCGCGACTGGCAGATATTAGCAGCAATAGGAAAAGGCGACAAAATGCAAGCGTGTCATTCGCGTCGAGGCGAGTAAAGTGGGAGCTTGGGCATGACGTAGGCTGGCACAATTTGGTCTGATTAAACCAGCAATGCATGGGGGTCCCATTACGCCTGGTTCGCCAAGCACAAAATATAGCTGTTAATGATTACATTCCCACCTTGCTACCACCGAGACCCGATCAACCCCTCCCCCCATGGCCACCCGATTCCTGCGGAGCCATTTTGTCTAGAGTAATACACTATTACACACTGGAATAACGAGAATTAGAGAAATGAGGAAGCAGGGGCAAGGCAGACGAACCGAAACAGCTAAACAATGAACAGTTGACGACCGAGAGTTATTAGTTCCTTGTGTAAAAAAAAGAAGAAAAAAAAACGATGTTCCCTGCCCTGATACCGGAGAGGCGGCGGCACTCGTGTAAGCGATAGGCTGTTATCGCGACCAGCTCGCAGTACACTAGCAAGCATCCCCCTGCACGCCGGTACGGCCGTGTGTAAAAAGGAACAGGCGCGCGAGCGAATAGCTTTGCAGCAGTCGCACGCGAGACGGATAGCCGGCCGGCTAGCATGCTAATGCTAACGTAGCTGGCGGGCTGCCTTCGCTTCTGCGGTGACTTTCGACCGGAGAGCGCCTTGTCAGCCCGTTCGGGTGGTAGTTACTTCCCAATAATCTACGCCGGCGAGGAAGAGGTGGGGGTGGGGATTAGGCTGCCGTTTCTCTTCGGCGTTCACCCCTGTGGCCGCGTATCCCCGGTATCTCGCGAAGCTAACAGGCTAAGCTAGTCTAGCCGGCTTATCAGTGAGGGTTATTTTTATTTTATGGGTGGGGGGGGAAACGAGTGTCAAGGTAGCAGGCTAGCCGTTTAAGAAGTGCGGGTTAACTCGCTAAGCTTAGCCGGGGTAACCCGGCGCTGCTAACTGGCTAGCGGCGCCTGGAGCTGGAGGCCGTCGCCGCGTAACCCCCCTCCCCGCTCGCTCTCCTGTGCCGCCCTCCTTTCGCTTTTTTTTGTTCCCCGGCACTTATAAAGAAAGAAAGGGACCTCCACCCCCTAGCAGCGCCACCGCCCCCCTCCTTCCGGCTGCGCCTGTCAGGGAATCCAGCCGGACCGAGACTTCACTGCGTTAGCTGGCCCGCCGGCGTGCCGAAGCAGGACGGACGATGTCGGGACAGTCCATCACGGATCGCATCGCGGCGGCTCAGCACAGCATGACCGGCTCCGCCATCAGCAAAGCCGTGTGCAAGGCCACGACGCACGAAGTCAGCGGGCCCAAGAGGAAGCACCTGGACTGTGAGTGTCGCCCGGCCAGGGCGCCACCTTAAACTATTTTTCATTTGTTCTAAATCATAATTATACCCCGGCTGTTGACGCCGGTGGTGCCAAGTGCAGCACATCGATATCCCGTGTTTTAAATGCGCGTAGTAACACTGTCTGGGCGCTCTCATGAATAAATGATTATTTTTTTCTTTATCGATAATCCTAGCCAAAATGAGCGATCACGTAAATCGCTCTGGCAGCCCCGAGCTGGATGCGGTCTGGTCAGATCCAGACGGCCCAGACCTTGGAGAGCTGCTACCCGGGGAAGCTGCCTTTGCCAGAGCGCTCTAGCCTTCCACGTTTTTTTTTTTACATTCCACCCAATTCCTGTATGCTAGGTATGCGGCACTGGGCGTCCGGACCCGCGCTCTTGTCTAGCTCGCCGCCTGGTTAGTACTGCTGACAGCTGTGCTGCTCATTCAGCCCATTAACACCGACCGGCCGTGACGGATCTCCGCTTTGCCTTGTCCCGGCATTTCGGCTGCTACACCGATGTCCTTTCAAAATGTTCATTACAATAACGCACCCAAGAATGCACATACCACATTAAAGTTAAATACAAACCCCGTTTTGTGTTGACCAAGAGTATTGATTATGATTTAGCATTTGGTTTTTTTTGTGTCCAGTTCGGCCCTATTTTGAATGATCTGTTTCCGTATTTGAAATAACTCTCCTAAAATCAGCGCTTACATTCAGAGAAATCCAGGTACCTGCTGTCATTTAATACGGAAAAATCGTTTGCATCTGCTACAACGCTGTTTGCCTCTTATAAGGCACCAAGCCGCTTAAATACGACTCGGACGTTTTCTGCAAGGTCTCCCAAAACGCTTAAGAGTCCCCAAAGGCCTAGTACACTATCGTTTTTCAATCTAGTGTTTTTAGAACAGCCACAAATTGTGTGACTATCATTAATGTGATGATAGATCAGATCATCTTAATGTTCGGGTTTAAAAGTACCGAACACTTTAGCTTCGTAAGCTACTGTGGACGTTTGGTGGATGACTGAATAATTTAATACACATGGGCAGTATGCTGCTTCCAGCTACACACTTACCCTTTAAGGTAACCAGCTAAGTGTCACTCAGGTCAGGGTCTGTGTAGTTATGTGCATCTTTTTAGAATATTTGAGTTCCTGGCAGCCAGGATGAACCGGAGTTCTTTCCACAGTGACTTTGCAGTGTGATACTGCTGGAATGATTAGGCTGTCATACCAGACCTTATCATAACTGCCTGGGGACATCCAGGCCTTATGTAATGAGAGAGATGCATAGTACTGATGCCTTTGTATCTTAAGGATAACGAACGTCATAGTAAGCTGTCAGATGTAGATAACAGGTCTGTTCCTTAAATTATGAAAACCTGATAGTGGTAAATGAAAAGGCAATTATTCAGTGTTAAATGTTTTAAAGTCAGAATTTTGTTTGTAATTTTGGATCTGTTTTATTTCTCACTTTCTGTAAAGGTTAGACTGGAATACCAGCGGCACCTTCAGCTGGATTAGAGTAAGGAATGTGGGTGGAACGTGCCCATTTCCATTAGCATACCTCTGCATGGCGATCTGATACAACCCTGGCCCGCTCTGCTGTCTCTGCATGGCAGTGACATTTAAAGGCTGGGCCCTGTAACGTTTCTGAAGTGTTGTCATGGAGCTCAGTAAGCACTAGGCAGCTGCTTAGAACAGTTGGCAGACAGCATTATTTTCCAGATTGTGCTGGAGCAGCCCTGGTTACTTGTTACGATAAACCTGTGAATTCAGCGCCAGCATTGGGGGTGGAATGAGCCTGCTTAAGATTGCCGGCAGGGTTATATTTGTCTGGCACCGTTCACGGGTTTCCTCTTTGGTTCCACACCCCAAGTATGACTGCTTATCACTTATTATACTGCAAAAATGTAATATTCCATAAGCCAGAGAGAACAGTGAAACAACACAGATACTCCCTGGTGTTGATGCCCATCCATCTGGGACCCAGGGAGCCAAACTGCTGAATGAATTTTCAGATAGATGTTAATGGTTTGAGAATAAAATGTACTAAGCGGGTACTTGACTGTATATGAGAAAGAGGGGAGCAGATATATTAAACACCTTTTGCTGTATTATTTCATCCTTCCCTGTTATACATTCTTGATCTTGGGTAGCTTGAATAGGAACCTGTCCTTGTACTCTCTTAAGTTGTACGTTCAGGATTCCAGGATGGGCTTAGCTGTAATTTCCTTGGCCAAGAATGTTACTGGGGCAGTTTGGGTTTTAAGAAAAATCCAGCAGTGGAAAAGTGTAGCAGTAGTGTCCCTGGATGCAAACACCAGCCAAGCGAATAAATGCAGAGAGCTGCTGTTTAGCCTCTTTTAGTAGGTATGTAAAGAGGTTTGTATATGTGTGTGTTATGGGTTCACAGATATTGTTGAAACGGCTAAAAAGGTCAATACCCTTGCTCATGCTGATGGAACTAGCTCCAGCCCTCACATGCGGTCATTGTGCTGAACAGTCACTTGCCTCTCTTATCCAGTATGGTGGCACTGGGGGAGTCTCCACTCCATCACAACAACCAGATGTTCTCAGTTCCTATGTGAAATTCTTTAAAAATAATGTTCCTGTGGTTTGATTGTGGTTTGGGTCTGCTGCCATGTTCCTGCAGGGACTTGTGTCCTTATCTGTCTGCTCGGTAAACCCAGCATGTCTGTGGATTTTACTCATCTTTAGTGATGGACATCATTGCTGCTCATAATGTGTTTGTAGATGTGCGTGTAATCTGTGTATTAGCACCAATCTGATGTCCTCACCTCTGCTTATGAGTATATATGTATGTCTTAAATTGCCACCCTACCTTTTCTTCATCCATGTAATACAGCTTTTAACATCTCTCATGAGCAGTGCCACTATATGTGCATTGCAGCCTACGGATGTCGATTTTTGTCCGGCTCTCCTTGTCTGCCAGCGTCATTCGCTCTTATCTGAAGGTCAGCACGAATGACACCTGCCCACTAAATAAATAACTGTAAACATCACAGCTTTTTGTAATGCTGTAAGAACTTGCAGACCTTTGTGACGCTTCCAGATTTACTCCCTGGCCAGCACTTGGGCTGCGGGTGGCCTCAACTGAACCCGGTGTGTCAGCTGGGGAGCGCTCGTCATCGATGTTCCTCCAGGGGTGAGGGTGGAACTTAAATTAAATTTCAGTTATTTATTTATTTTTAAAGCGGCCCTCTTGGCGGACCGCCGACTCATCGAGCACCTTTTGGGATGCCCCCCCACTGCCAGCATTTGATCTTCTACCATTGCACAGCGAGCCTGTCAGCTGCTGGCCTCCGCAGTTCACCCCCCCCCCAGCTCCTCCTGGCTGTTTGACGTCAGGCGTCCAAAGATGAGAACGACGTGCTTTTCCCCTACCGGTCCTGACAAAGAGGCACAGGGATGTTCCTCGGCAAACCAGTGTGCCTATTTCTGTCTTGATCCACAGGTGACTGATCAAGGTGTCCCTTGATGTTCTGCATTTTTTTTTCCCCTGCCACATTCAAAGTGGATGAGGTGACTGGTGATGGATGTTGGCCTTGTATTATTTTTTTTTTTGGATGATTCAGGGGTCACTGTTGCTATGTTAGTGAGTTTGGACCCAGCCTCCATTTTTTAATGTGTTATGATTGTAGGTTGGGGTCTCCTGGGTTGCTCTGGCTTGCACATGGCCTGGGGGGCTGATTGGTGGAAAGTCTCATATGACTGACTGACCACATATGTGTGAGGGTCATATGACGTACTGACTTCCTGTCATCACCTGTGCACCATACTTTCTGGGAGAGCCTCCTAATTGTTGCAAATGGATGGATTGAGATTTGCTTTATTTTTGCTGACTGCTCTAGTTGTTCCTACAGATGATAGGTGTCTGTTTCAAGATTTTTATTGCATATTTTGTTTAGTTGCTCTTGTGACTTGTTGACAGGTCCCTACTCATGCAGTTAGCTGTTTTACTAAGCATCTTGGCTTAATTTACCAGCAAGCTTGTTACAAAATGGCACCGATGATCCTCTCACCTGTGGTTTTTTCAGACCCATGGATATTACTGGCTTTCTGGCAGAGGGCTAACTGGAGACAAACTGCCTGTTGACCCTGGAGCCGGGTGTTTTGCTGTTGAAGGCTGACCAGCCTGCCAGTGAAGGGGTCATGGTAGTGGAGGTCAGGCTGGATGCTGTGGTTTGGGTCATGTTTCAGCCACTTTGCAAGCATCTGTGTTATTTCATGGTAGTTTAACATGCGGCATACCTGTGTGTATGTGAATTTCTGCTGATGTGAAGTTGTTCTGTCCTTGATTCATGCTAAGTCTCAAAGGTGTAATAAGTTGATCTTTTAACACCAAATAGTTAGCATGGACTAAAGAGTGAAATGAGAATAATTAAGTCTGTGTATGTATTGGTGAGGTTTGTATCTTTACCATGTTTGAAGTTGTAAAATATGTAATTTCTCTCCTTGCTAAACTCTTTATCTCCCTTTGGTTTTAATTGCAGCCTTGGTGATTTGGTAGCAGGCTGGGGTTCTGTTCCACACTGGGTCACGTACACTACGTCTACAGCTAGGTGTTTCACTGCAATTACATGTTTTGGGGGAGATTCCACTTTAAAATGATATCATGTGCCCCTTGAATTGAGAACTGGTTCTAATGGTCAGCTCATGAGAACTTCCCATAACAGGGAGGTCCTTGGTGTGAGGGTACTGATAATCAGTGACTCGTAGCGCATCATTTGCAAGTTTTTACTGTAAAAATAAGTCATAATTGAGTTGCATCACATTTGAGTTACTTGCCAAAACTGCTGTCTGTGGAACACGCAGGACTTTTAGTGGCACAGCAGTGTGTCAATTTCCATTGTAATTGGACATGGCTGCATTTTTAAGTTTGATATCATGTACGTTCTCTGTCCTGGAGGGGAAATCATCCGTGTAGATCCAAAGCTCATGCTGATTATTAACTATTGGCTCCTCAGTGTATAAGCTTGTAACAATCTAACAGCATTTTCAGCAAACGTCAACGTTATGAACAGGATTAGCTTGCCTGTGCTTCAATCTAATGTAAAAGTGATGTAAGGAAGATGGGGGCAGATGAGATGCATAGGGTTGCATCGACATGCTGAGTTAAGGAGTCTCTGCATTTATGTATTAATATTCTCTACATGCAGAAGTATTATCCAAATCAGTGTTGCATAGCTGAGCTGGGAGTTATAATGGACCTTCTGTGAATTAATAGGTTAATCAACGCTGAATTCCTGTATTGCGATAATTCTACATCCAGAGTGAAGCCACCCTCTTTTCCTGTGCTCTGGTCCTCAGTTACCCATGAGTCTGTAGGGCTTGGAGGAACAGATTCATACAGCAGCTCATCCTGGTACTTAGCTTGCTGCTAAGTTCTGTGGGTGGGATCTCAGGCCTGACGTCCGTATGACTGGATGGTGACACCATATGTGCTGAATGAATTGGCTATATTTGTTTAATTGTTCTTTATGACGGTAAGGGCTCACAGCAGTTTGGCTGCCATCTCCACCTTGTCTAGGGAGGGGAAACGAGCAGGCTGATTCATTCCTCCCACATTTTTTCTCCCCCACACCTCAGGCTTAATAGAGGAATCCATAACAATCAAGCACCTAATAAGAAAATCTTTAACAGGTAGATTTCCACGTTAACCAGAAGCAGGGGGACTGTTAGACTGTGTGTCATTCAGCCTCGTTCAGCCTGTCCCAGCAGGGCATCCCTGTGTTTAAGGCTTTATCTTGGAATGGAGACAGCTGATTCAGGGTTGATGATGCCCCAGTGACGTCTGGCTCAGCTCATAAGTGTGTCCCTGCGCACAGCCGTCATTTCCATCTCTTCAGTCTTGCCACATATGTAGGCTGCAGAAAAACAGCCTGGTAGGGAGTCAGACAACTGGGCGATATTAGCAACTCGCTTCATGGGCGATTTAAGCTTGGGTCCCCGGCTTCGAGTCTTCGAGTGGCAGCGGTGTCCTGATTGTCCTCTCGGTGACCTGGCTTATAGGATGTTTCCTTTCATATGTGGGGAAAGGAATGCTGGGTTCTTTCCAGGAGCAAAATGCCATAGAACTGTACAAATGTTTGCTCAGGGAAACCAGAAACCGCATGCTTGTACCGCACATGACTTTTTATTATCAGTCATGTGTTGACCCATGTGCTCACGGGAAGGATCTGCAATAGAAAAGCTTCATAAAAAGTAAGTAGCTTTGAGGAGGCTTTAGCTTAATATATATGTGTGTGTGTGTTTGACAGACCTGATCCACTGCACCAGTGAGATGAATGTGAACATCCCCCAGATGGCTGATACGCTCTTTGAGAGGACGGCCAACAGCAGCTGGGTGGTGGTCTTCAAGGCCCTCATCACCACCCACCACCTCATGATGTACGGCAATGAGGTGAGGCCTGGGAACCGCCCCCCCTCCCCCAACACACACACACACACAGTGTAATCAGCTCAGCACGCATTGACGGGCGAAGAAGCATGGACTTAGTGAGTAGTTGTAAGATAGAGACTTTGAGGATGGGTGGGCAGCCTATGGTACATCAGTGCTGCCTCATGCAAAGACCCTCCCAGACCTGAGCACTGAAGATAAAGCTGGACCCCTCTGAGGGGGTGGTCGCCGCCCCCTCCCTCCTCACCATCAAGTGAGCACATGAGCGCCCTAACTCACGCGCACACACACACCTACCACCAGGTCTCCATACTGGGTCTGTCATCTAGTCAGTCATAAGAATGACTGGCTTCAGGTTCGAGGGTGTCCCATTACGCCCAGCTCGATACTGTTCTGCTTGTTCCAGCTTCCCCGCTCCCCTTATTTCTGTAGCCGTTTTCAAAGTGTACCGTAATAGCTTCCATTTCTGGCCCTGTATTTTTAAACAGTTCCTTCTGTTGGCTGATATTGTTTCATGGACTCTGTGTTTCAGCCCAGCTCCCAAAATTGCAATCACTGTGCTCTTAATGTCCAGTTACGAGTCTTTCCTGGTTTCATGGACCAAGAACACTAGGAACTGATTTTATTTTTTTTGACGGGTTCTGGAGCAGAGTTAGATGTGAATATTGTACTCGGGGCTCCATGATGTAGTTTAGGGGTCTGCCGAGGACACCGTGGAAATCTAATGCCCCGCTTCCCTATGATCTGGCTACTAGCTCCTCCCCCTCTGAGACATGGCTGGTGCTGATTGCATTCTGAAAGGTGAACGTGGTGTTTCCCGGCATGCAGCGGGGCGGCCTCAGAGCTTCCTGAGGTACGCCGCCCTGGCATCCACAGCGAGGCCGCTTGCCACTTGGCTGCCTGTCTTCTGGCCTGAAGGAAGGCTCTGCTGCTCCCAGCTGTTTGTCAGAGATCTGCTTCTGAAAGATTAATGATGTTGCTGGAGCCTCCGGTTTTTCTCTTTTTTTAAATTAATTAATTAATTTATTTTTTCCCCCTTCCCTGACGGTTGTTCTTCCCTGCACTTTCACCAGATGGGAGGTTGTGGTCTTGTGCTCCCTCCCAAGCACCAACCCAACATGCTCTGCTGAATTCTTCACTTTTTCTGAACTTTCTATATCATAACTCTTGGCCCCTGACCTACCAGTTATGGCATTAGTTAGTGATCCCACGTAACCGCTGTCTTTTATGGCTTAAGTAGAAATTGCTCTAATTACCACCCTGTACATCAAGAAGACATGAATGTTCCTTAGATTTTCATACTTGCTTTTCCCGAAATGAGGACTGGTGTGAGTGAACATGGCACTTTTAATGGAGTGTTTGCTCTTTAAATAGTTTGTAACTCTATTGATTTTTTTTTTTCTTTTCTTCACCTGGCTGATACTCTGGTCCAGCTCGTTTTCTGTCACTGATCGACAGCTAGTCTAAGCAACTGTAATTCAGTAGATCACCTGATGGCTCCAAATGGGGCAGAGGTCAGTGCAAGCTAGCATGGCCCTATGCCCGCAATGTAGAACTGATCTGCGGTGTCCATAACGGGACCAGGAGCCCTAACCCTCTTGACCTGGCTGCCCTGTGTGCGTTGCTGGTTTTTCTAAGTCTTCACCTGTGAGTCTGTTTCTCCTGTGTGGAGATCCTGTAACATCCCTGGGGTTTTCTCTCTCTCTCTCTCTCTCTCTCTCCCCCTCGTTCTCTCCCTCAGTCATGTGACTCTGTCCTTTGCAGCAGTACACCTTGTCCTCTATGAGGGCACGTGATACACACAAACCCGCCTACCCCTGTGCAGAAATGCCCGCGGTTACTTGACTGCCCAGCTGACGATGCCGTTCTCGGGCCGTGCTGCCTTTCGTCACATGCTGTCCTTCCTTTCCAGAGGTTCATCCAGTATCTGGCCTCGAGAAACACGCTCTTCAACCTGAACAACTTCCTGGATAAAGGTGCCTTGCAAGGTAGGCTGGTTTCTTGGCGCTTCAGGTCTGAGAGTGCCATGCGAAGTCCCACTGACCCCACCTCCCCCTTCCCCGCCTCAGGCTATGACATGTCCACCTTCATCCGACGCTACAGCCGGTACTTAAATGAGAAGGCTCTCTCCTACAGGCTGGTGGCAGTGGACTTCACCAAGATGAAGAGGGGGTAAGGGCTCTGCCCAGTTTAAAAAAATGTAACTATGGTGAGGGTCGCAAATGGGGCTGTTTCAGCACTATGATGGTTAATAGTGGTGAAAACATCGGGGCTTGAACATCACTAGAAGGTCATACACGTTCTCGCACGCTCACTGTCACGCACTTTCAAGAAACACTCACAGGTTTGTATTCCTGTATTCCTATCATAGTGTGGACCACCCAGTCATTTCTATGGAAAAAAACCTTAATTCCAATCGCAACACCCTTCGCTCCTACCTAGCCCTAACCTTAACCGTAAGTGACCAAATGACACAAGGCTTTTGGCATTTTTACTTTTTCGATTGCATTCACAGATTTTTATAAAATGAACTCTAAATTAGTGAGGTCCAGCAAAATCTGCGCACACACACACACACACACACACAGCTTTCCCTCCACCTGCATGGTCCAGTGTGGCCAACACCAATGAGAGTTCTTTCTTCACTGCATCCCCTCATGCCTTATCGTTTTGGTGTATGGGGTCTGGATGGTCACATTGAGTGATGCAGTGGCCCTTACTCTGCTCTGCCCGCCGACAGTGTGGATGGAGTGATGCGCACCATGAACACAGAGAAGCTGATGAAGACCCTCCCCATCATCCAGAACCAGCTGGATGCCCTGCTAGACTTTCAGGTAGTGGCAGTAGTGTGTGCCTGTCTGCGCTCGCACAGCTCTGGCGTGGCTCGGCGTTCATGCCTGCGTCTGCTTGCCTACCTGCGTGAGGTTGAACACATTTCGCTGTCTTGTGGGGTCACGTCCCCTGAAGTTTCTCCTGCACTTTTGTGGTTTCAGGATTACGGTGAATAGGGTTTAGATGGGAATTTCCTGTAAATGTAGCTGTTCCTGAATTTCTGTGTCTGACAGGAAATGTTTTGTGTGTGTGTGTAACATACTTGCTGAAGCTGTCATCCTTCCCCCTTAGGCCAACTCCAACGAGCTGACCAACGGCGTGATCAATGCCGCCTTCATGCTCCTCTTCAAGGACTCGATCCGCCTGTTCGCTGCCTACAATGAGGGCGTCATTAACCTGTTGGGTAGGATGGCACCCTCCACAGGCGTACAGGTGTGTGTGTCGGGTATGTGCGTGGAATGGCTTTCCTAATTCTGGCTCGTCTGGTTGTCTCCCTTCCCAGAGAAATACTTCGATATGAAGAAGAACCAGTGTAAAGACGCCCTGGACATTTATAAGAGGTTCCTAATCAGGATGACCAAGCTGTCCGAGTTCCTCAAAGTGGCAGAGGTACAGTCTGTCCCATTTCCTTCCCGGAGCGGAGTTCCCATTCAGGACTGGTGCAGGACTGCCCCCTCCCTCACGGCCAGAACCCATGTGCACGATATGAGCCGATCCAAACCCAGTCTGCCTCTCCTCGAACCACGGGCCCCATAACCCTGTGTTTGTGTTTTTTGTCTCTATTGGGGGTCTTACTGAGGTTGAGCAGAGTAATTTTTTTACAAAAATCAGAGAAGGTCGCTGTTTGATACATAGTGAGGTTCTTACAACTATTTCTGGAGCACCTTTTGTCGAGTCTCTTGCCACCTCCTGGTCCCCATGGGGGGCTGCAGGTGCTGCAGATGATCGCTCGCATCCTGCTGCGTGATTCACTGCTTGCCTGAACAAAAGACAGGCTTGTTCTTTCATTACTTTTTTTGTAAGTTTAAAATTACCTCTATTCTGGGAATTTCCCTGACGGAGATGCAGCTGATATTTAACCCTGCCCCATAGCCCAATAAGGCAGACGGCCGTCTGAGCCTTCACCTTCACCACAGGAATCGCAGTCTCCCGTGGAGGCCCCCCGTTAACTCTCTGTGCCAGTGGGCTGCAGCTATTTGCTGAACCAGCACTCTGATACATTTATGTGGTTTGAGTTCTTATAACTGGACTGAAGTAGGTCAGTCACCTCACTTAAGGGAATAGCAGGTCATTATCCGTATGAGCCCGACCCCCCCCCCCCCCATACTAGTGTTTGTGTGAATTAGTGTGGCACACTGCCCCCATGAGTCCAGAACCTCAGGTCACATGACCGTGAGCCCAGTGCTACACCAGTCCCGGCCATGTGCTGCGTGGCCTTGTGTGTCGTGTGCGTGAGCATGTCAGTGCGCGGCCCCTGTTTCTGTTGTTGTTGTTGTTGTTTTTTTATTCGTTTGTTTGTTTACAGTCACCGCATGGAGTAACGGATCCTTTTTTGTTGTATTTTTTTCTTTATTTCTCCCCCTTTTCTTTACTTGTGGTTCTGTGCTGTTTTTCCCCGTTTTGGTTTCCGTTCGTCCTTCTTGTGACACAGCAAGTTGGAATTGATCAGGGTGACATCCCCGATCTGACGCAGGTCAGTGCGCCTCCCCATCGCCGTCCCCTCCATGCGGCCCGGCTGATGCCGCTCGCACTCTCTGCTCACCTATTCCTCTGACACTTTCTCTGGATTTCCGCGGGGTGCATCCCTCACCCCCCAATGCCTGGTCCATCTTTTTCGGTGTGGCCGGTGTAAACGTGTTGCACGTTAACGTATCGAGTCGGCGTGCAGTCCTTTGGGCTCACGTAGCTTAGCGTGTGATTAGCACGGCCACATGTCTGCCGTGCTTCTCTGCAGTGCAGAGACCCAACACTGTTAGCTGGTTATTGTGAGTTCAGGTTCCATCTCCATCTTTTATTTCCTCTCAGTTCCTTCTGCTTCTTTTCTGGCTTATTTTATATCATATTTTTGAATTTGCTGGTGTGGTGGATTTTATTTTTTCCTTCTGCCTTAGAAGGTAAGTGCATCCTGAGTTATGTGCTCTCATGGATAAGGAGTACCAGCCCTGGCCTCCTGATTCATAGTGGGTTAGGGGCCCGACACTAGGGGAGGAACACAGCCCCCCCACCCAATTGATGTCTGTTAGACAATGTTTGTCTGGCAAAGGAAAAGGGCTGGAGAATCTGGCATCAGCTGCTCAGAGCTCATAATGCAGGAGAAATTAATCTGTGCCATATGGCTTTAGGCTGTAAGGTTGCACAGGGCAGTGTGTATCCAGCGTAGAGTTATGTCCTGGGCTTCCGGATCCATATATGGGATCGATCTTTTAGAACAATGTTATCAACAAGATTCATAAAGGAGCTGCTTTCATAGTTCTAGCCACATCACATGAGAAAATGCACTGAAGGCTTTGCTTTATTGGTCAGGTCGTTTCAGGCCCCGCCCCCCTCGTTGGAGCCACACGGCCACCTTTTCGGATCGGTATCTCCAGTGTCGGGGCATCTGGAGGGTGTAGTTTCTGCCCTGGTGTTGGGTCCCCTCACACGGTGTGCACGCCTTCTGGGACACCTTGTTTTCCAAAGTGTCTGCTCACGCCTGGCGCTGGCGATCTCGGCTAGCCCCGGGCACCTCCTCTCTGACTGTGGGGGCTGACTTCTGCCCCCTTTGATGGTCATCCCAGGGAATAGACGATTATGCTGTGTGAGTCGGAGCACTCTGAGGGTATAGCTGCTGGTTAATTGTATTTGACAGTCCTGGACTCTTAACTGCATAATTTCTCTGCAGGGCACTGTCCAATCATGTGTGTCCTCCCCTCATTCTGCCCTTATTCGGCCCCATCCCCTCACTTCTTGATACAGTTTGCCCAGGAGGTATTCTGCTTCTGTTATGCAGGGACTTTGGAAAGCAGTGCCTGAAGGGTGCCGATGGAGCACATGGGCCCGTGTGTGCGCGCGCACTTATGTATATCCTGATTCCCACCTCCCTTCCCTCAGGCCCCCAGCAGCCTCTTGGAGGCCCTTGAGCAGCACCTGGCCTCTCTGGAGGGCAAGAAGACAAAGGAATTCACCGCAGCCAGCAGGTAGAGCTGTGGAAATGGTGGCAACCTGTGTCTTTGTGGCACAACTGGGGGAAGGGCCCGGTGTCTCCTGGGGAGTCCAGTCACCTGTCATCAGCGTCTGCTGTGTCCCCCACAGAGCCAGCACCCTGTCCACTGCCGTGTCCTCGCTGTCCACCACTGGCATGTCCTTCAGCCGCGTGGACGAGAAGGAGAAGCAGCAGGCGCTGGAAGAGGAGCAGGCCAGGCTGCAGGCACTCAAGGTTGGTGTGGCTATTCCTCCCTGCTTAGGCCCGGTACACACCAAGCCCAGTTTTGGAAGATGAAAGCCATCGGGCTGTCTGTGAGAGTGCCAATCCGGTGTGTGCAGTTGGTGCTGCTTTGGCTGATTGAGCATGTCAAATCGCCATCTAAGCTAGTTGGTGGAAATGAACTCTCCAGTAGGGCTGCGTGTCAGTTTGCACCACTAACGCAAATTTTCACAATCAACTGGAGCCAATCAGTAGTCGGCCTTGGTCGATGCTAGTGTTTTGCCGTTGGCCTGGTGTGTACCAGCTTAGACATAAGTCAGAAGAACGCAAGCCATGATTGTTCAAAGTTAACTTGTGTATCAATGTTTCAATTCAATCAATAGCTGAATTTTGATCATTAGTTGACTCTTCCCCCCCCAGGACCAGCGGCTGAAGGAGATTCGCATGCAGGCCTCCTCCACCTCCCCCGGGTCACAGTCTATAGGCACCACCAACAACCACAGCGCTGCCGTGGACCTCTTCTCCACCCCCACGCCTTCCACCAACTGGTATTCTCAAGGGGTGATGGGGTTTGAGATGGGCTGGATCTAGTGTAGCTCCTTTCACTGATGTGGTGTTGATTCCTGGCTGATGGCTGCTCCCCCACCCACAGCGGCCCGGACCTCACTAGCGACCTGTTCGATCTGCAGCCGGCCTTCATCCCTGCGGTGCAGAGCACTCCGTCCATCTCTGCTGTGCCTAGCACCAACTGGGGAGGTGAGTGGCCCTCGGGCGGCTCCCACACCCACATTTCGCCTTCCTCCACGCACCTGATTCAGGCCTCCATCATTCCTCTTTTTCTGTTTAAGTGTCAAAGATGCATCCTTGTCATCCTATTACTTAATGGAGTCACTACTGACACTGATTCACGGGTGCAAAGCCTCACAGACCACTTGATTTCCGATCTGGACATCTGTGGTACTTCCTGAGTGTAAACACAGTCTAGTGTGTGTATGTGTGTGTCGTTGGAAGCCACCGGGCTATCTGTGAGAGTGCCGGTGTGTGCAGTTGGTGCTGTTTTGGCTGATTGAGCATGTCGAAGCCTGCTGCACAGTTGTTGCACACCACGGCTTGGGGTCTGTCTTCTGCAGGGAGGAGACTCTGTGATAGGTTGTGTGCAGTCATGTGACCTCTCATGTGACCCGTAGTGTGCCTGCTCTGTCCCCCAGGTCTGGAGACCCTCCCTGTCCAGCAGACAGCTCCCAAGCCTGCCATCAATGTAGATTTTGACGCCGTTTTCGGGACTAATGCGGCCAGTAATGATGCGGAGCCTTCTGCTGGTAAAAGTTAAATAATGGATAAAAGATGAAACCGAGAGAGCAGCCTGGGTGCCCCCCACACCCACTGCACACTGCAGGCTCTGGGGGGTGTCGTCCTACCCCCACTGCCACCTCACGCTACCGCTTGCTTTTGCCGAAACCCACAAATGGAGAATCTAAGCCTCTGCCTTCCCGCATATGTCTGGGAGCTCTGGCCAAGTGGGCTCCACCCCCCAAACCCGCGCCCGCCTGGGATGTGGGGCTCTTTGGGTGCCGTTGGGGGTTGACCTCGCTGTGCACTCTGCCTCCTTTCTCTCCCGCTGCTGTCAAGCAGGAAGTGACACAATACTCTGCCTTTGCCTTCTGACTGGGGATTTCTAATGGGCTTCTGGTTACTCTGCTTTCCGCTCTAATGGTCCTTGAGGTGCTGGCCCGTCTCTCTTGTGGTTGTACTTGTCCCCCAGTGTTTGGAAATAACCTGCCCCCCACCCCCCCCCC
>JAODKL010000002.1:11557973-11581336 GCA_026780765.1 Petrocephalus schoutedeni
TGGTGTTCTGTAGGTGATTTGCTGAAGCCCACGCTGCCCTCGCAGAACCAAGCTCCCATGATGCCACTGTACATGGGAGGCAAGCTGCTACCGAGCGACCTGGACTCCTCCCTGGCCAGCCTCGTGGGCAGTGAGTGCCTCCCTCCTCAGGCTGTGTGCTACAGCTAACACTAAACCGCGTGCGTGGTGGCTTTAGCCACGGCCCTCAGCTCCGCTCTTCCCTCTGTCTCTCACAGATCTGCACTTTGGAGGATCTTCAGCCAAAAAGTGAGAAACCGGTCAATGGGGGGTTGGAGGGGCGCAGGGGGTTTAAGGCATGGGGATGTACCTGGTCACACACACTGCTGACTATGGCTGCACAACATCACATCGCGATGTACTTGCGATTTATTGGGTGCATGGTCAATAATCGCCAGGGCTTTCGGTGACGCGCTAAACATTTGTCTGGACGCCAGCTATCCAGTACTACACAGGCATTTACTTACGCCCACAATTCGGTAAGCAGATCACTATTGCACCTAAAATATAAAAATATAATGAGATACGTATTGTGACCCCCAAAAGTCAGTAATCTGTATAAATTCTGCGTATCCTTATGTTTATTAAATTTGGTTAGGGGCGCGCCACATGCTAGTGTTTTGGTAAATCATGGAAGCGATAAGCACTGAAGTGGCAGCTAAGAAAGGAACAGCTCAGCAACCACAACATCTTTTAAAAGAGGAGATTGTGCATAAACAAGGTAAAAAGGTTTTGGTGGTGTGGCGGTACTTTTTGTAGTTTAAAGTTTCACACATTTATTAAATGTAAGGATATGCTGAATTCTTACAGCTTGCTAATATTTTAGGCATACTGCTTACGTAACCGTGGGAGCCCATATAGTATTGAAAAGCTAGCGGCCGGCCTGCCCTGGTGATTATTGCACGTCATAAGACACACCTATCGCAAATACATCACGATGTGATATCGTGCAGCCTGGGTGCTGACCTCCTCTGTCCCCCCCCCCCACAGGCCTGACATGCAATGGACACATCCAGGAGAGAAGAAGCTCACGGGTGGCACTGGGTGGCAATCGAAGGCCCTGGGTTGCCCCACCTCCACGGCCTGGACCCCCACGCCCATGGCTCCGGCGCCCATGCCCCTGGCACACATGGTAATTGCCCTAATCCATTTACCACAGTTATGTAAACTCCGTAATCCACTGACATTCAAATGATTTGCTCACCCGGTGTCTGGTGTCACTTTGAAAAAGAAAGTCTCACTCTAGCCTGTTACAGACAGCTGGGAATGATGTCTAAGCAGTTCAGGTTAATCCGTGTGTACAGCTACGCGTGACAGTCAAGTGTGTCTCTGCCCATGGGAACACGACGCTCCAGCCACCAATCAGGCACTCTGTCACACTGGCCCGGTGCTGTGTGTTGATGAAAGGATAAAGATGGCCGTTCATGTTTGAACACACCGTAAGGCATCTCTGTCACTAAGTCACTAACCCCGTGCTTCTTCCTCCCCTGCTGCTTTGCTCTGCTTCTCTCTCTTCCCTTCACCTGCTCCCCTTCCAATCTGTTCATCTTTCTCTTTTTCTCTCTCTCTCCTCCTCGCTCACTCCTAACCCTGCAGAATGGAGTGTTCTATGCTGGTTACGTAAGTACACCATCAAACAGTCGTGTAGCAATGCTAGCGATGTCACTTCCTGTGTGGCCCGTTTGGGACAGCAGCCCAACTTGCTCCTGCTGCATTCCATGACGAGTCACGCAAGCTCTAGATATAGATCTTCATGTTTTGCCTCTCCCATCCGGGCTGCCTGTCTCTGTGCACCTTTCCACTCTTGTCTGCATGTGTCTCCCCATGTTTGGGGAAGAAGGCTTTTCTTGTGTGCTCCCTGCATATCTGTGAGCCTTTGCATCACAGTTAAAGCCTTCACACTAAAGGTGGTCGTATACTTCAGATGAAACTGACGGAATTACTATCATTTTGACAATAAAACGTCCTGGGAGTAGTAATCACCGTGGTGATCACCTTTTCGGTGTACCACTGAGGGTCATTTGTTCTGACCACGCCCACTGTCCACGATTGGCTGACGTTAATGTAACACTGCAGGTTGAGTTGGTCAGCAGGACTAATTGTGCAGTTATCAGTGTGCTTTGCGCCACACTGCACTTTGAACAGTGTAAATTATGTGCGTTTGTGTATTTCTATTAATAGGAAATGTTATAACTAGGTAATGGCCCTCATGTTTGCAGGATGTGTCACCTCATGTGAGTGGGACGCATTAACAATACCATTAGCATGGCCACCTCAGGAACCCCTGCTGTCCTTCACTTAGGCATGAGTAGCCTTTAGCTTGCAGGCTGAAGCCTACTGTAGATACTGAGTCTGTACTGTTTGCCTTACCGTGTTGTGTCTCCCACACGGCTACACGCAGGCTCCCGCCCCCATGCCGTTTCCCATGACGACGCCTCAAGTGCCTGTGTATGGAATGGTGAGCATCCCCCCCCGATCTGTGACCTCTGTCATAGACGTAGCTCTAAATCCACATTAAGTGTTGAGCCAGTTGCCGAGGTTTTTAGTCAGTACCACTAAACTTTGTGACAATCACTGAGATGGGAGCTCAGCTGCTGTTCCCCTGTCCCCCACCATTGTGGTTTATTGGCACCTTTCCTGTCCTGTGAGTGAGATGGGGCCCTTCTTTAGCACACTGTCAAGGTGAGCCCTGCTGTCAGAGGGCCGCTGCTGACTTTGCTTCCTCTCTGCCTGCAGATGCCACCCCAGATGGGCCAGGTGGCTGGGGTCCCCGTGCTGGCAACGCAGCCCCTTGTATACAACCAGCCTGTGCTCAGACCCACTAACCCTTTTGCTCCCATCCCAGGGCCTCAGGTAACCCTCCCCCCCCCCCCCCCACCCCAAGTGCCTCACAGCACCATCTGTGCTCGGAGAACGATCGGCCTCGTGATCCTGGCAGCCTGTCGGGTCTGCCCCTTTGCCACCTCCCCGGCCCTGATGCTCTCTCTCCTCTCTGCAGATCCAGTTTATGTAGTGCTGCCCCCCCTGCTCCCCTCCTCCGCGGGGCATGGGGCCGGACGGGAGATGCCACCAGACCAGCGGATGGCGGACGAGCAGCAGAATGACACCAAAACCAGGACAGGGAGCGGGAGAGGCCGCAGCAGAGCAGCCCCAAGGCGTGAGGTGGCCCCGCTGGCCCCACTCACCTCGCTGACCTCGCTGAGCCCGGTCCATACCTGCTTGTCCACAGTCCGGCAGACTCGTCCTTTACAGACTTCATTTTTACATGAGTGGGGTGGGGGGAGGGAAGGGGGGGGTACTCTTGTGCGAACGTGGTTGCTGGGTTAGGGGGATGCAGGTCAGTGCTACTTGGGGTTTGTTTTTCGTTATGTATTTGTGTCTGCTTCTCTCCTCGTCCTCCTGTGAGGACCCCGGGGCACTCCTTAGTGTCTGGGCACTGGTGACAGGTGCCACCGGTGGTCTCTGCTCCAGCTGGAGGTGCAGAGGTGTGAAAGGCCCACAGCGTAGCTGCGGCTTGCTCCTGTTGCTCAGCATCGCCGTGTGCCCGTTTCCGCTCTTCCATCCCGTTACGTTTGTCGGTAGTGAATCTGGACTACCGGAACTGGTTTTTCCGACCTCTAAGTGTTTTCTGTGTGTGACTCTGTGTTTGCGTGCAAGAGACTGAGAGGACACGCCTGTGTTGCGATGTCCTGCTGCTGGTCGCCAAGGACCGTGTCGGAATTTAGATGCCCGTTCAGAGTTGAGGACCTCTGTGACCCCTAAACTGCCTTTGCTCTTGAAAGCCCTGTCTGTCCTGTCTGATGGGGGTGTTTCTTACTTTTCTTTTTATTAGAGTAACTTTCAAATGGCCTCTGTATGTGAATTCACTCTCTCATTCTTATCCAATTAGGGGAAGGGGCTTCTGTAAAGAGGCGTGGCTTTCGGAAGTAGGCGGTGCTCTAGGGAATGAAGTTGTCAGGCGCTGCTATTCAACAGGAAGAATACTTTCTTAGTGGTGATAGTCATATGAAAATGGAATTTTATTATTTCTTCTGCTTTTGTCTTGTTCTGAGCATGACTATGGAAAGGGGATGATCTTTAGCAGGCATCGCTTGTGTAGCTCACAGCAGAGCAGTGAGCCGACTGAGAGGGTTGTCTGTGAGTGTGAATATAGCCACTTATTTTGTGGTTTGCCAAAGAGGAAAGAGAAACCAGTTCCTTCATTGTCCAGCCGGTGGTGTCGTTTCCATTACGTTAAACCTTAATGGATCCCGGTCCGGTTTGTGCAGCCTGGGAGATGGTGGGGTGGGGGGCAGGGAGGGTTAGGGTGGGCCTTAGGGAAGCTCCTGCCTTTTGAGTTGCATGGTCTGTGTTGTGTTGCTGTTTGGATGCCTTTTTAAAACGAAGCATGATGTGTATGTAGTCACGTTACCCCGTCTAAGTGTGGACTCCTCGTGGTTTAGCGACGATATGCTGAACGGATGATCGAACTGGGCGAACTGGGCAGCCGAACGCGACGCTCAAGCACTTTTTGCCTGCTCCCATATAGCTACCTTTCTGATCCATTTGTAGCAAACCTCGTCCAACAGGGTAGCCAGTTACCGCTCACCGGGTCACACACGACGATGTCATTCGCACCACCAGAAAAATATGTATGTTGCTCAGATATGTGAGGTGAAGTAGCATCACACTTTGTCTTTGCACAGATGGTCAGTTTCTGTGTCCAAATGGATTCTTTTGATGTCTAATTCTGTAGCTCCACCTGTTGGCTACATGGTGTAAGGAATCAAATTGTATGGTCGTTATCTTCTGTTACTCATAGAGATGCTGAACTTTCCACCATTATTCCACTGAGAAGCTTATGGGCTCCCCGAATCTCAGCCTGGAATCTCAGAATGCTCTTCTCCTGGATGCTTTTCTGCCAGATTCGTCGTTCTTATGATTATTTTCCCCTCCTTGGACTTTTTTGCACGTCTTGGCACTTTCCCCTCCCTCTCCTAAACTAGGTTGAATCGAACTGTTGCCTCACATTGTCTGTGTGCCTGTCTCCTGCAATACAGTGTTCGAAAACCTGTTTTCTGTGTGTGAGATATATTTTGGTCTTTGTGTGTTTTAAGAAAGGTACAGGGCCAATGTTTTGTCTCATGCAGTGGGGGAGGGACGGCCCCCCTCAGCCCTGTCCATCTCTGATGCCAAACGAGTCCTCGGCCAGCAGGGAGGCCCGGCCCGTGCCTCAGTCCCCTTTTCTACGTCCTTATTTATAAGAGAGGGAATATCAAGGTTTGAATTAGCATTGACAAGCATATTGCAAAAAAGAACAAAAAAAAATCATGGGCTTTTATTTTTATGCATATAGATTTCATATTGGGTCACACACAGTTTTGTTTTTTGAACAAAAGTAAAATAAAGTCATTTGCCATTCCTAGATTGTTTCCTGTTTCTTTTGTTGCGATTTCCCTACGTGACGGCGTCTATCAGTGACGCGGGAGATGGGTGGGAAGCCTCATGGGAAATTTCATCCTCTGGGGGCCGTTCGGGACTGCTACCGAAATTCGTACGTCTTCTGTGTTTTCCCCCATTAGTTCAATGTAAGCTTATTTCTGAGTCCCGCTTCAATGTAATGCCATCCGCTCATGCTTTATTATACCTGGGCCTGTGTATGTGTGTCCTGTTCGCCTCCAGTTCTTCATGACTTGCTGCGAAGGTGTATGAGGTTCTTTCATAGCTAAACGAGGAACCAGAGGAAAGTGCCACCTCATTCTGTCACCTGGGAAACCGTACCACGCGGGCATCTATTTCTGTGACCCCCGCCCCTACAAATTCTCTCTTGGTTTTCCGGACTTGGCTTTCCTTAGCTACGTGGGAGTCTCCTGACTGTCCCAGTCAATCTCCTCTCCCAGTGAGCAGCCCTGTAGGCCAGAAGGATATCTGTGCTGGTGATATATTTATTTATTTTTTTCTCTCTTTCTTTCTGTCACCCCACCCCCTCCTCATTTTAACCCTCAATTCTTGTGCCATATCGCCCCCTGGTGGATTTTTCTAAAAGTGCTGCACAAAATGTAGGAACTGGGAGAGTGCTGATGAGTTAGCTTCATGTTAATACACAAACCGCGTATTTCTTTTTTTGCCATTTTTGTTGTTTTATATTCTGGAATGTTAATCCTTTCGAAAAATCAAGGAGAGTCTCAGATTTCAAGTTTTGATGGGATAGCTGCTTTTTTTTTTTTTTTTTTTTTTTTTTAAACTTTGGCCATGTATTATTGTTTTATTATTTTATGTATTATTGTTTTATTGTATTAATTTATTTTATGTTTTTTTTGACTGATCATCAATGTATAGCCTGTGTATATGGTGGACTATAATTGCTGACTAGTCAACACTATATTCCACTTATCCTACTGTATAGGAAGGAGTCTGAAGTGTGTCCCTGGACACCTCATCCAGGGTCCATGGGTGGTGGTGTGTTAGCAGTCCTGGGTGTGTGTGTCCATGTGGCTCTGGGTCCCCATTAGCCTCCCTCCTGTCACGGGAGTGCATGATCATGCCCCTCTGGCTGGCTGGCCATAGGAATGTCAGGCCCCGAGATGAGCGCTGACAGCTGCCCAGTGTGGCAGGGGAGGGGTCCTAGCCCATGGCGCTATTTATATCCACCCCTAAAAGCATCCGTGTGGCTGCCCCTCTCTTCCTTTTCCAGTGCCTCCAGCCACAGTTCGCCCCTTCTGGATTTCTCCGCTGCCTTCCTTGACATTCCTCCACGGGTGGAAAGTTCTAGAAAATTGGTGAAGGCGGTGCCTAAAACGCAAATAAAGAACGCCGCCCCCCCCCGGGTGTGTGAGTGTGACAGGAGTCCCGGATAAGGGGTGAATAGTAAGGAAGGAGACCTGAAGCTGTGTTAGCTGGTGCCATGGCTCTGCTGTGCTACAACAAAGGCTGTGGGGACCGCTTCGATGAGCATGAGAACGCAGACGGTGAGCTCTCTCCGTGGACGGCCGTACCCGCTGAGGAGTAAAAAGTAACTAAAAGGGAGGGGGAGTGGTTTAAAAAGCTGCAAACCATTCATTGGATTTGATAGAGATTTGGTGGTGATCCACTGCTACTATTCAGCCAGACCCGAAACTGCATGTTTGTGGAGGATTGGTGTGAAGTTACCAGAGCAGTAGGAGCTTTTAAAGTTGGCCAAACTGCTTAAGATGATGGCCTGTGCTGAAGCGTGATTCCGGAAGATTCCTGGTCTTTAATATAGCCCAGCATGCGAGATGTGTTTATAGGTAAGCAGTTAGTGGTCTGAGACTATTGCTCATGAAACTATTTGAGACTTCCGTTGTGTAAACCAGTGCTTGCCAAACCAGTCCTCGAGAGGGAGCAAAAATGTGGAAGCCTGGGGGTCCCAGAGGACCAGGTTGGGGAAGGAAAGGGAGTACTGACCATGTGCTGTGGGGTGACACCATTGATTAGCCTTTGGGGGTTGGGTGTTGGGGGAGGTGGGTGGGACCCTGGCAGAATAGGAGCTGGGGGAGATCTGATGAGGCTGTGGTAAGACTAGGCCACGTGCTGCTCTGCTCCTCTGCCCAGCTTTGTCTACTCCTCCACACTTTGTGTTCGTGGTTGTCACCTTTGTCTATCACGCCTTCCTTCCAGATGCCTGCCTGTACCACTCAGGGGTGCCCATCTTTCACGATGCCCTTAAGGTGGGTTTGCGGTCTGCTGGCCCTAAACACAGTCCGAGACTCTTTAACCCTTTTCCCGTGATAATTTCCCCATGTGAAATTTGCCTACCGTTTAATGATGCTCTGAGGTCAGACTGACCCCAAACACGGGATAGGGGTTAAGCGACTCATTCCCTTAAGTGTCTGTCTGTTCTTAGGGCTGGTCTTGCTGCAGGAAGAGGACCACAGACTTTTCTGAGTTCCTGTCTATCAAGGTGAAGGACGAATATTCATGAGGGGCCGATTGACTCATCTGCCAAGTGATATCTAGCAATACGTAACACTCACCCTGGTGCGATTTGTGCCGCACTCCAGGGATGTACACGAGGGCGCCATAGTAACGAGAGACCCCAGGAACCACTGCGTCCAGAAGTGACATCAGATAAGGGCGACTTGCAGAACCACCACAACAACGAGGAGATCATCTTTAAGGGGCCCAAATCTGCAGAGGCCCTGCAGAAGGAGAGACCCAGGTACCCTGTCTTGCTACATATATGCTTAAACCTGTGCCTTTGTCAGCAATCCTTGTGTATTTTATATTGTGGCATTGCTGCAGTTCTAATGGTGTGTTGGTGCCAGAGGTATTTTAGATCCAGAAAGTAAAAATCCAGACCAGGATTTGTTTCAACCAAGACTCTGAGCACTCTGTGACCGTGACTCCTTATACTGAACTACTTGGTTGAAACAAAAGCTTGGTCTGGATTTTTAAAATTTTGACACTTACTAATCATATACATATGAATTGCTGCAAAATGGTATTTCACGACACTTTGTGTTATAGACAACAGTGGGTGACAACAGATGTCGTCTTAATGTCAACTTAATGATGTCATTTTTTACTTTTTGGACCTGAAATTTTCGCCTCTGTTTGGTGCCTTACTAGCTGTGATGAGCCGAAGACCAAGTTGCCTGTGAAGGTGTCAACCTCATTGGCCCAGGTGCTGGAGAAGCTGCAGATAACCCAGAAGGCAGAGGTACAGAAACAAGGTGAGAATGCCCCAGCCCTGAGCCACTTTTGTCTGTCGCCATCTAGTGGTCAAATGCCTGTACTGTTTCACTCTCTCTTATTCACTTCACCGGGCCCTTCTTCTCACCATCCTCTGCCCTGTCCTCCTTCATTCCTCCCCCACAGAGAGCCAGGCTGTCATGCTCGGGACACGGTGCAAGAATGCAGGATGCAAAACAGTGGGTGATCTTTATGCGTGCCGGATTGTGTCTTTATGGCGGTCAAGTGTAATGTCAGCTAAATGTAGGCTGTGTCAGATTTGGTTGAGAGCCTGTTGGGAAACTAGATCCTCTCCAGACACACAAAGAAGTCACAAAAGATTTCACAGGAGGTGGACATGACTGTCGAGACAGCCACGGAATGTCATCATGATGGATTTAAGGCAGAATGCTTGCCCACAACTTGTTTGGATGGTCTGTGTTTCACAGGCATACCAAGGAGAGGCTACTGATGCAGAAACCTGCATCTACCACCCCGGGGTGCCAGTGTTCCATGAAGGGTAAGCCCCTCCCTGGCGGCCCTCTCCCTGGGCCACCCCTCCCTGCCAATTTGCCCTCTTTACTTTCATGTGTATCCCTCATTAACTGACCTATTATTTACACATAGGAATGAACTGTAAGTGAATTGTCACTCAAAGATGAGTTGCACATAAAACGTGGATGATATGAGTGGATTATAAATTATGTAGCCATTAATTTTAAATGAATTAGGCAACCACTTGATAGATCATTCAGCAAAACAGAAAACCTACTTTAAGCCAGTACAGTGTAATAGTCTGTACAGTTGCGCTGGCAGAAGTAAACTGGACTTGCAGCCAGTTGGTGCCCCCTCTGAAAATGGCACCCTGGGAAATTGCCCATCTTGCTATTGCAAGGATCCACCCCTGTCCATGATGGGGGCAGGGTTCCGTCTGTCCTCCCTGTCTGCACTGACTTCCCATCGTTCCATCTCCAGGTACAAATACTGGAGCTGCTGTTGCATCAAAACCCTCGACTTCAACGCCTTCCTGGACCAGAAGGGATGCACCAATGGCAAGCATCGCTGGATTCCCAAACAGGTACGAGCTCGTGCACAAACCTGCACAAACCCCCTACCATCATCCCGACAGTACATGTTTTTGCTCCCTCCCAGTTTCAAGTGCATCTGTAGCAGGTATTCTGTGTTCTTGACTGGCTGGGAGCTGGAAGGGAACAAAAATGTGGACTGTCTGGGGGTCCTCGCAAACTGGGTTGAGAGACATTGGTTTTTGTAAATGTTCTGTTGAGACACCCACTGGAGCGTCTAGTTTAGCCTGTTTTTAGTGAAAGTTTGATCAGATGGCCACCCCCTTAGCATGGTCTAACGCGGTTGGGTTTTCACAGGACAAGAAGAAGGTGGCATGTCGGCATGACTGGCACCAGACTGGGAACCAGGTGGTAATCACACTGTATGCCAAGAACGCCGACCCAGAGCACTCCTACGTGGAGGCCAACCACACCATGGTGAGTCCCCTGAGAGCTCAACTCCTTACCTTGAGAGAGATCAAAGGGTTGGTCTCTACATGGCGTCCTGCAAGCTCTGTGTAACATTCAAGTAATCTCAAATCCATCCCTGCAGTTGACGGTTCACATTCAGTTTGAAAATGACAAAGTCTACCATGCTGACTTCTACCTCTGGGGGGTGAGTCTCCTGTCCTGTGGCTCTGCCTCCTTCCTTTTAGCCACCTTGTAGAGGTTCAGCTGGGCCACATGATTTCGCCTTACTGTCATGGCCAATTTTCTGCATTAATCGCAGCCAGCAGGCTGCGCACGTGAACCTAGATCTCGCTGCCTGCAGGTGATCAACATCTCCCAGAGCTCTGTCAGCATGGTGCCGGCCAAGGTGGAGCTGATGCTGAGCAAGGCAGATGCGGTGGCATGGGGTAAGCTGGAGGACCCAAAGGCAAAGCTGGAGGCCCCCGCGGAGCCGCAGGAGGACAGCTGCATCGAGCCTGATGAAATGCCCGACTGGGACATCGACGACGACGACATCAGCGAGTCCGACGATGAGGAGCCGCCTCCCCCCAAGTCAGCTGAGACCTCACCTTCACCCTTTGCTGCGGCTGGGGTGCCCCTTTCGACAAAGGCTCAAGACACTGGTGATATACAGGGCCCTCAGCTACCGCAAAGGGACTGCTAACAGGATGCGGAGCAACGCCAACTCTCACACCCATCCTGCAGTGTCAATATGATGCCTAGCCTGCTGTGGAACACAAGACCTTGCCTTGGGCATTGTTCTGATGTAGATGTTGGGGGAGGGGGGGCTTACATGTAACTAGATGACTAGAAGACCATTCAGGTGACTAAAGATTAAAATGTGAATGTATGTTTGACGTCTTCACTCCCCCCCCCCCCCCCCCCCCCCCCCCCCCCCCCAGCTCAGGGTTCTGTTGTATGACCGTTTAGGACTGAGAGTTTACTTATTCAGCAAGTCTTAATGACAGTGAACTGTGAACAGTGTGAGCCACTGTTTGTAGTACAGCTGTGGTTTTTGTGACAACATCTGTGTGGATCTGCTGCCTTCAGCATGTGAAGCGCAGCAAACATGTGTGAAAGTCCAGCTGAACGTTTTTGTAATTATGTGGCTTGGGAATAAAGGATTGTAAGGATTTGCGTTTTTTTTTTTTTGTGGACTTTTAAACAGAATACAGCGACTTCCAACAACAAAGCCGACACTTTATTAAGTTACTTTTTTTTTTTTTTTTGCTTCATGTCAACATTAACAGTCCAGTGGTAAACATGTTATGAGCAACGGTCTGGATGCGAGTTTGACCGGAACCAGATCTGACTGGAGAGTCTTGCAGGTCCCACGGCACGTTGTCCAGTAGTGGATCAAGCTTACAGTACCCGCACAATCGTAGCAGTGGGTTCCTTAAGTTAACCCCGCCCACGAAGCGCTGACCAGTCATTCACTTTATTCACGGTAGACGTTGAGATTTACTCCACAACACCTCAAATGTAAACGTACAGACACGCGTCATGGCATTGCCCAGAAGTGGGACACCTCGCCTACAGGCACAGGTCAGCCTAGGAAATTCAGGGAAATGTGGGACCATTGAGGGTGCCGTTCTGCCTAGACAGCCAAGCCCATTTTCGGGAGTCGTTCACAATACCATTGATTCTTAAAGGCCTCTCCAAGGTCAATCACTCACTAACTAATAAATACTGCTCGTCAACGACATAAATAAAGCAGGTTCATCTGTGCAGCCAGCAGGACTCGACACCTTGATAATGACACAGGGATTCTTAAACAGCCACTATTCCTTATATATAATATGTATAATTACAGTAATACAGACCTGAAATGGTTAAACATCTGTTTCCACATTCTCGTGTCTCATTGAACATAGTAAGAATTCACTTTACGGTTTCTTAAGAGTTTCCTTTGAACACAGGGAGGGGATGCAGCACAATATAAACACATTTGGGGGGGGGGTTGCACAGCACACAACTCGACATTTTGAGCATAAAGTGCAAGGCAGGGCGAGCCCATGGAAACGGCATGGGGGGGGGGCATGCCCCTGATCCCCAGCATCTGGCGTGAATGCAACCCTGGATAAGAGAGCCCTTGCTGGGATCTAGCAAATCAGTACCCCCCTTGTCGAGAGACCGGGACCCTGTGGGTTACGCCGGGGGGTTGTGGCATGGATGCAGGGTCACGTTCTTTTGGCGAGCTTGGGGACAGGCGCTTAAGCCCTCCTGTGCCGCGGAGACACCGATATAGAGATGGTTTTTGTTCACGGTTGTTCCAGTTGTTCATCGCCGTTTCACTTAAAAAAACAAAAAAAAACACAGATGAAGAAGCAAAAAAGTCGTTCAAGTTGCCAAGGGCTTCGTACCACAGATGGAGGCTCCGCGTCCTGCTGCGGCTGAGGCGGCGGTGACTTTCGTCCCCGAGCAGACATAGTTTCACGGACGCAGGTGCTCCTTTGCAGCAAGATGAGAGCGACACCTCTTCGTCGCACGACGGAGCACCCCTTTCCAGCCTGTAGGGGGCGCATCTCGCTTCTGGGTTTAGTTCCCAGTGGGATCCATGTCACACGATCCACTTTTGAATTCCCATGCTGCTGCCGAGAGATGATGTTAGTGTCAGCGTTTGAGACAGCGACACCTTGGGTCACTCTGGCTGGCCTGGCTCTGCTCAGTGAGGGATAGTGCCGTGGGAGGCGCGGGGGGGGGGAGTAACCTCACCTGTCAGGGAGCTGTTGGATTTCTGCTTGTGCAGTTTATCACGGTCTCTCCGCACCTTGGGCATGATCTTCATCTTCATGCCGCTCTTAGCGCTACCCCTCACCGTGCTCTAAGAAAGCAAAAAAAAGAAGAAAAAAAAACAGAAGAATGACCCTTCTGGGCACCCTTACGTCTTCAGTATTTAAGAGCACTTCTTGGGTTGGGTAGATCCAAAACGTAGCGGGACCCTAAGCCAGTAATTAACATGAGCGGGATGAGTCCAGGGAGGGAACAGCTCGGCCCCCCAGCCCCGTGACACCTCTCAAGCAGCTGGAACCAGAGTTATTACAGTCAATGAAAACTAAAAGCAAAACTATACGAAAACAAAATAAGAAACGAAAATAAAGCACACTACAGCTAAACAAAAACTATGCTTCAGAAACTGACTGAAAAAAACAAACGTGAAATACTTTCTAGTATGTTTTTTTTTTTATTTAGCTAATGCAAATAATGTATCATTCCTCCTTGATGGAAATCATTTTAGGAAATGTAGTGCAGTATATTGCCTTTAGATGACAATTAATGACACCTGGTAAATGTTCTGCCTATTTTGAGGCCATTAGTACGTAATGTGTACTGTATTCATGTCGGATTCTCTAAAGCTCTCACATATAAAACAGCTCTCCAACTTTCAATCTATCCCTAGAAATAAAATTACTAAAACTAAAATGTATTAAAACTAAATAGGAATATATCTTCAAAATAAAAACTAATAAAACCACACTGAAAACTAAGGAAGACTAAACTGAATTTCAAAAGAAAATGGAAAATAATATAAAAATAAAAACTAAATAAAAAATTCTCAACTATAATAGCACTGGCAGGAACATAAGGTGTGACACCAAAAAGACACACGCGAGTGCGTGCGCGCGCACACACACACACACACACAAACCTCCTCGATGCCATGCATGATGGGACAAATCCAGTGGATGTCGGCTAACTTCTGCAGTTCGGAGCTCATGCTCTCGAGTGTGGAGGACAGCGCCTCCTCCTGGCCGGGATCCATCTGCTGTAAGACAGCACAGAGCCTGAGAGGCAGTACAGGTAGGCAAATTCCTCATACTGAATGAAGATTTAGCATCCAGTCTGCTAACAAGAACATAATCCCGTTTAAGAAACTCTTAATGTTTCAAACATACTCTTCATAGAGCATATGAAATGTAATAAGTGAATTAAAGATGAAAATGTATAATACCTGGAAATGGAAATGAAAGAGGGATGGAGAAGAAGAGATGGGAGGGGGGTCCTCTTACCAGCAGGTTCCCATCCAGCAGGGCCTTGGTCTCCTGATGCAGGACTCTGGTGCTGTTCACCACCTCCACGGCGGTGGAGCGACTCAGCACCTGCCACACAGGGGGCGGAGGACCAGTGTTTGGCAGGTGTGTGCTTGTCTATGTGAAAATACACTCTGTGCCAAAGGAATCTGCTTTTTGTTTTACATATGAAAACCATGTATTTGTCCTTCTCTGTACCACAGTGTTTCTCAGCCCAGTCCTCAGGAACTCCCAGACAGTCCACATTTTTGCTCCCAGCCAGCCCCCAACACACCTATAACAGGTCTACAGTGCTCTTATTTGCTGGTCGGCTGAGAGGGAGCAAAAATTGGACAGCAATCACCTTCCCCAGTACTTTCCCAGTGTGATTTTGAAAGATAATCTATTTAATGCACCTGGGTGTATGTGTGCAAGTGTGTGTCTATCTGGGTGGGGCGTTGGATGGTGTCGGCTGACCTCAGGGCTGCAGGGCCGGCTCGGGAATGCCTCGCTGAGCACCGATGCGCTGGCATTCACTGGGTGGGCCAGCTCCTGCTCTACCACCTTGTGCGTCTTGGCTGCCTCCCGGATCCTGTATGCATACCCAGCACCGTACGGTCATGTGACCTGCATGATCACGTGACCTGCATGGACACATGATACATGACTCATACTATTACCACCCCCGCCCCCAATGCCCATTCATTCTTGTAGCCCGAACACAAGTATCAAAAGGCACCAGGCCAGCTAGGGGATATTAAAATGGACTACTGGTTGAATGTCCAAACGTTTTAGTTTTCTGAAAATGGCCTGAGTGACATCATTCGCCTGTGGGTTTGTGGGTCGGCGTGTTGCTAAGCAACAGGCACCTGCTGATGAGGGCATCGGCCACCTGGGCCAGCTGCAGCACCTGGGCGCACTCCTCCTCCGTCAGGTACTCCATGGACTGCTGGGAGCTCAGGCGAGGCCGCGCACACTTCCGCTTATCCTCCCAGGACTTTAGCGTGCTTTCAAAAGCCTGCAGCACACAGACATGCAACAAGAGGGCGCCATGGTGTCAGCTATTACCCATATACCCCAGAGGTGGGAGGGGGGAAGGGTGGCCTGAAGAAAGGGCTCTGAACTCACCCGATCCCGAGTCAGCATCTGGGCCCGGTTCTTATGGATGATCCTGACGATGCCCGGCGGCTGGATCCATGCTTCTCCATCCACCTGCACGGGGACGCCCTCATCACCTAGGATGGTGATCTTCACCTGCCGGCACTGTCATGACACAACAGATGAGATTAATGGGCAAAGGGTCACATCCCATGAATCGTTTCCACGGTGACTGAGCAGCAGGCCTTCTCATTAAAGAAGCTCAGCTAGGTCTGATTGGGTTCAATAAGAAGGCCAGCTGAGCTGATTCTAGTAAAGAGTTACACCTCCCCAACACTCCCTAACTAAAGGAGGGCTGGCAGATTTTATTCATGGCTTTTTATTTACAGCCCAGCTTTATATTTAATGTTGTGTTACTTCCAGCACCTGTTTTGTGCTCAACTCTTTTCTGATTACACAAAACATAAAAACATAAAAACACTAGGGAATCACACTAAGTGACCGTTGCCATAGTGTGTGTTGTTTTCCTCACTGAAGTGCAAAATGCGTAGTGTGTGATGCTGGATGCAGCCACAGAGGACTCAGCCAGTTCGCTGACACAAAATCTGGGTCAGAACTTTTACTCTCTGGACCTGAACTACCCACTACTGAGAAGAACACAGATATATGTCACACCACACGAAAGAAACCAGTACTGTCTGTCAGTGCCCTTACTGTAGCTGGCTTACCTTTGCTGACTACTGCAGTATTTTGCTTGAGTGAAACAACATCATTTCAGTACCTTTTGGGATTGTAGTTAACACCCCCCCCCCCCCCCCCCCCCCCCCCCCCCCCCCGCAGCCTGCGGGCCGCTCTGACCTGCGCGATGCGGTGGTGCTGCAGGTTAATGACGCGCGAGACAGCCATCTGCATGCTGCCAAACACAGCCACCACCTCCAGCTTCTTGTCGTCGAAGGACGGCGCTCCAAAGTTCTGCCGGGGAGACAGGGAGGTGTCACCTCCGGCTGGGTGCTGCAGCGAGTCCCCGCAGGAGGTAACGGCGTCTCTTACTGGGCAGCCGTCTGCACCCAGCCCTCCAACATCTTAACGACTCAATTAGGACACAAAACAAAACAAAAAAAAACCTCGACCACAGCCAGGCTGGAGGCGGATTTCTCAGTAACAAACCCATACGGCGATGGTCCTTTCGAATCGTCTAAAAGCTACTGCATATTATGGGCTGGCGTGTGGGACGCCCGCACAGGCTGGTCAGGGCACAGCGACGGTCACATTCTGTTCTGACGTTTATTCTTCCCACAAATGTTAAGTTATAAATATAGTTCTGGCACCAAAAGTAAACATGATAATATGTTAATATGGAGATCATTACGAAACTGTCACGCTGCACAGGAGTGCTGCAGGACTGCGTCTGTTTGTGTGTGTGTGTGCGCGCGTGCGTGTGCCAGGTCGCACTAACATTGTCCTCCTTTGTTCCTCCCCAGAAGTTGATGCCCCCGGCGTAGCTGGGGATGTTGAGCACAGCCAGGCCCTGAAGACTGGGCAGGTTCATGGAGACGCCGTCACACTGCGGAGGGACACGCACATGCACACACGCGTGGGTTATTAAAGGGACAGGGTGACAGGGTGTCCGAGGTTTGCTTTAGGCGATCCAGGGCAAATCAGGCCGCCAGCCTCACCATACCAGAGCTGCGAGGATGATGAATTATAGCTGGATATAACTGCGGCGTTACAATATGCTGAAGTACAGCGATGCATCATTGTCACAGAAGTAAGCATTTAAAAATATAGCAGAATCATGTGATATGACATCTGCCTACGTCCTATCCCATACCGACAAACCAGACCTGCAGCTTCTTGTGTCAGTAAGTCACCAGTTAAGTACAGTACTAGTACTGGTATTAATCTACCTGTAGCATTCATGACATTTTTATTGATGCATTCCGTGTACAATTATGAGACTAAACTCAAAGCCAGGCTCGTGTGAGTCCAGGTCCTTAACCGCGATGCCCCCTGCTGGCCAGCCATACCTCCAACAGGACGCGCTGCTCCAGATTCTTGTAGGTCTTCTGCACCAGCTCCTTCGTCCCCAGCACTCCGTACCACATCATGTTCTTGGTGCGACTGCTGTTTACAGAGAAAGAGGCAGACAGTGTGAGAGACAGACATAGCTTAATGAGGTACCCCTCGCTCGATAGAGAGCTTTAATAAGCCTTAATTGACGATGAAAATGATACACAAATTATGTGTCAGACATTTAGATGAGGAATATGCTTGCTGCTCCAATGTGGTGGGTCGATTAATGTGTTTTTAAAATAACAATTCAGGTCTTTTTAATTTTTAAATGTAAAGTTGCACTTTTTTAAGCTGAAGCTGCAGTGATCTATTTCCTCATGACAGCTTCGTCACCACCATGTGGTCAGCCTTTAGCTCCCCTGGGACAGCCAGTAAGGACTGCGCCCCCTGGGGGCCGACTCCATACCTGCACTTCTTAGGGTGCTCATCCCGCTTGTTGTTGAACTCCAGAGAGATCTTGGCATCGAGGCCGATGCCAAAGTAGTTGTTCATCACGCACTTTTCAGAGTACGGCCTGTAGGGGGCAAGAGAGGTACAGGGGTCCAACGTCAGGGTGAGAGTAAAGTGGGGACGAGTCGTACGTACATCGCTGACCCAAGTGGAGCTCTGATGTTACCATCATTTAATACATTAAATGATATCAGTTATGAAGTCTAAGTCTCTGTATTTCATATTTAAAGTAATGTGCAATTTAAGCATACATGCATAATTTATCATTCCCAGCAGACAAAGCAATACAGCTCATACAAGCCAAAAACCTGCAATGTGTGGGCTGCCAATCAATCAACAGGCTACCTGTGGCACACACACACACACACACACACACACACACACACACACACACAAGCACGCATGCTGTATGTACTGTTAAATCTGTGAGTTATGTCTCTTACAAAGGATCCTCGAAGGTTGGTGTGCAGCTGAAGCTCTCGGATTTGTCCAGGACCGCCGGAGCTGATGTGGGGCTCACAGTGCCTCTGCCTGGACTCGGGGGGACGGGGGGTATGTGAGTACGGGGCCAGCAGGCGTGTCTCCCTGTCTGTGTACATGTGTGATACTCACGGGGCTCAGTTTCCTTCAGGTCATCGCTGCTCTCCTTCTTCCCGGGGACGGCGTTCGCCTCCTGCGATGGGTTCTGCTCATTCACCACTGAGGAGGGAGGTGGCAAGATGGGGGTCAGCAGGGGGGTAATGTGGGGCTGAAGGGGAGGTGGGGGCTGAGGAGGAAGCGGGGGGAGCAGTGGGGACTCGAACCCACCTTTCTCGGCCTGCTCAATGATCTGCCTCAGGGCTTTCTTCAGGCTGTTGGCCCTCAGCATCAGCTGCTCTCTTGAGCGGAAGCCTCGCGACATGGCAGCAGTGTTTGAAAGCTCCCCATCGCCGCCCTGCTGGGGAGGTGGAGCACCCACGGGCTGGGCACTGCCCTCCTCATTTAGGGCCTTCACAAGTGCGTCCAGCTTGTCATTGAGTAGGGTACACTGCAGGCACCAGGTAAAACAGTGTTACACCTGCGCAGGAACGCACACCTCCCTACAGGCAGGTGGCGCTGTCTAAAGATACCAGGGGGTGCGATTTGTAAAGCAAGGGAAGGAAAATGAAAGACACACAACTATATATATGTGAAGTCAAAAGAAACCTTAGGGCTGAATGGATATTGTGTGAAAAACTTTGCAGATTTTTGCCGCCCACTGAACCCGAGTGTGTTATGCAACATGCACACACGCGCGCACGCGCACACACACACCTTCCTGGCCATGGCGTCCGCCTCCTCCCTGTTCTCCGCCGCTCTCTCATACGCTTTGCCCACCTCCGACACAAAGTCGTTCACCGTCCCACACAGAAACCTGCCAGGGAGAGGGAGCGCGGAGAGGACGGGGGTCAGCGTGGCCCCCCGCGTGGGAAGACGGCAGTCCTTGCCTTCCCGACCTCGGCCGCTCGCTCATCTGCTGCATGATCAGCTGTGGGACGCCCACGGGCTGTGGGAAGTGGGCGACTGAGCGGACGTGTGATAGAACAGCTATAATAAGGGCCGCGTTCACAGCACACGTGTGTCGGGGAATCAGTGGGGGTCTGGCTGTGGGAAATCTGCCCCCTACTGACCGATAGGGCTATCACAGCCATTTCTGATTCAGTTTTTAAGTTTTATTTTAACAGACTTGACTTATTTTGTAAATTTCATGGCTCTCTGCTATTGACTTTCTTTTGTTCTATTTGCCCTTTTGAAGCTACCCTGCCTTGCTTGCCTGGCCACTCATGGCGTTTACAAGGGTAGTCGCCCAGAAGTGTCAATGATCCACATTTCGTACCCACAGTGTGTCGTGCTGACTGAGAGCAGAAAAGGTCAAAGTCGTAGGTAAAAGGTGCTCACTTGGTTGAGGAAATGACATCGCTGTGCTGGTCTGAGTCCAGGATTTTAGACAGGTGGGAGGCCACTGAATCAGCATACTGGGTAATCTGGACCTGGTGGGAACAATGGCAGGATGTTTCCCCTCTCGACCAGACCATGACAATGTGAAAATGGAGGCCCTTGGACTTGGGCGCTGATCTCCAGCTGTCATAGTAACTGGGGTGCTGCTGGTACATCCTTTGAAGTACCTGCAGGGGGGCGTCCTGAGCCTCGCTGTCCTTCACCACTGGGGGGCAGTGTTTGGCTGGCCCCTCGTATGTCATCACGCTCCATCTGTGGCAAACGCATGGAAGATTCAAGGTGTGGGAAAGCTGCAGATCTTGACACATTTACGGTGAATGTGAGACAAAGGCTCCAATTTAAGAATCTGGGGCTGTGCGTAGGGGAAAACCACAGCATTACACTCCCACAGATTAGACAGAAGAGAGCCCTGCAATACCCAGAGTTTTATAGTTGGCAAGCAATAAAAATCTACATCAGAGCAGAGAGCGCCTGTAAATGGAGGGACAGGGCGATAAAAGTCCAACCATAAAAGTCTATAAATACATCCAACCATCTTAGGGGAGGATCACAGTCCCCTTCTCCACCCTCCACAGCTGTGTGCAGAACCAGAGGACACACCTGTCCAGCATCTTGGTGGTGGCTCTCTCCAGCTTCTCCAAGATTTGCAGCAGCTGGGCGTCGTCGTCGCAAAGCCCGCCCCAGCCCAGCACCCGTGCCAGGTCATTGCCGGTGCCCAGTGGCAAGACGCCCAGCTGGCACTGTGCCCGCATACACATAAAAAACACACACATAGAGTCTGGCTAAAGCACTGCTTTCAGTATCATCTGGCAGGGCTTCGGTGCCCTGGAGCCACACAGAGGCCAGCTGCGTGCGTTACCCCCCCTCCCTATCCCGTGACAGCAACCTTAGTGTTGGGTAGTGAGGCCGTTACTCCCACCTGCTTGTGCAACCCTTGCTTGTCCAGCTCAGACAGAACCCAGCCTACGCTGCCGTCCCCCCCGCACACCAGGATCCGGAAGCTAACAAACTTCTGGAAGAGGCGCAGGCTGTGGGAAAGCAGATGGACTGCAGTGTAATGCACTGACAGGTATATAAACACTCACAGACTGAATGCACTGCACTAACATGTACATAAACACCCATAGAATGAACGCACTGGCAGGTATATACACACCCGCAGACTGAAAGCACTGATAGGTATATAAATACCAATGGAGTGAATGCATTGACAGGTATATAAACACCCGCAGACTGAAAGCACTGATAGGTATATAAACTCCCACAGACTGAATCCAGTGACAGGTATATAAACACCCGCAGACTAAACTCACTGACAGGTATATAAACACCAACGGAGTGAACGCATTGACAGGTATATGAACTCCCACAGACTGAACTCACTGACAGGTATATAAACAACAACGGAGTGAACACATTGACAGGTATATAAACACCCACAGACTGAACTCACTGACAGATATATAAACACCTGCAGAGTGGATGCATTGACTGCTATATAAACATCCGCAGGCTGAAAGCACTGCTGGGTATATAAACGCCTGCTGAATTAGCACACTGACAGATATATAAATACCTGTATAGTGAATGCACTGACAGGCATACCAATACACACAGAGTGAGCATACCGATGGGTATATAAGCACCCGTGAAGTGAATGCAATGACGGAGTATATAAACACCTGCTGAGTGAACTTAATGATGGGTTTATTAACACATGCCACTGGAACATTTATAATGATGTGCACACAGTAAAACTAACACATTAGTTGATATATAACACTTGTTCTAAGGTCAGCTATATAAGTACTTCTGATTTAGTCTCAGTAGATTATCAGAATGAAAAACATACCTGCAAACAAACACCTGCTCATACAAACACACTGAACCATGGATCTTCTTACAGGGTCATTGGGATTCAACACTGACAAGTACATAAAATTTTTCCTTCTAAAAATATTTATTTCCTGCTTACAAGAGATTATTAAACCTAATACACACCCAAAACAACCACATACATTCAAGCACATAGCTCTGCTGTGACACTGTCTTCCCCAGAGTCCTGTGACTTCCTACTGGTTGATCTGTTTTCCTACAGCATGTTGCATTGTGGGATATCTCTGCAGTACACCACTGAGGTGACTCACCCCAGCTGTGGGCCTCCATTCATCAGATCAAACACCTGTGCTGGGTTGAGCAGCTGCTTGAACCTGCGCAGAAACTTCACGCCCTGGTTGTCTCCGCTCTTGGAGTTCACCAGAACCAGCAGTGGGCTGGAGCAGGATGGGTTGGTGGCTTCCCAGAATCCTAAGAGGCGGCACAGAGCATGGTGAGCACTGTGCCATCTGCGTGCGATATGAGTGTGATGCAGCTCCCCTCAGAATGCTCACCGTCTGAGTCGGCGCTGTTAATTGCTGTTGGCGGGATGATGGAGACCTTGCACTGTCCAAGGGAACAACTCTTTCCCATCTGATCTTTACAGCTGTTGTGCACCTTCAAGCGAAACACATACACAATGAGACACACTGACAACTTTGTGTAAACATGAATATCCTCAAAAGCACAAACATCTGCTCACTTGCAAAACTGCGATCAACACACAAGGTCATGGATGAATACTTGCATTGGCTAAAGAATGTGCTTGCATACAGCCATACAAAACACCCACATGTACAAACACGCACACACAGTTACATAAAACAGTTGCGTGCACAAACACACACACACACACAACCACAAAAAACACCTCCATGTACACACACAGCCACACAAAACACCTGCACGAACAAACACACACTCACACACGCACAGACACACACACGCAACCACACAAAACACCTCCATGTACACACACAGCCACACAAAACACCTGCACGAACAAACACACACTCACAGACACACACACACAGCCACATAAAACACCTGCATGAACAAACATGCACATACAATGACAGAAAACACCACGCACACATAACCACACAAAATACCGGCATGTACAAACATGCATATACAGTGGCACAAATCACCCACATATACAATACAGTGGCACACAGGGCCACACAAAACACCTGCATGCACAAACAAGAACAACACTGAACAAAACACCCACATGAACAAACACACACAGCCACACAAAACACCCACATGTACAAACACACACAGCCACTCAAAACACACACATGTTCAAACACATGCACAGGGGGAAGTCAGACTCACTATGGCCTTGCACCAGAGGCAACGCCAGTCCTGCAGTCGTCGCACACTGCCGCAGTTGCGATCACACACCATGCACTTGGCGCTCACCGGCAGGTTGCCTTCCAGCCACTGGTGAGGCATGGACACCTGCTGAAGTGGACAGACGGAGATGGAGAGGACACAGTGTCACAGGGCTGAAGGGAACTGTAGCCTATCCATATAAAGGAAGGGAGTGATGTTTGTTCCCCAGAGGTGGATTAAAAATAAACTAATGCATAATTATGCCATGAGAGGTCAAAGAGAGGCAGTAACTCAACATGTTTGCATAGGAGGGTGATGCAACCTGATCGGGGTGGGG
>JAODKL010000002.1:11581436-11620787 GCA_026780765.1 Petrocephalus schoutedeni
GGGGGGGTTATCAGGAAGATCCTAGTGCATACAGTGAGGAGCAACGAACGTGTTGGCGGGAGGGTCCAGAGCTCCTCTCCTAACAAGCCCTGATCAGGCAGAAATAGGAGAGCTCTGCTCGGCGTTGGGATAATATGTTAGTGGAAAGTGCTATCAGCCAGAAGATCCACTGAGAGGCAGGGGGTCATAAGGTGTGACTGTGTAGTGCCACGTGGTCACATGGCACCCACGCACCCCGTCCTCATCCTCGATGACATCACTTCCAATGGACGCCAGCGTGGTCCACTTGCAGCTGTTGGTGGACCTCACGGCACAGCGCTTGTGGGCTTTGAACTTGCACACTGGGGACAGAAGGAGAGACAGACAAATGGAAGGAGGAAAGGAATAAGGACAGTGTCTGAAGGGCTCGGTCCACAGCAAGGCCACCAAAACAACGCAAGAAGTGGTGATAAGCAGGGGATGGGGTACCTTCACAGGACAGGCCGTGGGAGGTGACCCCTGAGAGAGCCTCTCGACACACATTGCAGAAGGTGGGACGGGCATGGGAGCAGGCGTACCAGTTGTGCATGCCAGAGAAGTGCTCCATGTTGAACTGAGAAGCCTTTGGGAGCAAACAAAATCACACGATTATAGCTCAGACCAATCAGATAAATGAAGGTGGGCGGGTGTACTGCTGTAGCCAATCCTGAGGCAAGGGGGGTGGGTTCTCTATTCTGATAGGCTGTAGTGAAGGAGCCCTCACCTCGTAATTTTCCCACTTCTGCACTGACTTGAGGGCACTGATCCAGTCCTCCATCTCCTTTCTGTTCTCAGCACACAGCATCAGCTTGCTGAACGGAGTGATGACCTGCAGGACGAAAAAAAAAACTGAAGGATTAAGGCACTGGTAATGTGGAGGAGGCTGGCGAAAGCATGACTGAGGACGCTGGTACCGTGAAGCTGTTGTTGACATTCTTGGTGCTGGTTTCAGCCACGCTGGCATCTGAAAGGTCCACCTCGTCAAAGATCAGCGACTGAAGCACACAGATAAGCGGTCAAATGATGTGACTGGGTAATTCTGTTCAAAGCAAATTGGAAGGAAACTGAGCCAACTTTGAGCACAGGCACTAATGTGCTTTTTTTCTTGAAAGTCAATCCAACAACACTGCATAACCACTTATCCAGTAAGGGGCTGCAGGGACCCTGGAGCCAACCCTAGGAAACACAGGACACAAGGCAGGGGACACCCTGAATAGGATGCCTGGCCATCACAGGTTACACACCCGAACATGTTGGGCGACTGAGAGATGCCAATTACCCAAAAGCAGACTGTCTGTAGGAAGTCAAAAAAACAAGATTCAATCCAGCAGCCCTGGAAGTGTGAGGTGTGTATAAAATACGCTGCCTGGTTGGGCAAATAAAAGTTGCACACTTCAGTATTTCATTGGATGCCTTTATCTTTGATTATGGTGCACATTCGTCATGGCATTGTTTCCACGTGCTTATGCAACATATCAACAATTTTTTTAGATTAGCATTAGTTTCTTGTTGAAGTCTTGTCTTGATTATAGGTTAGTTTTCCTCAACACACCTCAAAGACTTAAAGTGGAGTTAAAATCAAGACCCTGTGGTGGCCAATTCATTTGTGAAAATGATTCTTCATGCCTCCTGAACCCCTTTTACAATTTGTGCTTGTTGAATCTTGGCATTCTCATCCTGGAATGTGCCCTCTCCATTAGGGAAGAAATAATCCATTGATAGGATAACCTGGCCATTCAGTAGATTCAAGTACTCAGCTGACTTCACTTTACTGTTGCATAATGTTGCTGAGCTGTAATAGTGATCCAATCATTGGCTGTTGAGTACTTGCTGATAAAACTTTTTTGGCCAGGCAGTGTATAAAAAACTGAACATATGAGACTGAATTTGCCTGCAGAGATGGAATAGGCAGAACTCCCAGCATGCAATGCAGTATAGGACCGGGTGTCTAGCATCCGTTTGTTACCTTGGAGTCGTGTGCATAGTACAAAGTACGTCCTCGCAGCTTGAAGTACCTCCTCTTCCACCTCTGGAAGGAGCTGGTCTGCTTCAGCAGGAAGCCCTCCTTTATGCTTTTCTGTGGGGAAAAGAAACACTGGAGGGTCAAGCATGAGAACACTATTCTTAGGGCAATTAACCTGTCTGGAATCTCACTGTATAGCCTGAAAACACATTTTTATTTAACCAAGTGGCATAGGATGAGGACATGGAAGAGAAGACACTCAGAAAAGCATCCATGAAGAACCTGGCGAGGTTCCTTAAAACACCAGACAGTCTTTATGTTACAAAATGCTACACAAAGTCAATTTGTTCCCCCTGAATGACTTCATTGGCCAATTAGTTTGAGTGATGGGTGTGTTAGCCAATCACAAGGGAAATTTAGGTGGGGGTATTCTGTGTATTCCAGGCTTGAAGACTGACTAAATAAGACTGCTACAGTTAAGCAACCAGGTCCACCTCACAACAGACTAGGTATAGCTGGTGATTTGTGCTTCACTGTGGTTTATGCTCTCTCTTGTGTTTCTATATTTTTATGAAGATATTTAATACTCTGAAGGTGACAGCATGAAGCATAACACACACATTGTATGGACAACCACCAACTACCAAGAAGTAGCTGAATTCTTTAGTAATGATTAAAATTAAAAATAAAAAAAAAAATGTTAAATGATCAAAAGATCTATGTTTGAATGAAGGGTGGGCTGTATTAGGGAGGGTACAGAGAAAGGTACAGAGAGAGAGAAGGCAGATAATTCACAGATTTGTGAAAACTCAGCAAATGCGAACATGTGGTAAGCGAACAGATAAACTGCTGTCGTTAAAATATGCAGATGGAAGCCAATAGATGCAGCAGTCAGAGTTTGCAGACAGATTAGCATCTAGCATGTGGCGGCATGTGCTGGTGCGCGCCTGCATCTGCGCGTGCGCGCGTGTGTGCGACCTCACGTCACATTGGCTAACCAAGCCACATTCAGCAGGGGCACTGATGTCGATATGGCCACGGGCTGTGACAGCGTGCCTAATGCGGCCGCTCTCCCCCAGACGTGTGCGGGATGGAGACCGGTGACTCACATAACCCCCCCCCCCCCAAACTTTCTGATTCTCGGGTGGAGGTGATGGCCCCACCTGAACTTGGATGACTAAGCGGCACTAAACACACACGGAGCAGTGGGTTCCAACCCCCACCCAGCGTCCTAACACACCTTCAGCACGAAGGTGCCCACTCTTAAAGGCATATGACCTGGCTGGCAGAGGGGCCGCAGCTGGGAGACGATGGCCACATCACAGGTGTAAGTCGGTTACATTTGCTCGAGGGCTTGTCATGTCCTTCAAGCTCGCAGCCAGGCGGCTCCCCCACCGTGCCCCCAGGCTTGCCGGTGTACTGACACGGTGGGCTCCTGCCCTGGTCACAGGTGTCCCCTGGACAGGAGGCAGGTGGCAGGCACCACCGATGCCAAGAGCCTGCCACTGATCCAGCATGCTAGTCCATCCATGTCATGTTCATATTCAGATCATTTTGACAAGGCATCTGCAGCCCGTCCAGTTTTTCTGGAAATCGCGCCCGGCGATGGAAATGCGAGCCGCCGGCAGTTGTAGCCTGAGGCGCTGCTCCACCACGGGGAAGCGGAACAGGGACACGTGCGGTGAAGGCGGCAGCCCGCTTCCACTCTGCCACGCCCGTAACAACGGGCCCTGACACCCCACCGCGACCTGCCATTGGCTTGGCTCAGGTCTGCTGCAGGGGATCCTCCAGCTCTGCCAGTCAGGCAACCGACAGGGAGGCCTGCCACTTAAATAATGACTCCAGATGGGAGAAAAAAAGGAGTGGAGGAAGCAGGAGGCAGGAGGAGCATCTCCACTCCTCCTAGACCAGACGAGCTGTTCTTAGAACAACAAGCTGTTTCTATGGCTGAACTGCTTACACAAATAAAACTAAGTTTGGTACAATGTGTGGCCTAATGGATTAGGGTACTATGCCTGTGATCAGAGGGTTGCTGGTTCAAATCCCAGGGTCAGCAGAGATATTCCACTGCTGATCCCCTGAGAAGAACGTCTCATTAAAGATTGTGTTGGTTTGGATACAAGCATCTGCTTAATAAATAAAAAGTCAATAAGACACACATGCTCCCATATACAGCCCAGCTCTGTATCTAACACACATAACACTGACACCACATCCCCTCCATCTCTAACTCAAAGAACACTGGCACCACATCCCCTCCAATCACTAACACAAAGAACACTGACACCACATCCCCTCCATCTCTAACACAAAGAACGCTGACACCATATCCCCTCCAATCTCTAACACAAAGAACACTGACACCACACCCCCTCCAATCTCTAACACAAAGAACACTGGCACCACACCCCCTCCAATCTCTAACACAAAGAACACTGGCACCACATCCCCTCCAATCTCGAACACAAAGAAAACTGGCACCACATCCCCTCCAAACTGTAACACAAAGAACACTGACAGCACAGCCCCTCCAATCTCTAACACAAAGAACACTGACACCACATCCCCTCCAATCTCGAACACAAAGAACACTGACACCACACCCCCTCCAATCTCTAACACAAAGAACATTGACACCATATCCCCTCCAATCTAACACAAAGAACACTGACACCACACCCCTCCAATTTCTAACACAATGAACATTGACACCATATCCCCTCCAATCTCTAACACAAAGAACACTGACACCAAACCCCCTCCAATCTCTAACACAATGAACATTGACACCATATCCCATCCAATCTCTAAAACAAAGAATACTGACACCACATCCCCTCCAATCTCTAACACAAAGAACACTGACAGCACACCCCCTCCAATCTCTAGCACACAGAACACTGACAGCACACCCCCTCCAATCTCTAACACACAGAACACTGACAGCACACCCTCTCCAATCTCTAACACACAGAACACTGACACCACATCCCCTCCAATCTCTAACACAAAGAACACTGACAGCACACCCCCTCCAATCTCTAGCACACAGAACACTGACAGCACACCCCCTCCAATCTCTAACACATGGAACACTGACAGCACACCCCCTCCAATCTCTAATACAAAGAACACTGACAGCACACCCCCTCCAATCTCTAACACAAAGTACACTGACAGCACACCCCCTCCAATCTCTAACACACAGAACACTGACAGCACACCCCCTCCAATCTCTAACACAAAGAACACTGACAGCACACCCCCTCCAATCTCTAACACAAAAAACATTGACACCATATCCCCTCCAATATCTAACACACAGAACACTGACAGCACACCCCCTCCAATCTCTAACACAAAGAACCCTGACAGCACACCCCCTCCAATCTCTAACACACAGAACACTGACACCATATCCCATCCATCTCTAAAACATGTAACCCTTCCATCTCACCATCTTTAACACCCAGAACACTGATCCAGTTTCCCCAGTTCTAAGTCTCATTGGACTGATACCTAACTAATTCCAATTCAAGACTCAACAATGACACTCACTCGTCTCCAGGCTACACACACCAGACTGTTTCTATGGTGATTTCCTTGCCAACTGCTGTGGCCCTCACTAATTTTCCCTCATTGGCTGTTCACACCCATCCACCTCTGCAGTCTCCCAAGTTCCCAGCCTGGTCAAAGGCCTCAATAGCTGTAAGTGAACCAAAACCCCCCCTCCACTCATGACGATTTCCTGAAAGTGGTGACAATCCCTGTGTGACCTACAGCCAGTAGGCTCAATGGGGCTGACAACCGGACCCATACTGATCCCTCCCACGCACAGACGTGCTCCCCTGACAGGATCATAGGTGAGAGGACACCATGCAGCCAGTGGGCTCCAAAGGACTGGAACTGTTCAATCATAGCGGAATAAATCAGCCAACGTGCTTAGGGTGATCGCTGTGGGAGGGGGAAATGCTGACTGCCAATCCGCACCCCACAGGCGAGATGCTCAAAGTTACACAGAGATCACAGGTAAATCATATATGTGGCACTCAAACTCACAGAGATCACAACTAAATCACACACGGGACTCTTGAAATCACACACGGGACTCTTGGAATGATTCACACAGAATCATGCACTGATGACATGGAATCATACAGAGATCACACAGGATCACAAACAGATTCCACAAAATTATATAAGGCTTGCGCACAATAATACAAGGATAAGGTAAAATCACACACATATCACACTAAATCAAAAATTTCACAAAATTATTCGGATATCACACAAAATCACACACATATCGCACAAAATCAAAGATTTCACAAAATCATACAGATATCACACAAAATCAAAAATCTCACAAAATAATACAAAGATCATACTAAATCACACACAGAATTTAAACCAAAATCCCATCCATATGCCGGGCAGCTGTTCTGGGATGCCGGCCAGGATGCCACCTGCCCTGTCAATCAGAGCTGCAAGCCCACAGTGTCAAAAAGAGGTGCGGGAAGTCAGTGCTGAATGAACAAAGACAGTGAGTTCCAATAACACACTGCCAGCAAAGAGGAGGAGGAGGAAGACGGAGATGTGAGTGCGAGAAGGACAGATAAGAGTGTAAACCTGAGTGTCAGCCAGGGGTTGAGGGGCCCTGCCCCCAAGGCACTGCTCCGGTGGTGGGCTTTCAGCTGGGGGGTCCGTCTGGGAGAGCAGCGGCACCAGGCAGCAGTAAGTGGAGGGGCAGAGCCGCGGCATGGCAGTGCGGCTGCCGGATCCACACTGGAGCAGAGGCCCTTCCGCTCGCGTGAGAGGTAGTGGCTGACTCCTCCCACCCGAACCTCTTTCCAGCCAATGAATGCACACATGCAAACAATCCCCTCCCGAGCCCGGCCCCTTTACACTTGCACTTTCAGTTCTCCCCAGGTGTGCCCGCGTGTCCTCTCCGGTAAAGGAACAGCGGTGACTAAAAATAGAGTGGCGGAGCCGGTCAGCCCAGATGCCGGGAATGAGATCAGAACTAAGCCCCGCCTGTCGGAGGTCGTCGGGGTGCTGAACCGGGAGGAGCCAAATTGCACTTCTGTCCCCCTTGGGCTGTTTTAGTCAACAGGCTCCAATTTCTGCCCCCCCCCCCCAAACAAAAAACACAACAAGATAGAGGCCACGTTATTACCAATGCCGTCACCGGTAAGGCACCAGAGCACTGGTTTTTATTGGCTCTCCAAAGCCCAGAATGGCCCTGTCTAAAGGTCACAGGTAGGTGTGTCATTGACCTTCGATGACCCCCACGAGGCAACCTCATGACATCGATATTGAAAACCACAGATTCTGCGGAACCTGACACCCTGTCCAACATACAATAAAGGTACTCAACTATAAAAAGACTACGGTTGTGCAAACAGGTTCTTAAATATGACTGTGTTCTTTTGTGTGCTTATGTTCCTGCATGGTGATCAGCAGAAAGAGGATGTTGCCTTTTAAATTTTTTATACGTCATGTGACACATCCTGTCAAACACCACCACGAACATTACACTGATTTATGCAACTAGATGTTGGACGTACATCTTTGAGTTTACAAGTTTGATATCTGCTCTCCTTCTGGAACTCAAACCTGACACCCACTGCATAGACTTTCGACAGGCCACCAAGTTGGCTGCCCTCTCTGCTGCGGCCAGTGCCCTCTCTGCTGCGTGTAGGAGGTATGTTAAAATAATGTTATTAATTAGGAAGAAATGTAGGTTAAACCGATAGTCTGATGAAATACTAAAAGTTTCCTATATTTCGACAATTCAGTTCCACCTAATATACACTGATGAGGCAAAAACATTTTGATGATTCTCCAAATCCACAGTTCAGTTCAGATCTCAATATCTGACACACAGTTTGGTTCATGCCTTGGTTTTGGTTTGGAGGAGAGAGTGGGGGGTGAATAAGGGAAAAAATGGGTTTTATTGATTACCAGCTAACAAAAGAACACTAAAGAACATATTACCTTATCTTCACATTAAATAACTATGTGAACACTGGTGACTTGAATGTGCCCAGGGGCTCTGAAATCCCAGGCTTATTATCCATCTTATCCATCCAGCTAATGAAACTACCGAAGCTTTAAATGCGAGTGGGATCACTCGATCGTGATTGGACCAAAATAGTCACGTGACACACACAGTGTAGTACAGTATATACGAAATATACTGCTGCCAAAATATACCAACTTTTACTAGAATAATAATTTTGTGATTTACATGTGTCAATTGTCAAATGAAAATTGAGTTTTGTAACATTAATAACGCAATGTCAGCTCAACAGGCTTCACCTGTAGCATCAGGATTGGGTCGGGGGGGATCAGGAGATGGAACCGCAACACAAATGTTCATGATCTCGTATGACGATTTCGGTCTTGGTTTCAGAACTGTTACACCCTTAATTCATACTCAGTGGCTATAAAAACTCCTACTTTTGGCTTATAGAAATTAATTTTGTCATTAGGAACAAAAGTAGCCAGCCTGATTTATCACTAATGAAGGCTTCTATATATGAAAAACCACAAGATGCCAAAAGTCTGTTAGCCTGGTGATGAAATGTCAGAAAATAAATAATAAATCACGTGATTTTATTTATAAGTATTTTAAATAAGTATTTTAAATACAAAAACACAGCCTCTCAAAGTATTTTCTTACAAGTTACATCTATCTTTTCCATCCAGCAAAATACAAATAACAGAATTCTTAAATGTAATTAAATACATATTTAAATACATTTAATTAAATACTGTCCATCTATGTGTATGGATGACTGGAAAATCGCTGGTTTGAGCCCCAGCAGAACAGACCCATGTCCGTGGACCATTGGGCAGAGGCCTTAACCCCTAACAGGAGTCTGTCTCTGGGACCCCTGACCCAGACATCTTTCTGCCTTTCATCCTCTGCAGTATCACAGTGGTCTCCCTGAAGCAGGCACATACACAGGCTAGAAAACCCAAACGAGCCTGTAGAAGCCAGGTTTAAGGTCCACTTGAAGCCCCCCCCCCCCCCCATCCTGCGAGGTAACTGCGGCCCACCCACAGAGGGACGTGCCATTCAGTCCTGAGCAAGGCAAGCAGCTTTATCACCGAGGAGAACGAGGAGTGTTAACCTCGAGTGGTGTGGGACAGTGTGTTTGTGTATGGGTTTGTATTTGCCACATTGTGAGCGCTAAATGTCCCCACAATGCGGCAAAACCTGTTTTAGCTTGAGGGCACATTTTTCAGGTCCCCACAAAAAAATGCAATAAAAAAACAAAAAATGTCAAAAGTCTTTTGTTTGGTTACTTATGGATAAGGTTAGGGCTGGATAGGGTGAAGGGTGTCATGTTGGGATTAGAGTTTTCCCATAGAAGAAAATGAGGAGTCCCCATAAAGATGGACTCTGTTTGAGTGTGTGTGTGTGTATGTGTGTGCATACAACCTTGTGGAGGACTTCTATCCATCACGAAACAACATCATGTGAGGTTGCCATGGGAACAGCAGTCCTGTGGCAGGCCACATGGGCCAAAATACAAAGTACCCGACTGCATGCGTGCAAATGGCAGCTACTCACACACCAACACGCTTCTGCACCCGTGCATGTCTGCTTTCACCCACCTTCCAGTGAGCACTTTACTGTAGTCGGTTGCTTCGATTCTCTGTCCACTTCCTCTCCAGCGGCGGGGGGTGTGTATGGGGGGGGGGGGCAGCCAGTACACCGCGTCACTGGTGACTCAAGTTCCTGTAGATGTTGGCTGGCGTTTAAGCGCTCAGGATGTTAAATTTCCACTCTGTGGTGTGTCTGTCGCTCCCCTAACCCCCCCCCAGTGACCCCCACCTCACATCAGTCATGCCACGTTCAGATGTCTTCTGTCAAAACCCACGTTACTCTTTTTTCCCCCCGCATGTGAGAACAGGCCTTTTTTAGCAAACACGGGGTGTGGTTTTTACACTGAAACTCACCACATCCTTCCGGAAATTGCTCAGCCACTTATTAATAGAAACAGAAAAGTGTGCCCTGGGCTGTGAGTGGCCCGGTGGGCCCTTCGTGGGGAGGCGGCAGGGGGGTTTGGGGCCGCGCAGCATGTGCACACAAGGAGAGATGGGCAGTGTTTCAGAAAAATGTATTTAAAATATGTATTTAATTACTTTTAAGTATTTTGCAATTTGCATTTTACTGGATGGAAAAAAATAGGGAACATGGGCCAGGCAGGTGGTGTAATGGTTAGGGACGCAACCTAGTGATTGAAAGATCATTGGTTTGAGTCCCTGACCAGCAAGTACCGCTGAGGTGCTCTGAGCAAGGTTCTGTCCTCAAGTAGCTCCCCTCTGCAGTGTCATGGTGTCACGTGGGTTAAATGCAGAGTACACATTTTGCTGTGGTGTGTCAGCAATGACAATTAATCACCTTCCATATATGGAAGTCTTCATTAGTGATAAATCAGGCTGACTACTTTAGTTCCTAAAGACAAAATTAATTTCGATCAGACAAAAGTAGGAGTTTTTATAGCCACTGAGGTTAAATTAAGGGTGTAACAGCTCTGAGACCAAGACCGAAATCGTGATACGAGATTGTGAACATTTGTACCCCTCGACCCAATCCTGACATTTAACACTATAACACATGTAAACCACCAAATTATTATTCTACTTAAAGTTAAAAAAAGCTGTAATCTTTGTAAATACTATACATTACTAGGACTGCAAGGGTACACATATTCATTATATATCATTACTATTTTAACTGTATTTTCAAATTACAAATTACTTGTATTTTAACAAATCAGTTCTTTGGATTTTATTTTGTTACATTTGATGAGGAAGTATTTGTAATTTGTAACAAAATACTTTTCAATGTTTTTGTGCCCATTTGTGCAGAAGTCCCCCCTGGCGGGGTCCCATCAGGCTTGCATGAGGTGAGCTGGACTGATTTTCCCGTCACTAAATGGATTTCCGTGAAAAGTGAACCTTATCTAGCAGTGACAGAGACCTCCTCTGAAAGGGAGCGAAGACGGCCGTACAGGAGAGACCGTGGGTCTGAGTGAGGAAGGCGAGAAGGGAGAGTGAGAGAGAGAGAGAACTGTAACATTACTAGCTAACACGCTAAGTCCAGGATGCCACTTTTTGCAGTGATGCGCTACACCAGCATTGCCCTGAGGGCTCGTCTCGGCGCTGGGGGGCTCCCCCAGGGGCCTTGCCTGCTCTCCCATTGAAGCCTGCCTGTGTGACCCCCCCCCGTGGTTCCTGCTCACATGGCCTTTCATGCACGGCGGGCCCTGAAGCCAGGGCCACGCTAACGAGGCTAAATGTTAACAAGAGGGCGAGCTATCCTGTGCACATCTAGCTCAGATTCTGCTTATTAATAACCCCAGTCTCTAATCCCAGGGCAAAAACAGCCAGAGAGTCATTAAACTGCCCTGCACTGAGATCGCGGGGGGGGGGGGGGGGTGGATTAAATTACCCCATTACAATAAGGTTTCATCCTGTACACCAGGGGGAAACAAGACAGTCTTACACTCAGTGTCTAAGGCTGATTGTCTGGGTGGGCGGGGCAGATTCAGAACCAGAACCCGATATCCAGTCCAGCAGGGGGCGGGGCCGCGGCTTTGATGGTCATTGGTGAGATGATATCCGGAAACCTCCATTGAAAGCGTGCGAAACATGAACCTAGAGGGTTCGTGAAGCTGCACGTCACAGGAACAGCACATAGATACCCTGCCGGCCCCATCCTGCCCGCGGCCCTTTGTGGGACCTCCTCTTCCTCCTCCACCCCGCCCACTCCTTGGCTCCCCTGCTGCTCTGCCACATCCTCCCACTCGCTCCCACCGGCTTCCTGGCACTTCGGGGGAAAGAGGAGAGTGGTGGGGGCGTGGAGGGCGGAGGAGGAGCAGAGCAAGGGAACAGGGAAGCGGAGAGGCGGCGGGAGAGACGCGGATGGACAGGCGCATCTGGACAGGCGCATCTGGACAGCTCCCGGCAGCTTTGCTGGGGTGGGCGGAGCCGGCGTCCGCAGGTGGAAGGCCGAGCAAAAGCATGAGTAAGTACCAGGGCAGGAGACAGCCCCTCCAGGACTAAACATACCCCAACCCCGCCCCGCCCAGCCTGCCACGATGCACTGGTGTCAGAAGCAGCCCAAGAAGCAGCCAGATGATCCCCGCGGATCCCCTCCTGCCATGATGGGCAACTCAGTTCCCAAAAACGTCACGACAGCTCCGCGTGGAATCCGCTTTGGGGGCGCAGTACCATCCCAGGGTGCAGTGTGCAAATCCAGTGGAGAACTGGAGACCGCTGCACGAAGGAAGGTGAGCCAGTGTGAAAATCAGCAGCCAGGACCAGATGTGGAGCCCATCTTCTCACACTTGGCCCGGTCGCACTATGCCTGGGCACGGTTGTCCTCCCTCCCCGCCTCCCCCACTGATCATAACGTTCCGGACCTATTTCATTGAATTGTGCTGCAGGTGTAGGTATTTTAAGTGCAACATGCCCAAGCACCCGCGCACTGGTCAAACAAACTTGGTGTTGGGGGTCACCTAGTGTGAGGACACCCTTACTATCGCTCAAGCCATGAAGAGGTCTGGGCTCTATCAATATGATAAGCACAAAAGCAAGACATGAAGAAATGCCGCATTGGAGGACCAAGGTATGGTCAAGCCAGTGGCCCAATCAGAAAGAGGGAACTATAGATGTGGATAGGTGGTCATACGAAGGAACCAATAGGAGATAAGGAAGTCTCACAGAGGAGTGCGGTGATGTAAAAGAACCAACAGGAGATACGCAAGCCCAGTGGTGGGGTTTGGCCACACAAATGATCCAATAGAAGCTAAGTGTAGCAGAGGGGCATGTCACAAAAAAGATCCAATTAGAAGCCCTAGCAGAGGGGTGTGGTCACGACAAGGGGCCAAATCAGAGAATTTGGGGCTACACATTGTCCTTAGGAAAAGGTCTTTACTGCTGGAAGCCACTGGTAAACTGTACCAAAGACATATTCAGATGATGATGTTTGCTAGTGACAGCCAGCTGTCTGTGAGATTAATTAATCCTCCGGAGCCTTCCTTCCTTCCACTAATGACCAGTAATGAGTTGTACAACACTTAAAAGCAGGGTCTGGCCATAATTACAGACTCAGCGGGGAGACCATGGAGGGCTCTGTGGCTCCTCAGCCGGAGAGACGGGCAGGATCACGGCTGCAGCTCCTCGCGTGCGAGGGCCTGGGTTCCCAGAGCACCCATAGCCCCTTGTTTCCATGGCAGCGTGTGTGTGTGTGCGGGGGGGCAATGCGTCACTTCGGTTTGAGTCATATGGGAGTGTGGTGGGATGCGGGGAGCAGAGGAAAGGCCTCATTCTCTCCCCTGCTGGAAACAGGCCGCATAAAAGCATCTTCCAAGCGCCTGCTCCGGAATGCGTACAGACACACACACACACACACACAACTCAAACTGCAGAAGGACTTGTTGGATGAAGCTTCCCGCCATCTTGCCCCTGCCCAGGAGATTAATCACCATCGACGGAAGGGGAAGAAGAAGAGGGGAGAAGAGGCCACGCCCCCCCTCACCCCGGCATGACCTGCTACCAGCGCTCAGCTGCTGCACTTCCGTCTGACCGCTCTCAGTTGCCATGGACACAGGCTGGCGGGATGTCGTGGGGGGGGGGGGTGACAGTGTTAAAGGGACAGCGCCGAAAATGGGGATGGATCTCTATATTCTTAATGTACTCTGTCAGGCCAATAAGGACACAGTGGAGGCAGGGTTTCCTCTACCAGATATGAAGGTCTATGAAGGCCACGTATCTCCTCGTCTATTTTAACCTCCTTTATCCTTCACTTGACTTTCAGTTTGCCCGGAAACCTCGGCCTGGTTTCACAGGTTGTGTCCAAACATGCTCCACGTTTTCGGGCTCCCCGGCGGGCGGCATATTCATCTGTCCATGGAAGGTCAGCTCTTGTGGGATAGGACCAGCCGACTGGCTGGCAAAGAGGGCTGGAAACTGGGGATCCGCTCCGCGCCATGGTAGCATGTGTCCCAGTGATTCCGGCCAAAATGGAAGACTCGCCCCTCAAAGTTTTCAGGCAGCAGGTTGTCTAACGAGCGGGCTTGGCCCTGCCGGAGATGTGGGCACGTTCTCCCTCTCTCGCCTGCACCCAGGCACTCTTTTTAAGCTTCCTCAGCAGATACGCTCGCTGCATCACCCCCCCCCCCCAGTGTGCTATTCCCACCCCGGCTCTGCCCCCTTCCATGCTCGTGTGGGATTCCTCCCGCGCTTGTCAAAACAGCTCAGTGGCTTGAGACTGTGCAGAATCCACAGTGCCGGCCGTGTCGTGGATGAAGTGCAACGCCCAGCCACCAGGGGGCGACACTAAGCATCAATGCATCACTAAAGGTCATAATGAACCTGGAGTCTATCCCAGGAAGCACAGGGCCCCAGGCAGGGGACCTACGGGACAGTCACACTCACTATGGGCACTTGCCCCACACTTACAATCAATATGGAATAAGGTCAATTTGCATTTCTCTCGACTGCAGTGAAAGTAAGGCCATTATCTAGATTTACTTATTTAGCTAACACTTTAGCCGTGAAAGATCAGGGCCAGACAGTCCCTGGGCCGGCTGGGACTCAGGACCTTGCTGAAGGGCCCGGTGATGGCACTGAACTGGCCACCTTCCGATCACAGTCCTAACCAACGGAGCCGCACACTGTAACCCATGGGGGGGACGTGTTCATGGGGAGAACATACAAGCACCATACGCACACACACATTCACGTTCCTATGTTAGCGAGGACCACCCCTTTCATTTGTAAGGGAAAACCCTAATCCCAGTCACGACACCCTAAACCCCAACCAAGTCCTAACCTTAACTGTAAGTAACCAAACAAAACACAAGACTTTTGGCTTTCTTACTTTTCTGATTGCATTAATAGATTTTCATAAAATGAAGTCTGAAGTAGCAAGGACCGAAAAAATGACCCCACTAGTCATGCTATGGGGCGGCATGGTGGTGCAATTGTTAGCACTGTTGCCTCACACCTCTGGGATCTGGGATCCGGTCTCTGCCACGGTTCAGTGTGTGCCTGCATGCATGTTCTCCCCGTGTTGTTGTGGGGTTTCCTCTCTGTAATCCCCCCCCTCCCCCTTCAGTCAAAAAAAAAAAAACACTCATAGGTGCGCCTGTGTGAATGAATGGTGTGCGAGTGTGCCCTGCGATGGGCTGGCCCCCCATCCAGCCTTGTGCCTATAGATGGGGGGTAGGCACCAGACCTCCCGTAACCCAGGACAGGATAAGCGGTAATGGAGGTAGAGCCACGTTTTCTCAGCATTTGGTACAGCAAAAGCAAAGCAGAACATGCAGACTGAGGCGGTGCTAACCCTAAGCACTGCGCACAGAGGCGGTGCTAACCCTAAGCACTGCGCACAGAGGCGGTGCTAACCCTAAGCACTGCACCCTGAAGCAGAAGACCGGAAAAGCCCGACGTCTCAAACGGAAGGGCTGCCAGCGAGGCAAACCCAGGCAATGACTGACTGTCTCACTGCCACTAGGTTCCAAATGAAGGCCGATGGTGGAGGCGGGGGGCGGCTCACTTATACGATTGGGAAGCTTTTTGTTCTTGGCTCCCTTAGTTTCGAAAACTCAAAGGTCAGCGTCCGTCCCACCACAGCTGCTTTTAAAGTAATGAGCCCCCCAAGTCAGCCCCCCCACCCAATCAGCCACATGATCAGACCCCCCCACCTGTGTGTGTGTGTGTGTGTGTGTGTGGGGCGGGGGGGGGGGGGGCTACCCCCATAGCCGTGCATCTAACTCCTGTTCTCTGCATCACAGCCCAGCGCCCAGTAATCCACCCGCCACATCCGGCTCTGAGCGCAAGCGCCATGCGTCAGAAAGGATGCCCCCTCCCACTGGGTGTCGAGAGGATGTCCCTGCCCCGGCCTCACTTGAGATCCGGACAGCTGGACAGTCGGTATAATTCCTCCTCGGAGCTGCCTGGTGTCCTGGTTAAACAAGATGAAGATGACCTTCCCGGACAAGCCAACCCCCCCCCACTCACCCACCTTCCCCTCTCATCCAATCACAGGAAGTCCTGGCACGCATGATTGGACGCCCCCTTCGTCCGTCAGCCGTCACAACAGAAGAGCCAGCCCTGTGAGATGTGAGGGACGCTGCATCTCCTGCTCATGCTTCCTGCTACGCACCTGTGCCAATAGCCACCGCCGCCCCCCTGCCCTCCACCCCTGGGTTACGTAAACCTGGGGCTGACAAAGGAGCTGAGCTGCTCTGACTGAGACATGATTGATGACTGGAAAGAAGCTAACGGACCTTCTAATGTATTTAGAGAAGGATTAGCCATTTAAACAGTCTGCTTATTGACACTAAACGTGGTGCTTACAAAAGGGACCAAGCAGGCCCTGACACCGACGGGTGCAGTATCGACAAAGCCAGGCAGGAGCGGCCCCCACCCCCGTCGCAGCACAATAGCCATGGTTCAGCACCCCCCACCCCCCGTACTGAAACCATCTAGAAACATGCCCCCCTACACAAAGCTCGCTTTCTGTGGCATCCTGTACAGCTTCATTTGAACAGGCTGTCAAGAATCAGAAGTGGTGCTATTCTGAGTGTCGGTTAAAAAAAAAAAAATGAGATAGAAAAAAGGAAATGTCGAAAATATGGTTCCTTCCTGTTTTTATATTTTTTTCTTTGAAAATCTAAAACTGACAAAAATGAACACAGAATAAGAGCCTATAGTGTCACTTCAAGGGTGCCAGGGCTATTCTCTCCCAGGGACAAAACCCCGTGCAAGTGCTTGGTTGGACATTGGCTGAGTGGCCATAAAAGTGTCCAACAGAACTCTTTCCCTGGACAATTTTTTTAAATGTGCCACCCTTTCGAAGAGAAGATGATTTATGCATTGTGTTGAATGTACTGAGGATCACACAAATTGTCACAGGGGAGGAAAGCCTGTGTTGTGAAAATGACAGATCAGCCTATTGTGAGAGGTGACAGTTACATTGTTAGCAAAGCATCCTTTGGTCACACAATGCTAGAACACCACTTTGCACCCCCCCCCCCACCCGCTACCACCGTAATTGCTAGGACCCATTTAGGTTCAAGTCATTAACATGCCTCCTTCAAGAAAAACTGATGATCTACACCCTCTGATGTTATCAAATTTGTGGAAGTGATGACCGGGTTTCTGGTAACCAAAACGTCTCCTGTGCCTACGCATCCCCCTCATTAAATCTTTTCTTTCCGTGTGGCACAGATTGCGAAGGATCGTCCGGGGACTAATCATGAAGTTTGGGGGGGTGGGCGATGACGCCGATATCCCCAGAAGGTGCAGAATGAGAACGGGGCGCCCCACATCGCCTGACGGGCACACGCTCCACGCACACACACCCAGCCAGGGCCAAATCGATCACGCTTCCGCTTCGTTCGCCCAGAGGACTTACCACTGAAGGAAATTTACAGAGAGATTAAAAAAAAGTAATTAAGACCATAAATATCATCCCTCGAGTCCTAGGAAGGTAATGGAGCCACGACCCTAAAGAATAACATCTATAAACGAATAAAGGACCGAAACCCCAGCGTGAAGGGCGCAGAGAGAGAGGCTGATGCCTCCTACAAAAGCACAGGCTGGGGCCCTGCTGCTGTCAGAGCCTTTGCCACTGGTGGCCGGGCTGAGGACGGCAGAAGGGCGGCTGTACATCGCCCCCCAAAACAACACCATGTGCTCACATCCATTTTTCCACCAGGGCAACATTAGGGAGCCATAAAATTCTTGGCTGGCATCGTGACACAGCACCTGGGCACAGCCCCTGGCACCACCCACCCTCCCCTTGTGCAGTTTTTTTTTTTTTTTATCGCCTCTGCAGCAGTGGCCCTCTGCCTGTATCCCATAATGCACCAGCACTGCAGAGAGTCTCTGAGTGGGCTGTAGCCGAAACGGTCGACGTGAGTGGCGTGACGCGCCGCTCGTACCTACGGCCAGCCCTCACGCACAGACACTTACGCAACAGGTTCTGTTTCTGAGCAGTGGGAATCTCCTTAGCAGGAAGCCAGCATATGAGAGGAAAAGCAGCCACATTTGTGGCTTTGCGAATGTGGATGAACAACAAAGGGTTCCCCGGTCACTGTCACGCACTGCCGACATCCCATAATATCCCAGCGCCTCAGCCTAGATCAGGGGTGGGCAATCTTATCCGCAAAGGGCCGGTGTGTATGCAGGTTTTCGGGATAACCCCAAGTTCAGCTGTTCAAACCTAGGTGTGAGAATTCTTCAGCCAATCAACCAATAATTAGTGATCTAATTAGGGAGTTGCAGTGAAAACCTGCATACACACCGGCCCTTTGCAGATGAGATTGCCCACCACTGGCCTAGATACTGCTCTATGAGCTCACCTGTACAGCAACACACTTAGATCCAAGACAACACAGAATGATCAAGGAGGAAGCCTGAGGAAGACTCTCACTACAATGGCCCAGAATCAGGAATACTCTGCACCAAGTGACATTTCTTTCCCCCCAAGACGAGCCCATAAATATACCAGGCTGCTGACACAATAGGCCACATTAGCACCAACACACTGAGACCATTAGCACCGACACATGGAGTGAGGATGCTCTGCCAGCACCGCTAAGGGCTAATTAGCTAGCGTGGTGGGAGGGGGGAGCACTCTGCCAGATTTTGATGCTGTAGACCTTCAAAGTAACGTCGAGTTAAATAGGCACAGGTGAAGAAAAAAAAATAAAAAATCTGCTGACGCCCCCTACTGCGCCATCTTAAATTGCGTTTTACCATTAAAAAAAATTTAAACTCATGGGGGTGTTTCATTAAAAGTACTCATTCCTGGGGGGGGGACTCAGAGAAATACAACCAGCCTCCCAGGCGAAATGTGGATAACTGAGAGAGCAGGCAGGAGTTTACAACAAAGGCAACAAATTCACCAGAAAATAAAATGCTATGCATAATAATTAATTAGCGCACCGTGGGGTGGGGGCGGATTCCTAAAGAAAAGTCTGACTATTCACCCATCCATCCATCCTTCAATCACTCTTTTCTGATTTTGCAATGAGGTTCAAGATAACTGTTCATCACTTGGTTTATTTGTTGATCTAATGAGGTATACACAAAATCCAGGGCCATCAGAAGAAACGCTGGAGAAGAGTGTGATCAGTGCCACAAAGGTATTTGCAATCTGCACCCCTACCCATGCTTGCTGGGATTCAAGCATTTAGTGATTGCCCAAGGCACAGTGATGAAGTCGTCAGGCTGAAATCCTGCAGATTAAACAGGTTAATCTGCCACATGAGGACAGGTATACATAATCTAATCAGCTCCATCCAGGCTCTGTGTGGGTGGGGCCAGCAGCTTTCAAGCTTTCAATGTCACTTCCAGAGCTACTCAAACGCACCCCCCCCCCCCCCCCCCCCCCCGCCCCCCCCCAACCCCCCCCCCCCCCCCCCCCACAGCCAAGCCACATGCCCTTCCTCTCTTCTCACACAACTCTGCTAAAAAGTCAGCCACAGATCCACACCCTACCCTCTCACTTGAGTGTTATCTGACGCCTATCTGCCAGGCCTCCAGAGAAACCAGGCAGTGCTGCCAGCCCCGCCATTATTCACCATGCCATTACTGACTCCAACCCTCCCAGCACTGTGAAACAAACACCAGTCAGAAACAGACCCAAGGACTTTCCCACTGGCCTATAAGCAGCGGCCATTTTGGCTCCGTGGCTCCGCCCCCCCTGGCCTGAGGCCAATGGGCGTCCCTCTCCTGAGGCCCCCCTGCCCCGCGGCCAATGGGCGTCCCTCTCCTGGGGCCCCCGTGCGCCCTGGCCAATGGGCGTCCCTCTCCTGGGGCTGCCACGCTGCGCCGGTCGGAAGTAGCTGCTGAAGTAGTCGCTCCAAGCTCGCAATGGACGCGCGGTTTCCGCGGCCACGCGATTCGCGACGCGGAACCAGGAATAAAGCCTGACACCAGCGGGGGCTGCGATTACCAGTGCCTAACCGCAACGGTGCATCCCAGCGGTAGCTGAGGCTGCGTACTGCGCCGCCGGTTGAACCACAACCTGTTACACAACCATCAGGACTACCTCCTCCTCCGCGGAGTGGACTCGGAAGCCCCAAATTAACCTTTTACGAAAAAGGGTTCTGTACAGTTTAACTGGTTTAATGAGCCTAACTTCTTCTTTCTAGTCTATGTCCCTTATCTTGCTGAAGGTTATAATTAACATTAATGAGCTATTAGCAGCCTAAACTATCACAGCCAGGGTTATAAATATACAAAATACAAACATACAAAATAAACAGAAAGTGCGCTGATGTTATTAACTGCGGGTCATAGCCGCAGCTCGGCCCGGAATGTCACACTCGGGCGTCCCGCCGGCATCTGGGGCGATAATCAGCCAAAGCAAACAGAAGATGCGCTTTTACCTAATTACCGGAACCGAACGGGACAGACAGCGCGTCGCTTGATTACAGTCCTCCGGCGCACCAATTAGCCCCAATTAAGGACCACCTCTGAGAGCACATGTCCGGCCGGGGCTCGGAAACGGACCACGACTGCGATCGCAGCTGCAAGCTCTCCGCGACCAGAGCACCCACTTAATAAACCATTATTTATCGGAAACCGCGCGTGTTTCCAAGTGAATGCGACGCTACACGCGTATTAAAGGATACAAACAAGCGGGACACGTGTCCGCGTCGCCGGCGCGGCGACAACGCTTCGCGGGACCGGGGGAACCCCGGAAACAAGCGGGGGCCCGGACCGCCGCGAATGGAGCATTAGCGGCGAGCTCGGAGTAAGAGAGCCGAACGAAATACCGGAGACGGGGAAAAGACGGTACCTTGGCACGGATCTGGCCCGAGGTGGACACTTTGCGGATGAGTTTGTTCGACGTCTCCTCCTGCTCCCCGTCGCTGTCGGACGATTCTTCGCCGGCTTCGGCCTGCGCCAGTCGCTCGGCGCCCGGCGGCGATAGGGGCTCCTGGGGGTCCCGCACGTACAGGACGTTGGGGTTCAGGTTTTCGGCCATGGTTCCTTAAGAGAGCTGGGGCACCGCGGCCAGTCGCCGCCTTCTCCGGCTGTACCCTGAAATGATGATGCAACGCTGGTAAATTTTAAGTTTCGAATTCAGCGCTCGGACACAAGCCCCCTAATTTTGAAGTAGTTTTCTCCGGTGGCATTAAATACAAACGCCGAGGCGGTGGTCTCCTTTCGATCCCGTCCAGCCCGCCGCGCAGGAACCGCTCTCCCCTCACTGCGCCCGGTTACGGAGCGGCGCCGCACTGACAGCCCGGCTCCGCGGCCGGCATTCTCGCACGATTGACCCCCATCTTCCGACGCTGGTTTGTTTATCTCGTTCAGCTCGGCCAAACGGGGCCATTAACGAGTCGAGCGCATCTCTCGGGGCTCCTATTTGGCTAACACCGGAAAAAAAGCTGGGATGTGCTTTGACTGCGCGGAGAAAGAATGGCATCGGAAGCCGTTCCGCAGGGGCAGAGGCTCGGCTTAAACACCACGAAAACCCCGCTCGCAGGCACACAACAAGGCGGTCTAATTCACACAGCCCCAGGCGACGTCTTCCGATGTATCACTGGCATCAAGCCTACCCTAAATACCCTGAATATTTAAGCCCTTGAAGCACTGTTGATATTTACGATGGCTCGGAGTTACTGCATGCATTCGACATACTCGGACGCAAACTACAGATGCTTTGCTAAGATGTTTTTGCTTAAATGTGATCTTCCGATTACCGAAATGCACCCCGACCGAAGTAGCACACCTCACATATTATTCCACTACAAATCGGGCATTTATAAACAACGTGCAAAATTACTTACTTGACATATTTAATTACATGAAGCAATATAATGTAAAAGCAAGCGCCGATTTAAATAATGAAAGCCAATTTACTTAAGGGTATCACTTTATTATTCCGGCTATGTTACAATGCATGCAGTGTTCACAGTGGGATGCTATTTTCTTTCCGTAGTTGAGTCCTTTTACTACCTGTTGTTGCAAAGGCGCTTCGCGTCCCCTTGATTCCCATCAAATAAGAAATAAGCGACCCCTGTGATCCCCTATTCAGCGCTAGACCTTTCCCTTCTAACTGCCCCCAGCGTAATAAATCTCATGTCATTCCGACGCCCCAGCGAAATAAAACTCATTGCCTTCTCCGTACCCCCCCGCCCCCGGCCCAGCATGCGGCGGACTGCAGCCGCGCAGCCCGCGATGCATGACGCTCCCTGTGATCAATTCCACCCGTGCGTCTCCCTTTTCCGGCGCCCGGCGTTATTACAGCGCTTTCTTCATTATAAATTAATTTCGGTACTTGAATCGAAGGCTTTCTAGCTTGATTAAAAACTTGTAATCGCGGGCGCCCCGTGTTTACCTCGGCAGGGACGTCGCCTCCTGTGCCGCACCGAGCGAGCCGCCGCTGCCGCCGTCCTCTCTGTGGTCACTGTCAAATCCCGTGTTCTTGCATAGCATCAGATCTGCTGACAGGGAGGGGGTGCCCCTGTCACAATGCACGCAGAACCATCTCAAGAGGAAACTGTATCCTCAACGGTCTGCTAAAAAAAAAGACGCGGATGCATGTATGTTTTGTGCAAGTTCTTACGTCAGTGTATATATTAAAATAGATACATTTTTGCCTAACATATTTGTATTTTTGAAGACGCGTATGCTTATTCTGAGATTAAAGGGTAGGCGTTACATTATTCGAACATAATATATCAGGAGGACACCAAACCGGACTTCTTGTTATTTATAACGAGATATAAGTTTACGTCTCGATTATTCAGCGGTTTATAGCTTTCGATTGCGACCGCACGTCGTGACTGTAAAATGAGAGAAAATTCATTGTACAGTAACAAGGAAAAAAAACCCGTTTAGATCCCTTTCGTAGAATGCTAGATCGATATGTATATGGTTTCAATCAACTTCTCGGAAATCGAAGAACAGATGTAGAAATGGAACAAGAACATATTATTTATACGTACTTTCATTTTCTATAAGGAGAAACGTATAGTTACACGCAGTAAATTCGGCTATCCACGGAAAGGATTGTGTTACGTCTTAATCATGCAACTCTAAATGAAAATCCCAAAGATTAAAAGGTTTAACAAGATGCGTGAACATAACGAGTTGGTGTGGTTTACAAATTATACTAGAAAGAAGCAGTTGCATAAAACAGGCGCTTTGTTTTTCGTAAAATAAAGCCGTTTAGTATGCATCTAGAGCCGTAAATGTGGTGGCAAACTGCGAAATGTATTTTAGGTCATCGAAATGACTAAATGACTACAGGATACACTTTCTGTTCTGCAAAATTGGTTAAAATGTGCCGGAAAAGTGTTCCTGCCCCCGCCAGCTAAAACTGCAAGCAGATAATTAAATCATGTTATTTCCATGTCACTGCGCCGTGAGGAACTGGCCAGGCCCATCAGGTTACATACATTACGGCGGGACTCATGGGCACATGGAGCTGTCACCTTAAGCAGGGGGGGCAGGCGTCCGGCGAGCTCGCTGTGTCACTGTGAGCCTCGGTTTGCCCCCCCCCCCCCCTGTCCGTGGCTCGCCATGCTGCTGACCGTGACCATTTGGAAACAGCGGAACTGTGTCGTGGTCTCTAGAACTGTGGTTCTTCCCAGTTTTAGCAGCGAAAGAAAAATGAAAGAGAAGTAAAACTCGGACCGCAAGCTCAGTAGTCACGGAGGTCGACGTCGCGCGTCTGCCACCTGAAATACAGCTGCTCTCCAGGATATACTTTCATTTGAAATTAAGTATCAATGTGTGGCAAATGTGTTGGTATCAAAACATGCAAATGGAAGAAAATGACACAGAAAATAGGTTAGCAGTATGCAGTTCTGACAGCGACGTCCTCCATCCTCCACCAAGCACAACCAGAACACGTTTATCACCATAAAGATATTTACTTGCGATTATGGTTGCTAAATTATTATGAGGTCTTATTTTAGTCCTGTTTAAGGTAGCTTATTACTACCACCTAGCGAATATTCTTAGAAACTGCTTGACTAATCAGTTTCTTCATCACCATTCCGGAATAAATCATTATATTACAATGAAATGCAATTATCATATTTTATTGCCTTTCATTTTAGGTAATGCATTTTTAATGTAATGTTAAATATTTAGAATCATTTAACTCTGGCAGTTCACTCTGCTGGGTAGGCGTGTTTCTAAAACATTGTGACAATAAATGATATAATTTCAAAATAAAATACGAAATGCTTGCATTCAGTTATTAGAAACAATGTAAAATACCGTAAAGAATATGTATTTTGTTGTATACTCATTGGAGACAGTAAACGGCATTGAGTTGCCAGTCGAGGCGGTCATGACGAATCCGCAGGTCCGATTAGCAAATAAAACATGATTAAAAATGGTATGAATTTCCATGAGGAAACCTATAGTTACCCCTCCTTGCGATGTACATAGGCAAAGTTCACTCAGTCACTCTCCGTTCTTGTTAAACAACTTAACCTATTGATTTGCAATTAAAGAACATTGTTCCGCAGACAGGCTTGCTGGTGATTTGTCTTATACAAGGGAAACTATTCTGTGGTTTAGCCTCAGTATGTTAGATGTGCTGGTGTTGCACTACAACATCTGTCCATTTTCTTTGACTTCCTACCCAGTAATATGCCCCTGGGAGCCCAGTGTCTTTCAGGCACAGACTAAATGTGAAGTCGAGGGACCAGTTCAGCTTAATTGCATAATTCTTTACTGCAGAAGCAATCAGGAGTACTCAAAAGAATCCTACATTCTGTAGACACAGGAAGAACAAGAAAATGTGACAGAAGGACCAAGGAATTATGTTGTTGTTGTTTTTGTGGTGCTAGCATTTTTTTCTCGCCTTGCATAGTAACCAGATGGAATCCACATCATAGCCGTACGCTTTAGTTTTTTACTTTGTCTAGTGACCCAAGGTGGTCAAGTACTATTTTTTTGTTGTTTGTGGGTGGGGGCACAGTCTGACCCTTTTCAGTCAGCAATATTCTATCAGTTACTTCAATTTAGCGGGAAAAACAAGCGTGACTTTATGTAAACCTTCTAGAGCCTCATCGTGGGACCTCCATAGAATCCTGTCTGCCCCCAAACCTCTCATTTGGGCTGTTCTGGGGCTCTCCAGTATGCGCAAATCCTGTGGGCTTGTCTGAACTTCCACGGGAGCTATTTATAAATATGCCTCAGCTATTTTTGCCACGCATCCCCCCCTCCCTCAGTGAAAGGTGACGTGAAGTGGCATGCTTTTGTCACCCTGAGTGCCAGCTCCATGTTGAACCCAGCCCCCAAGTCCCCACCAAAGACACACCCATGGACCACATGAAAGTCATCTCAACCCCCAACCCAAAGAACATAAGGACATAAGAAGTTTACAAACGCGAGGAGGCCATTTGGTCTATCAAGCTCGCTTGGGGAAACACAAATAGGCTCAACTACTGCACCACGTCCGTGTGTTCTGTGCTGTTTTTAAGCCTGTGTCCCTGGGGAAGGCAAGTGGCTTTTATTTTTACCAGAATGGTCCGGGCTACAATTCCTGTTACTGCACCATGTAACAGCTTGATCTAGGGTTCAAGTTTGAAACATGTCAGCAGTGCAAATGATGAGGGATGGACACTCTAGCTATTTATGACTTGGTGATTACAAAAAAGCTGCAAACAAAACATATGACAGGACAACACATGCGATATTCAACAACATGTACAAAGTATTACATATGATTCTCTTTAAACCCTGGGGAACCCATGGGGTCATATTTGACCCTACCTTTTATTTCTGCCTTACATTTAACCCACTCATTAAAGTAAAGTAATTTTTTTTTTTTTTTTGCTTTACGGCCTAGTGTACCATATGTGACCCAAAAACAATAGTTAAATCTGTACTTTGACGAGTGGGTTCAATGTAAGGCAGAAATAAAAGGTAGGGTCAAATATGACCCAGTGGGTTCCCCAGGGTTAATACATTTAATATAACAAATTGTATTATTTATTATTTTTAGTCGTCCTAATAAAGCCTGGTAACAATGAGTTTGTGAAAGTCAAGAGTAGAGTAATGCTGCTTCTGCTTGGAGAGCAGCTGTCTGCTCAGCCCATTCCCTGTCAGTCACAGTCTGTGTGTCACTGGATAAATCACAGCTAGAACAAGCTATTGCTAAAGTGAAACCTTGAGCAAAAGCCCAGCCTGGTGTGTCAAGCCTAGCCCTAATGTCACGAAGCTCACCACTGCCAAACCCAAACCCACACAGTCAGGACCAAAACACCAACAGACCCAGCACCACGAAGGTGATAGCAATCGAGCCTCAATCAGTCATCATCAGTATGGAAGGTACCACATAGTCCAGGCATCTCAAAACTCCTCACTGCAACACTGCATATCCCAGGCTCAACACCACCTGCTCCATAAGAGGTCTAAACACCCTGCTCACATGTAATAGGTATCTTACTCCAAATGGATAGTCCTATGGACAATGCAAAGGGCTAAAATGATTTGTTTTTTCTATCCCCCCTTTTTATTGGCTTAAAAGCTCTGATTCACTAGCCCATACTCATGGTTCACAAGATCTGCAGATACGCCCATACAATAGGCTCTCAATGGCTATTTAGAAGTATTTGTGAAAATACTTGAACAAGTGTCACACAAATGACGATATTTAGAACATAAACTACAGAAATACACAGATGTTTCAGCCTATATTAACACACGTATTATCGTTGGCTTTAGGCATGGATGGGAAACTAGTCTTCAAATCCATTAATCACTGCCTTATTTTCGGTAGCATCCAATGACAAGACAGCATCCAATGGGCAGTTAGCAGTACTAGTTAATAATTAATACAGGAGAAAAAGTTAAACTGTCAATCTGTTTGAGCGGTTAGTCGTGTTTATTGAAATAGCTGCGATTTTACATTCCACCAGTATTCCATGACCCAATAAAGGCCATCGACACAGCTGGAGAGCGAAGGAGGGTGGATTTATAAGTAATGAAGGTGTATGAAAACACACGCCACATACTCCGGAACCCGTTATACACAGAGCTGGAGGGATGGCCAATGATAACAAAGATACCAATGTTACGAAATAAAAATCACGGCTTGCATGTCGCAATGAGCTGCGCTTTTACGGCGAAAGCGAATACCGTAACGCGCCCTTACCCATAGCGTCTCCCTAAGCAAATTAAAAGGTGCCGGATATAAAGAGCAGGGAATGAAAAAGACCCAATGGTGTCGTGTCGCCTGTGGGCTCATTGCAATTCTGATCAGGACCGGCGATTCATAAGAACCTCCACCGCGGAAATTCGATGGGGAAAAATACAGAATTTCCGGAGAGACATTCTTCTCCCCACCCGGATTCATTTAACGGGGGGGCACGTACACATTCCCTTCACGTAGCAAACCTACCCAATGCCGTGGGAGTAATGTCAAACAATGCTGAGTGTTTCCACCAAGAGTCCTCATTCAGGAGGAAATAACGAGCGCCTGGTGCGGGTGACCCTCCAGGCCGACGTCACCGCCCCCCCCACCAACATTTCACCTCTCCGGAAAACACGCGAATACCTGCCGACATCTTCTGGTTAAGATGAGAAGGTAGAAATGTCGTTGGGTTAAACTGAAAAATATTCTTAGAAAAAAGTTGATAAAAAAAACTAAGCCGTTCAGATACTTCCGAATAAATCTGACAATAGCAGCTGCTGCGTTGTAAAGACATCATAGATACACATTATCCCTGTCCTGACAGCCAATTATCTCTGCTTGAATTATAACTAAGCCAATTTCAGGCGTTCGGTCACGATGGGAAACGTTGTTTCCCAGTGGAGCACATTACCTGCTATTAACATCTACTATAGGCCTATAACTATAGTCTATGTTTATCGACTGGCTGTATGCACCAGTGGTCTTCATTGAATCCCGCCAGTCTAATCGATTCCCACCCTCGCCCCAGGTCGGAGAATTTCATCGCTGGGGGATACCGCACACATACAGGTGACCTTGGCTTTGTGGTGCTTATGGAGTTTAGCCCTAGTGGAAAACTGGTTGGGGACCCATGATATATCCTGTTGCCCTGGAATTTGATTAAGTAGGCTTTCAGCTTTACTCTACTGTTATTTTAAGTCATAATGATCTCCTTACTGAAATGGCATATACACATATATATTTTTGAATCACTTTGCCCTGGGAATCTCAGGATTTTTCTGTTTACGCAACATAGCAATATTAATATTGTGTTACTAGCGTAATCTAAGCACTTTAAAATGAACAAACATGTTTGTTCATACGCATAAAGATGGTGTGTTTGTTTGTGTCCAAGAAGGAAACGTTTATGACTGCCTTTGAGAATGACGTGGTGGTGTGACATTGCGGAACGAAATATTAATATTATGCGAATATTGCTCCAGATGCTTATCACACCTTCTTGTCTGTTGGATCTGCTACAGTTAAAACATCCTTTCTGGTAGCCTAACAGATGTTGTCGAGTGCCCTTCACTCTGATAACAGCTTCTGTGATGTAAAGAATAAAAAATTATGAATGAATCCGGAGAGGGGAGTAGTAAACGGTGTCTTAGTATTCAGTTCACACGTGTAGGCCTGCTAATTGTCCGTCTGCAGTACATCACGTGATTAATCTATTCGCAATCACAGAAGGAGACGGCGATGCCTGCTGTGCAGGACTAACTACTACTTTAATTTATATATACATACTAAAAAATCAACAAATTACCAAGCGAGACTTGTAATCGTGCACATATATATACATATAGCATTTGTCATGATGTTATTTTGTCACGATCATGTTGTGATTCATAAAGACTGCAACTTATTACTAACCTATTAAACATAATAGCATTGATATCAATGCATAAGATTGAATTTATGCTTTTCTAGAATAGTTTAAATACTTAAAGGGTGCTGAAACGCAAATTGAACGTAATACTACATTTTGATTTAATACTTATATAATAATATATATATATATATATATATAGTAATTATGACTTTGACTTTATATGAAATGATTTGTTGCATGTCTATAAATACCAACGTCTAATTTAAAGATTACGTCAGAAATCGATTAGCTTTGGATCCAGGCGCTAAAAAACCGTCAGGTTGGAAGGATCTTTAACCAATATATAAACTTAAAGTGGTAATATTCTAGAGTTAAATACTGTACAGGAATATCCGCTCCAGCACGAGGGGAAATCGGACACAAAGACCTGTTTTGTTTTACGTAAAAGACTTTGGGTTGGCGGCAGAGGATCGTGACAGTACTTAACCGTGGGCTGCATGACACGTCCACCTGGCAAAACGCAAGCCAACCTATAGCTTTAAGAGCAAGGCAGAATAAAAAGAAGACTTTGAATGAAATTCTGTCGTCATATTACTTCGCTGATAAAAATCGGGGTGATTTTATTATCGTTTTGATTGATATTCTGACCACAGCGCCTCTGATTCACACAGCCCATCATGACTATAGTGAAGACTTTTGACGTCAGAAGTGGGATTCGTCGGCACGTCCAATGGGGGTAGATATTAACCGAGTAGCGGTCCCTGCCAACTGCCAACAATATTAGCAATGTTAGCCAAGGAGTAATGCGCATTTCCCAAGGACTGTACGAATGAAAATTAAAAAATTTACCTGACGGCGTGAAGAAAATAAGAAGACAAGCAACTGGTAATTTTAATCTCTCGCCCCTTTATATGTCTCCTTCTGTCGCTGCTTAAGTGCCTGTCACGGTTTGCGCTTATCTTTTTTTTTTCTTCAGTGCATCGCAGCTTGATGCAGCCGAGGTATTGTTTGGAGGTGATACGCACGGATGCTGACTCTTGTTCAGATTATTATTTTTTATTTCGGTTAGATGTTAAATTTTCCAGCGCAAGCAAAAAAGGAACGTAATACAGTCTAAAGGAATCCACCGTTTTTCTTCAGACGGTGACCTCCCCGAGTCCTTTATAAGTCGCGTTTTTCAGTGTGTATGTGAACGGCAGGGAAATTTGTGAATGAAACGCTGGCACGCTGAGTTTAAAATTAGCTCTCGCGTTTTCTGTCTGTGTTCAGCGTCAAGCATGTAAGAGAGCATGGTTACAAATTCAACGTCATTAATAGCTCTCGCAGAAAATATTTAACCCCACATGATTGTTATTCTTAAACCTATCGTCTAAAAATAGGCACTTGATTAAACAGTGTCATTTAGGACAATTACAAGGATTATGAAACTGCTAGTAATCCAAGTCATGGAAAATGCATGATTTCTATTGCAAGGCAAGTGCGCTAAATCTTATTGCATTTTTTAATTTCTTTTTTATTTGTGCCGCCCTGTTTTAATGTGTTGTCTAAGCATGAATTGTTAAAGATATGGCACTGGATTCAAGAGAGGATTCAAGGCGCAATTCTGACGTCCTTTATAGATTATGTTATCTATGTTGCATGTGGTTTAAGTATTTTAGTGGTGTTAGTGAGAGGAATAAAATACATAGTTAATTGATACTCGCAGCGTGACTGGATAATCTAGATGCTATTATATACATTTAAAGGCTCTGGAAAAAAATATTTCTTTAGGTTCATCTTATATTTCGGCATTTTCTGTATTTTTCCATTCAAAAATACTCTCTGACTGACTCTTCTCGATGTCTTGTCTGACACGCGCTCTTTCTCACCCTCCCTCTACCCATCCCGATGTCACAGCTATGATTCACTCCTTCGCTGCGGCAATGAGCAACCCAATCCAAAACACATCTTCCTCCAACTCTGGAATCTGGAATCTCATAGACCCGCGAAACTCATCACCTGTTCGGATACCTGAGCAGCAACCGATCGCTGTTAGCCCCTGGGACATTGCGTTTTGTGTGACGGGGACGCTCATCTCCTGTGAAAATGCCATCGTGATTGCAATCCTATTTTACACGCCCACCCTACGTGCGCCTATGTTCATACTCATAGGGAGCCTCGCCTTCGCGGATACGTTGGTTGGGCTTGGTCTTATACTTAATTTCATCTTCACATACATGCTGAATACGGAATTCGTTACTCTGGTCTCCGTTGGACTGCTCATCTCCGCCTTCTCCGCCTCCGTGCTTAACATCCTGGCCATCACCGTGGACCGGTACCTCTCTCTGTACAACGCGCTGACCTACCACACGGAGCGAGCTGTGACTTTCACCTACGTCATCGTGGCGCTCATCTGGTGCGTCTGCATAGCGCTGGGCTTGCTGCCCCTCTTGGGCTGGAACTGCCTTCGGGACGAGTCCTCCTGCAGCATTTGTTGGCCGGTCACCAAAAACAACGCCGTCGCCCTGGCGGTAACTTTCCTGCTCATCTTCGCACTCATGATGCAGCTGTACTTACAGATCTGCAAGATAGCTTTCCGGCATGCCCAGCAGATCGCCGTGCAGCACCACTTCATGGCCATATCCACCACTAAAGGCGTATCGACCCTTTCTGCCATTCTCTGTACATTTGCCGTCTGCTGGATCCCCTTCGCCATGTACTCTATCGTGGCGGACTCTAGCTATCCAATAATATACACGTACGCCACAGTTCTCCCTGCCACCTGCAACTCGGTCATCAATCCCATTATTTACGCCTACAGAAATCCCGACATTCAGAAGTCCTTGTGGCTGGCTTGCTGTGGATGCATCCCCACAAACTTCTCTCTAAGGCCAAGGACGTCAAGTGACGTATAGCCTCATTATAAGTGGTAATTATTGCCAGCCATATTCTCGGTGTTTTATTCGGTCAATATGCACATTTGTATTACGTATACCTTTGGTCGGTGTAAATTTGACTAATACTTGTGTAACCATGAGAAAGCGTGCACCACTGATTAATACTCTCGTTGCCCGCAAGTCGATTCTGGTCACAGGCTACCGGGATCTAAATACACAGCCACGTGTATATGACCGATCGGTTTTTTTTATAGACGTATGTGAATATTTGCGAATTCGAGGTATGAACTGTGAAATTTGGCCGGGATGCAAGCCCTTTGAGTCGCGCAAAGAGACACGTGAAGCAATGGATAGTCACTAAGGAGGCCAGTCTTCAATGACCTCGTTTGTGTAAATCTCTACGATTGCATAAAAGCAACCATAAATGTCACAATTAGAAAAAAATGTAAAAACTCTCAATACCAAAAAACATGTATGCAGGGTAATGTATTAAATACCCTGGTTTTCATAGAAAGCAACAAGTTTAAGATACTCCTGCCTTAGCCGCGAAACTGTAATTAATCTGATCGACAATGACGTCAGTGTCGTTACCAAGTAAAACGGTATATGATTAGAGCGACGCTCAATGAGCTGCATGGTTTCACGTCATTAGGTAATCCCGTTTATGCTCTAATAACCAAGTCTATTATCGTGCCAAGGAACTTTCTCGTTGGTCATTTGGCATTTCGAGTTATTATTAATTTAATAATAAATAAAAATAACAATAATAATAATTAATAATTATTAAATTCATTTAATAATTCCACATATAAATGCATCCGTTGAAATGAGGTTTAAGACACACAAATGAAAAGGAAATTAATGGTGGATTTGAGATTTATTGATGACTTATTAATGACATTGGGTTTCACGTTAAACGTCGCCTAACATTAGAATGAAAAACAGCGCGCACACGTCCTCTTTTTCTTCGTACTGTATAGCCATGCGAAGATATACGCGGAGGAAGGAGAGCTACGGGATCGTTAAGTAGTCGCAAAAGCACAGCCGAGCCCCGCACGGCATCAGCACCATGGACAGCAGAAAGAGGGTTGCGGCGCGCAGGCTTCTGGCGATCCGACGTAGGCCTAGAGACACTATGACGAAATGCTGCGGCCGAGATCGCACAAACTGGCAGACTTCCAGGGTGGAAGTTGACGTCAAGTTGTTGTCGGCTCAATTTTATCAATTGTATGCCATGCGGTGTCACTCCTGGGACAAGATGCTGAAGTTTGGTTTTTCTGAACCAGAACTACACTTAATTAATTAACGTTTAAGTAGAAAATGTGTCTGAATATCCTATAGACCTATATGGGGTAACACTGAATACTGCTTTTGTGGCAGTAGGTAATTTGGTCAAATATGAAAGGATGAAAAATTTCATACAGTACCTTAAACTAATATAAACACAAAGACAGCAAACTATTTTCCTACAAAATGTAACTTTTAAAATCCTGTAGGCCTAAGACATTTTTGGCACAAGCGCAAATTAACCATTTAACAAAGCAGAATGTACTGAATAAGATATCTGAATATGATATCTTTGCATCTGAAAACCGTTACGCATGGTTTGTTAATTCTTCTGCCTCTGGCCATATCCCCCCACCCACCCATAATTTGAATATCAGCCTCAGTAAATCACGGCGGCTGCAACATAGATAGCAACATAGCTAATGAGTTTTCACTCCACAGAGTCGGTGTCAGCGAAAAGATGCCGGTTCAGACGTCCTGGCTAGGCCCGCGGGCAAATCACCACAAAGCTGCCATCCTAAGGCAGGGCCATGCCTGGCATGAATCGCGATGTGCACTTCCAGAGTATCTAAAGCGTAGGAAAGCAACACTAGTCACATTTTACCATTTCTCCGTGCTGTTTTCTGCTAACGTATCCACTGTACTGTAAAAATCCAATTCATTGTAAGACACACAGGCATAGGTCACAATAAAAAGACCTCAGATAACGAGTGTTTAAACTGCTGATCATGTAGACAGCAATTTAAACATAGCATTTTTCCAGGAAAAATAAAGACTTTCCACAGGGCAATTATTTGGACATTACATTCTTCCTACGAAAAGGTCACTATGATGGAAAACGTTAAGAATTATGTTATTCAACGCTGTTACCAAAAGATAAAAAAAAACTTGACTTAACTCTAAAAATGGCGCACACATGCTAATGTACTATACGGGATGTCACCGTTTTGATACTTTACAAAAAAAGTTTTTTTTTTAACGTTTCTTTTGATGACCAGCAAACGATCATTGCAGCATCCCGTGTTGGTCGCGACACGCAGAGTTTGTAAATATTTGTCTGGCCTTATTTCTGCGTTCTGCAATAACGCGTTACCGTGTATATAGGTACTCATGAAAATGTATGGAAAAAGAGGAGACCTTTGACAGACGTCAAATTCCATTCTGAATAGAGCTAATGAACTTTTCACAAGATGGAGAAAAAAATATTTAAGCAGCAGAATTACAAAATTGTGCCAGCCGTGAGTGTGTCTTGAGTGAGTGGCCTTTTCTGTTGTGTGGAAAAGATATGTACAGGTTCTTTTCCCTCTCACGCCCTTTATGTGGGACTATGGCTAGGCTACGTCACTTGTGGCATCTAATTCTCTTCGGATCAAAGACTGTGTGGGACAGTACATGTGAGCCTGGGTGTGCCTATGCATGCACGTGCATTTCCCACACCTGGGGAACAGATTGTGAGCTATTTTTTAACTGCTGATCTATTTTTGCATTTCCCTCTTTTGTGGAAATGCTCACCCTCAATGGTTGCATCTTTGCTCCTTTTGCTGGCTGGTTCTCACCTCGCTAACAGCTAGCCTACCTGCAGTCATAACTTCTTCACAGCAGCTGACTCAGATGATAGGCGGCCTCTATGGGAAGGGATATTCCATTACAGCTCCAGCTCCTGTTCTCTGACATCTGGAGGTTCTTTTGTCCAAACGTATGTCTTTCGAGGCCAGAATATACCTGCTGAGGCTCTCCTGCTATGGTGCAGTGGGTGAGATTGGGACCAGGAGGACAGGGAGAGCACAATGTCGCTCTGTCGCTGGCAGACTGCTCTCAGCTGGCTTTTAAACGGTTGGAAAACTTCCAAAGGCCGCCAAGTGCTGCTGGAGACAAGCGTGTGATGAGGTTATGACACAAAGATCACAGGTATGACAACTGGACAGCTATGTCTGTCTTCTCTGAGTATATGTGTGTGTTTGGGGCAGTGAGGTGCACAATTTAACCTTTCCCCAACCACTAGGCCAGTAATACTCAAACCAGGGTTAGTCTATTGAGGGAATCAGAATCTGTGTTAATTCTCTGCACCTCTCCTAGAGTCATTATCATTTTGGATTAATGGCCTTTACCTGGCATTCCGGGTAAGAGATAGCTTCAGGATTCTAGCCACAGAAGCCTATACAACTGACCCTGGTTTAAGCACTGCAGGCTGCTCAAATCCTCATGGTTTTGCTCTGGTCCTGACAGATGTTAATGTTTTTGTGCCAATGTGTTGTGTTGTATGAAAAAGACATTTTTAGGGTGCCATATTTACGTTTTAAGGTGATGGTGGCTCTCATTCTTATGCAATGCTGTGCTGGAATCTATATTTTTATATTCATCTCAAAGGGATATGTCCAAAAATAGTCTTGTTTTATGGGTGTGCATGAGTGATTGTTACCTGTATTTTCTTTTTCATCGTATAAAGTTTAATTGTACTTTGGAGATGCTAAAAGTGCCACCTTTTCTCAAGTGTCTTCATCTGTTTTATGAGATTTAAATGTAAGTATTATTTTTTAAAATGTCTGAATTAAAAAAAATGCTCACTGAAGATGAAATGGGGTAAAATGTAGCCAAAGTGCACGTTGCATCAGCACTTACATAAAATGGGGTGGGCTTTAATCCAGCTCTCGGAAAGCATTGGTCTGCAGGAAACAAGCGGAACACCTGGATAACCAATCAGGACTCAGTCAAAAGAAGCGTGATTTACTCCGCCCCCATCTTTGTGTTTTCACAGTGGGGCAGTAGGATTAAGTATCAGATGGGTGCGGGGCATATCATCACTGACAGTTGTCCGGGGACAAGAGAACTTATTCCGGTTCTCAATTTACAGCGTTCCTGAGAATGAGGACGACACACAGTTGAACTCAGATGGATTATATTGCTCATGATTTTTTATTTCCCTCTGGGAAAACAAAGAGTCTGAAATATACACCTGGCAGGATAAAAAGGCGAGCTAGACATTTTAGCCTCTCTCAGTTTATGCCTTTGCTTTGTTGTAATCGAAAGATGCAGACGATAAAAAAGATAAGGTCGTACTTTGGAGTTCTTTCACGGATATTTCTAGCCGTTCTAAAAATAAGTGCAGAAATTTAGGGCAAAATTCCCTTTTTGCCTCGTTAAATAGCACCGTCCTTCCGCCTAGTGGCCCGGAGCAGGGCTGCATCTACGGCATGACGGACTGTCCCACATTCAGTGCTATAAAAGGAGGAAAACTTCGACCCTATTTATGACTGATGCGTGTAAACATTGACTGATTAAAAAAAACAGACGAATTTCTGTCCTCACCTATTTATCCTCCATCCCCGTCTCCAGCTATTCCACCCCATGTAAATGTCACCGTAATCTCAAAGTGATTTCGCTCAAAACGTAACCACCGCGAGTGTAAAAATAATATCCTGAAATGTATTTTGTGAGAGACAGAATTTGACTTAATGGGGGAGGGAAGCTCGTAGGATTATAACTGTGACCTTAATATAGATATTGTCTTTCGATGTGAAATACAAGATGCACTTTACAAAATACCGGCAAGGGGAGGCGGGGGGTAAACATTGCACTCTGTCGAATGTATGATGTGTATGACTTGCTGAAAAATATAAATATTTTATTACGGCGAACAAGAGAAAAGACAAAAAAACAGATTAAAGTTTTGTCAATTAAAGATAACATTCAGAGAGACTGGAGTGTGTGTCATTGTGTCTTTTTTGGATTTTGACCAACCCCAGACGCAGACGGGCGAAAATAACTCAGCATTTCAAACTTTTCCTTCGGTCAGGCGCCTGTGCTCCCGATTTGGTTATTAGCGCCACTTGCTGTCCAGAGGAGGCAGTACAGCAATGTTTTATTCATTCTGCACAGCCGCTCGGGGAGACCGACAGCACAGCCGGGGAAAGGTATGCTCTTCTAGGCAATACAGAGTGTGGAGATCGTAATCAATTCATTAGGACCGCATCATGGTCCTTATATATCACAGTGAAGTCATATTGTATAACAGTATTAGTAAAAACTGGTGTAAAAGTGTTTCTCTTTAATTTGGCGGCATTCGCATCCTCCCTTCTTCGATTCTCATCATCACTGGTGAAAAACTGGTGATATTAACGTTAAAAAACGGGCCAAGTAACCAGCGTTAGATCTCTTACTAATTTCACACCTAAAAATATTAGGCTCTTAAAGAGCTCAACCCCCTATTGCAGCAGAACAAAACACATACAAAGAAAGCGAACAAACGTTAAGGTTTTTTTGTCTCCATGTTTTATTAGTATTCCACACATGCATAATCACCTATATTTTGCTCCATGGATACATACACGTTTGTTCTTCAGTTAAAGGTACTTTACAAGCAGTCTTACCAAAAAAATCTATACAACGGCTCATTTAAAACACAAAATATACTCACTAAATGCAGGCCAAATAGACATCTCAGCTGCTGATGAGTAAATTCAGTAGTAAAGTTTGAAGTTGTACTGTCCCAGTTCTCATACATCCCGGCGGCACTAAAACGACGACGACAAAAACGGAGACTGGGCCCCCCCACCCCCCCCAGCGTACGCCTCACCGCCACTGCCCAAGACGCACAGAGAAATACACCTTAGCCGGCACTGGAATAAAGAAAGGAAAAGATAACGGGCACCCAAAGTCACCAAAGAAGTGTTAACCGACAGCCCTGTGTACATATTTACATATAGGTACGTGACCGGTGTACTGGCATGACATGGGAGCTGCGTGGCTGCAGGAATCCCACCTTTACGTAACCAGTGCAGGTTTATCCACCCCTTATTATAAACCTGAAATCGATGGTTGAACATGCCGGGCATCGACGCTCTGCTAGTGCACGTTTACAAAGCTATTTTTGGTGGGAAATGGGTATACTGCATGCCCGATTACACAACACCGGGGTAGTGGGGCCGTCCTGTTTTTTGTATGTTACGTAGGCAGAAGGCTTTTGAGACAGTTTGTGCTTTATATCGAAATTATTATATCGACTAATCGTTTTCCTGATGGACACACACGTACACGCACACACAGAGATTTAGTCTTAAATGTACTTAGTCCTGCTTCTGGCAGCTTTCCCCGCTGCTCTCAAATGAGCTTAATGTGTGAAGACTGTTCGAGCTGGATGCTTTATACATGAGCATTATGGCGATTTCAAAAGGGCTTTGGACCATTTCAGTACAGTTGACGTCTGGCTGGTTTACAACTGTGCAGGCGTGAAGGCGCCAACGCCTCCTCTAGACATTTCCCGGATTCATTGTAACTGATATGTACAAAAAGCTGCAAATTAAACCACGACTGGGAAACTATTAAAATGGCTCGACACTGGGATGCAGTTATGTGTTTGAAAGAATGAGGTCACTTTAATAGGACAAATTTATTTGAGGAGGTGGGTGGGCTCCCGAGGGGAGGGTGGACATTGCCTAAATTTTGGACCGGTCCAGCAGAGCATGGATGTTTGTACCATAAATATTGTATACAATATACACTTCAACAGCACATGATGTTGCACAGTCTGGTGTTAAATGGATCTTGCTCGCCCTCATATTCCCACTAGAGGGCGCCCTAACAGCTCAGGCACGGCACCTCCTGCCTGAGAGTGTTTGTGCCAGTGTGTGTTTCAGTGTTGTTAGTGTTAGTGTGTCTGCCTGGACCCCCCCCCCCTTCCCGCCCTCTGAATTATAGGAGTAATGAGGCTATCTGAGAGCAGCTAGGGACTGGCCACAGCAGGTCTCGCCACACACAGGCCCAGCCTCTTCCGCCCTCCCCACCCCTCCCCCCCCGCGGCCGCTCGTCTCCCTCAGTCAGACCACTCGTTCTCATCCAGCTCCGAGTCGTCGTCGGACTCGCTGTACTCCACGGCGATGCGGCGCGACAGGATGGTGGCCACGTCGTTGCCCACCGGCTCCTTCTTGGCCTCCTGCTCGCGCTGCTCCTGCACCTTACGCAGCTGGATACCTGGCAAAAAAAGAAAGAAACCACAGAATCTCCTGCTTCAGCAAACTGGCAGCTTCATAGGGGAGCATGGCTTCACGCGACCCAGCGACAAATCAAGTGAACCGGCTGCAGGCATCGAGACCAGGAAATCCCATGATGCACTGGGATGGCCGTGCACCCCGCCCACTCACCTCGGCGAATGGCAGCCAGCAGGTCGCTGCGGGCATCGCTCATGGGGATCAGCGGCACCTGGCCCTTCCTGGGCAGGGGCTCACCAGCAGCCGGGACCACGGCGCGGGCCGGAGAGAATGCGTGGGTCGGGGGTCCTGGTGGCGGGGGTGGGGGGGCCATGGGCGGGCCACCAGATGGTGGGTGGGAAGGAGATGGGACGTAGGAGGCAGGAGGCGGAGGGGGAGATGGGGTGTACGGGCGGGACATGGCGGCCACGGCGCGGGGGGGC
>JAODKL010000002.1:11627924-11662635 GCA_026780765.1 Petrocephalus schoutedeni
GGCCTCATCAGTACATCTGCTAAGGGAGTAGGGAGCAGGGCCTCATCAGTACATCTACTAAGGGAGCAGGAAGCAGGGCCTCATCAGTACATCTACTAAGGGAGTAGGGAGCAGGGCCTCATCAGTACATCTGCTAAGGGAGTAGGGAGCAGGGCCTCATCAGTAGATTGGCTAAGGGAGTAGGGAGCAGGGCCTCATCAGTACTTCTACTAAGGGAGTAGGAAACAGGCCCTGACACACTTGGAAATTCACTGTCTCCTCACTAAAGGAGAGTAACCTCTTTATCCTTACATTTGTAGAAGGGAGGGGGTGCGAAATGATTCGGAACAAATCCTTGGCCCAAAAACAGCATGCAGTCCGACACCCAGACCCCGATTAAGCCCCCTCCCAGCACCCCCCCCCCAGCGAGGTTGTATTCCACCCTTTGCTGCCCACTGCTCGTGCCCGAAACAGGCTGTCTCCCACCAGTTGTTCGGTGGCTTTGGCCGCATGGGGGAGGGTAGCACAATGAGGTCGCCAGCGAGAAAACGAGGGTGGGGGCAGCTGTGAGCTAACAGCAGGCCATCACATGTTTGCCTACCCTGGAACGCCATCCTGTTAGGGGCTGGCATCCCATCTCCGGCCACCCTTAAGGACCGGCAGTCATGGACATAGTGTCACCTCACAGACCTCTTTTTTTCTTGATCCTGGATCAGCCAGTAGCTTTGCCCCTCCAGAGAGGTGTTTATTTTTTAATCCACAGTGTCACCTCATTCCTGCTACACAACCCGGATGTCTCCACCCCGACGGGCTCCAAAAAACGGCTTATCGCGGGGAAGATAATTAATCAGCAGTGGAGTATGATTGCTCATTCATTTGCAAATCTTAAATCCATCTTATGCAAAAAAGGCCCGGAATGGAGAGCACAGAATGAGTGTCACTACCCAGCCACGAAGAAAGGGTTGCCATGGTTCCCCTTCAGACGTGTCCCTGGGAGGCAGACAGCAGAGGAGCCGCATGCCTGAGCAGAAACACAAAGACCGGACCGGCCGACTGACACCACAGGCAGCCCGAGCGATTCCCTTTCGGGGAGCCTTCTGACACGGAGCGCAAGGAAAATGACAAACATACAAATGGGCTGTGGCAGCAGAGACGTGCGAGCATTCAGTGTTTGTGAAACACAACATGCTATGTGCACCATCGTAGTCCAGGAGGAGAGAAAAACCCATCTCCCCACGCCACCAGAAGTGCTGACCTCGATGTACGCTGACGCGTATGCACTAACGGCGTCCTGTGCTAGTGCGCATATGCTAACCATGCTAGCATGCGCGTCCTAGCGATGCTCCTGCGCCAGTGTTAGCGTGCTAATGGTGTCGTCAGCCAGTGCGCGTGCGCTAACAATGCTATCTGTTAGCATCTGCTTGCTAACTGTGCTAAGTTTTAATAAGGCATGAAGAAATTAGCCTGATCCCAAGGTTTTTCTTATTTTTTTTTATTAATCATGGTTTGCACACTTCTGGACTGACCAAACAGGGCTAGCACCAGAAATTGGACACAAATCCTTTCCAGGTGTCAAATCAAAAGCAAATCTGTCCACAAATATAGGTTTACATTGTTTTTAACCTCTGCCTCTCTGATTCTCCCCCTGCCTCACGTAACGATGCACCCCCCCCCCCCCCCCCCCAAACAAAACAATTTGATGTGTTGACCATCTGCAATCAGCCAGCCCTCAGCTCCATGATGGCTGACTCCCACACATGCATGGGGGTGGGGCTAGGTTCCATTAGGTCATGTGGTCATGAGGCTGATCGCCGTGGTAACACTCTGATCCAATTCAAGCAAGCAAGCAACAAATAAATAAACTAATGGGAGACTCTTACTCCCAATTACACATCTAAAAGCTAAACAATTCTTTTAAAACCAATGATAATTATTTTATTCACTTTATTACAAGTATACAGCATTATCTAAAGCAGTGGTCACCAGCCAGTTCATCACCTTGACATTCGTAGTTGATCGTCACACCCTCATGCCCCCCCCAGCCAAATCTACCTAGGGGGATTGCCCACCCGTCCAATCAGTGAAATCTACAGATGGGGACTGCACCCCCAATTGGCAAAGTGGAGAAATCAGGCCTGCCACAAATCAACCCTCTCCTCCTTAGGAGATCTCTGTGTAACAATTGCTAGCCATCAAATCCCCCAGGACTCAAATATGCAACCTGCTGGTCCCAAATAATCCTTTATAATCACTAGTTCACCAGCAGCTCCAACCAAAAACTCCAGGAAAGATCTGTGCCATATGAGACAGCCCAGGCCACCGTGTTGCTTTTTAAAGGCACACGTTTGCTATAATTAGGCCGCTAACAGCAAACCAAAGACAGGACGTGTCCGTAGAAGGTGACGGGGCAGCGACAAGCCATTCTGCTACTAAAGCGACATACTGGCATGGCAGGGAGTTGTGACCAGGTACCCAGACATGGGATTTGGCAGGCCGAACACCGTCATGTAAAGACACTTGGACCAGCTCAATCCATTCAATCCGTGCGGTGGCTGTAAAGGAAAGCAGCCTGGCCCTTTCAAACGGAGTTAGCCAAAATATGCTAGACATCCTTTACGAAACGCACAGACAGGAAATGAGAGCAGGCAGGTAGCTCACTGTAATCCCTCTTCAGGTCCTGAATTACAGTGTAGGGTGACTGTCCGCGTTCCACTTGCGAGCGTAGATGCCACAAAGATAATAGTTACGTAACTTTCTCTCCAAGGCTGTCCAGATGAAGGCCTACTGCGGGCTCCCGCAGGCCACATCTGCCCGGCCAGAAACCCTATTTCAGCCTAATCAACAAGCAGAGGGAATATCGTACATTTTACTATGCTTTAACTCAGACAAGGTTATTCACGCAAATACTCCCCTGTCCCCATAAAGGGTCACCCCCCAGTACTACCACTTCCAGAGTTCTCATAGAAGGGCACTCACAGTGTCGCAAAAACGCAGGGGGAGTCTCCAAAAAACAACAACACTAGCAACACTAATCCTACCGAGATCAGAGAAAGAACTGTCGAAATGTTAACATTTTCAGATTTACAACTTAAAAAATCATATCCAGAGTAGAAACATATGGCAAAACGCAATTAAATGACATTATAAACAGCCACATTGGAGACATTTTTTCGGCTAATATTCCAGGAAACGTAATCTTCAGTGTATGAAATTTTATTCTAAGTATTGAAGATTCTTAGTAACTTCAAGTCATATTTTTATGCACCCATAAATCTCCTATCAAATTGTGTTATAACTGCAAAACGTTATTTTAATTTCTATTATTGTCAAAATTACTACTGCCCCAATTACATAACTACAAATGTTAGAATTACATAACTAACAATGTTACACTTGTTACAATGCCACAAAGACCATCATTTTACAAAATGCTGCCAATTCAGGTAAAGAGCCACACTTAGGGTCCAAGAGCGAGGACCCATCCAAGGAACTAAATACAATGTGGAAGCGATGGCTCTGATTGTCTGCCCACCACACCATCTGCTGCTTCCCTGTGTGTCCTGCTTTGGCCCTGCCACATTAAATTGTGTGGTCAACTGTGATGAGAGCCACCGTCAATAGGGCATGTTCCACTTATTTCAGAAAGGGTTTATTATACATCATAACTTTCTTATATTACCTTGTAGTACCTTTGCCTGTGATACCTGTGTGGATTTTGACCATGGCTGTACCATTAAAGAGGGAGGGTCCTGGGAGAAGCTCACCTCTCCCACGCTTATCTAAGACCTCTGAACTCATCTCAGCTACAGTGTTTCAATGAAGTTCTGGTTAAGTAATACCCTTACTTATTAATATTTAAAGTAGCGACAGCCCTCATGCATATTTATGCGTGAATTATTTTCAATTACTAAACACTATCCAAAGACTATTATTGATTATACTATTAAATAACACTGAGGTTTATGTATGTGAATAATGAAAGAATGCTTTCATCAGCACAATCAAAGCAATCATTTCTTTCTACGTTATTTTCCCGTATTCATATAAGAAAATGAAACAGTATTGCTCTCGAACAATCCCAGCGAATCACATATTGCAAATACCGCCGTACTTGTTGAAAGCTCGGTTATTATCCATTGATGCACATCGGTCAATATAGCCTTTCGGTCTGGATCTCTCCCTCGTTTCAGTGCGTTTCCACTTAATAAGGGACACATTACACGTCATTTTAAGCGAGCAGATTACCAAAACTACCAAAAATATCCATAGGCCTCCGAAATTTCCCTCACGGAGGAAGGGCGATGGAGGAAAATATCTTATACACCCAATACAGGAATAACGGGATTCGTGCAAGCAGCCCTGTGTGATGCGTTTCTCTATAATCTCTATGAAAGGAAACACGAAATTAGCAAGGATCTGGTTTCATTTCGCGTAAAACGGGGAAAGCAGGGATTACTGCGTTTTACGCTGTTATTTAGAGCACCCCAACCGCTAATACTACTATCGCACAGCAAAATGCGAAACAAAAACACCTAAATGTCTATAGTAAGAGGCTATTTAAACACCGCCGATTGCATGAGATAAACAGAACCCTGGCTACTACATTAATGTAACATTTTTATAGCCTGGCTTTGTGGTGTGGCTCCCCTGCGCAGCACACCGTCCATTGCAGCCCGCTTATCATATCCTGCTTTCAGGAATCGGGCTGGACTCGACCGGAATACGTGCTTTTAACACCATCGTGCAAACATCGCACAGATCCGCTTAAGAGTCCTTCCCAAAACCGGTCTCACACACAATGACAATAAGCCTTCCGGCGTGATGCTCCGCAGACAGCCAGCGGACAATAAGATCCGATGGAAACTGGGCTCCCGACGCCGCAAGCAGGAGCGGGTCTCGCACGCCCGGCGTGATGCGCGCATCCTCCGCTGCAAGCATCAAGCAAGCGAGCTCCCCGGAAAGATGTCAAAGGAATCAAAAATGCCCTCGCTTTACCTGTTGGTGGTCAGCGTTTTTTTTTCTTGTCCTATATTGATTCTGGAAATGCTCCCCTCTCTCGCTCTTCAGATTTCGGTTTCAACAACGAGACATGAGCAATCCGGCGCTGGAGATTGGCAGAGGAGTGATTTTTGCATCACCAGCTAGCAGGAATGGAGGGCACTCCAGAAATGTGGGACCCCTTCCTTCTGCATGTGTGTTTCCCTGACAGCGTCGCCTCTTCAGCGAGCGATCTGCAGCACGGAGCCCATCGCGCATGCGCGCCCGGCGCCCACTACCCACCCGGCCGGCGGGGCACGGAGGTCCGCACACGCATGTACGCTCCGTTCACACATGGGTCCAAAGCGGACTCGTCACACGTTCGACCCCGTCTCCAAAGGGACTAATCACAGCCATCCAAGTACTGGGGCGACTTCGTTATCTGGGGATCTCCTAAGTAATGCTTGAATTATCTCCATGATTATTCCGTTTATTGTATAGCCTACGCGACACAAAAGACCTGGACAAGGCAATCAGTATCCTCTATTCTTAACTCAGATTTCGGTTTTTAATTAAACGAAGTAAAAACAATTACTTCTTTGTTTAAAGCGCTCGTTTACTAACAGATTGACGTTGATTCCAGTGCGATTTTAATTATACACCGATAATCAAATAATACAGTGACAACATGTATCTCACATCCGCAGCGAAACCAAGATTTGTGCGGTTCTCAGTTGTTTAAAACAACGAGGATGTTAATTAAATTCATTCTATAAATTCCATTACATTATTTTTATTATTCTCGATTTTATAGTAAAATCCATCCATCTTCCACCGACTTGGTGGGTGTTGGTGGGGGGAGGGACTGGTGCTTATTCCAGGTAGAATACGGCATGAGGTAAGGGTTCACTTTGGAAGGGATGCCAGTCCACTCAAGGGCACACGTGCAAGCCCACCCGCAGTCAGAAGGCAATTACTAAGTTACTAAGTATCTCGTTGGCGTGTCCTTGGACCATAGTAGGAGACTGGAGTTAGAGGAAATCTGCATAATACAGGGAGGACAGGCGAGCACCTCAAACACAGAGGTGTGAGACAACCGTGCTACCCCCTGCACCACTGCACTGCCCTATTTTGTGTGAAATATCTTCACACAAAATCCAAAATTACCCAGTAAATGGGCCCATGCGTCATTTTTTTTCCTCTTCATCTGTGGTGGCCTGAAGTTGGAGGCGTAGTTATAGTAAATCAGAGGCCACCTTGAAGTTAATTTGGAACCGGGCAGCCGTCTGTCTCATACGATGACTGTCAGCTGTTTTTGCATAATGACACAGACGACGTAACTTGAGAATCACGATGTGAGGTTGGAGCGGAAGCCGAGCTCGTAGATATAGAGTGTGGCTGTGCCAAGTTCCCAGCAATCACTAGAGATGACTAATAAATATCAGTTGCATCTCTTCATTATGTCATTATATTTCATATTTCACCCTCTGTACTTTACCTGTCTCCTTGGCACATTATCACATGCTGCTTCATCATTCTCAGGAGGAAACCTTAACTTTGTAATATTATGCACCTGTCCCGTAATCTCTCACAGCCGTGGTCTGATTCTTTGACTAATCTCACACCTGACCTTTGCTGGAATTGGCCTCTCTCTGCTGTCTGTATTGCTTGTGACTGATTGAGGATTATGCTGTACGTGCCGTTACTGGTTACCAGTGCAGTTCCTTCCAGTTGACTGGAGCGTCTGTGAAATGGGCTGAGCACCTATGCACCCTTACTGTACACCTGCTCCTCTGCCTGGCGCGCAGTGGCTGCCTACCTGCAGCTCATCTGTGCATCTGGTTACAATCAGTTTATCTTTCTGGTGTCAGGGGTTCTCTGATAATTTTTGTTCTATCAAGCTGGTCATCCATTTGTCCAGAAGAGAACCTATGGGGTACAAGCATCCTGTTATGGTTGAAATGCTCTCCGACCACAAGGTGGCAGTGCAGTCCTGCAGCTAGCGGGGAAGGGCTGTTATGGGCTGGGGGGATTGGCTGTCAATTTGATTAATGTCGAAGCCTATCCGCTTCACTTTAACCAACATTTTTAACAGCCTAAAGTCAGGGATGGCAGCAAGGTTGTTGAATTACCAACATGGCTGTAACATATTCTGGCTTCTCATTTGCTCAGATATAATTGATTTTCCACTTATTAATAGTTGGGATGTGTTGGATTTGATATGATTCTCGTTCATTTAAGGAAGTTCAATAGGACAATTGTTTGGACAAGGAAATTCCTACTCTAAATAAATGCTACAATGTAAAAAGGCAGAGTGGAGATGTCACCTCTATTTTTGCTAGCTGATTTATTATTAATGGTCCTGCCTGATTCCACTTCCTGGATGTACTCAGGTTATGCCAACAAGGCAGGGAGATACAAAAATCACAGATGCGAGATGTCCTACACATCCACGCAGTCATACATCCACACACACATTTTCATACAGACATTCGTATGTCAGTCGCAGGTGTACCGATTGTCTAGTGCTGTCTGTGGTTCTGAAGTCATCATTTAACCATTGAAATGGTGCATTCAAGACAAGCAGGGTCCCAGATACAATGACAAATAACAGACCACGCAGCACTAGAGTATCACACCAGCAATACTCAGGAGTGAACAAGAACAAGTCAAATGTTTTTTTTTTTTGCACAGTGTCTGGAGTCATGAAACCTTAGCAGGACCACATAGCTCTGTGTTGTGGGTTCAAATCTAACCCCAGCACTGTGCACGTATTCTGCATTTCATATGAGTTTTAGACTGCAAATTGTGCCATTTGTGTGTGTGCGTGTGTCAGCACCCAGCAGCGTTATCTCCATGGTGTGTCCTGTTCTTTGTCCTGGTTCACGGCAAACCTCTGTTATGTAAAGCAGTGTTTCCCAACCCCATTTGTCAGGGACCCACACATGGTCCACGTCTTTGCTCCCATCCCAGCTAGCTGCCAGGCAGACCACATTTTTGCTCCCTCTCAATTCTCTCCTGGGACTGTCTGCAGGTCCCAGAGGACTAGACTGGGAAACATAGATGAGAACAGGCATCAATTGTAGTTGGGTTGCAGAAATGTCCATTGGTTTTCTTGCACTAAATTCAATGAACCATAACACACACACACACACACACATCATTATCACAGCTGACACGCAGAGACAGCAGCAGCTGGCAGGCAGGCCACGCTAACCAGGAAAAAATCCTCACCACGCGTTGTAACAAACCTTTAATAAACAGACAGCAGCATCACAATAAAAAAATTAGAATGTGGTCCTGGTTACCCCCCGTGACCCGAGCAGAGCTGTGATGAGCAACAGCGGTGTGGCAGGAGATGGAAGCAGGAGAACAAACACTCAGCACGCCCATGCATTACTGTACAGGCCGGCGGCGGATGGCAGCAGTAACAGAGAAACATGAGACCCCACCTTTACACTCCAGCTGGAAGAAATATGAATAAATATATAGAAGTACACCCCCCCCGTCTGCGTGTGGCTTGCAGGCTCTCCCCATGCCCTTTCCTGATAGAAGGGGCTGATAGATGAATGGAAGGAATTTAGAAGTATATGTGTTTATATATAGTACACTAATACACCTTCTGTTTTGTGTGGTCATGGTCATGGAAATTTCCTCATTGTGTCTGAGGGATTGTCCTAATGACAAACTAGGTCTTCTCCTGCCTAAACCTGTTGCTCTTGCATGTTTGATCTGTGAAATACTTCCTGTTCTTCTTTGCTCACCGAAGCCTTTGGCCCGGTGAGGACCTGACTAGATTGGACCTGGATACCCTTGGCTGGCTCTCCTCTCCTCTCTCCGTAGTTTAACATGAGTTCAGCTGCCATATTTTACACCTGCTTTTCTGCAGCATCATCCGGTGGGCTAGAGGGCACATGTCCCTGTGAACTGCTGGCTATCTGTTACACTGCAGCTTATGCCAGGGAGAGTCAGACCTGATTTGAGGAGAGGCACGTGTCAGTGCAAACAACCAGCCAATCACAACCCTGACTAGTTTCCTGCAAGCATTAGTCATGCATTTCATAGTGAGCCAAGACACTCCACTCTCCCCTGGAGGGATTACGCTGTCAGCTAGCTGCCCTTCCCCTGACCTTAATGGCCTGGTTCAACATGATAAGGGCATCCCTGTACTGGTCCGGTGTTTTGTGACATCACTGCTGTAACTCTAGCTGATTTTTAATGAGTTTTAATACTGGGTACAAATCAGTAACCTTTAGCTCACAAAGTGCCCTCTTCCCTGAACTGCAGCCCAGTGTGCTATTAATCACCTTTCTGATTTTCCAGCAGCTCCACCTTCACAGAGGGTCAGGGTGTCCCTGCCCACACAGCCCCACTTTGTCCCCATTTTGTCTCCTTCACCCCACTTTGGTCAGCAGTGTGCTGGATGGACACTGCTCATATTAAAGCACTTAATTTGTTTCAGAGTGTAATTCAACCTTGCTGCCACAAAAGGGCACTGTGACACCGTGAACACAGAGTGGCACGACACAACACTGGCACTGTGTGCTTCAAACTCAATACATTAAAAGTGAAACGAACAGCCTCTATAATGTCCCAGAGGTTTAAAAATGGATTTAGCTTTAGTAAAAAAAACAGTACAGTAAGCTAACATCACAATCAATAACGGTCAATTCCTGGACAAAAAAACAATTAAAAATGGTAACAGTCAGTAATATCGTGCCCCCCAGAAGTAGAGGGGGTTGATTGTTGATGGGTATATACATGCCCTCAATCCTCTAGGAGCATCCAAAGCCAACACCACCTGAGGCTTTCCTCATCTGTCCTCAATGAACACATCAAGGAGCAATGGGAGTAGCCATATTGCCTCAACCAATGAAAATAGGGCTCTCAGGTGTCCAATCAAACACAGCTCGTGTGCTCGGTGGGGGTATGGCAGCTGTTAATGGAAGCTTCAGACAAGTATGGCCGCATCTCCACTGCCTTGGCAGTATGGTCCAGCCCCAGGGTTTCCGTTGGGTCCCCATTGCGGCAGTTGCTGTTGCGGTCAACACCCCCCTTCCCACAAAGGCTGGCGGGTGTAAGACTGTGCGGCGGGCAGGGGAGGGGCTTGAACTCGACCTCGCTGTAACGGCAGCGCATGTAGTTGGAGAATGCACGGCGGTAGGTCTTGTTGAAGAGTGTGTAGACCAGTGGATTGACCCCCGAGGAGATGTATCCCACCCAGACGAAGACGTTGAGCAGCTCGGCCAGCAGGGGGCCATCGCATGAGGCACGGCAGAGCACGTAGGTCACGTTGGTGATGAAGAATGGGCACCACATGACCAGGAAGAGGAAGAAGACCACGCCTAGCACCTTAGAGGCCCGCCTCTCATTCTTAATGGCGTGCATCATGCCCCGCCTCCCATAGGAGTTGGAGTCCCGCCCAGCAGGGGAGCTCATCTGTGAGGCCGCCCCTGAGCTAGGGAGGATGGAGATACTGTCTGGGGGCATGGTGCCTTGGGCGGGCTCCACCTTTAGGCAGATGAGGCTGGGCCGCCGTGTGGGCGGGGCCTGGGCGGGTGGGTCCTCGTGCAGGAAGACGGAGGCCTGCCGCTGCAGCACCTGCACGGTCAGGCAGTAGGTGACCACCATGATGACGAGCGGGATGAAGAAGGCCACGAAGGAGCCCACCAGCATGAAGCGCTCCTCGTTCAGCGCGCAGCTGCCATTCACAAACACCTGGTCCTCGTTGTGCAGGCCGATCACAGGGATTGGCATGGAGATACCTGGCGGGGGGCAGGGGGTGGAGGGGGTCAGAGAGAAGTGAGCAACAGCAGACAGGAGTAAGTGCCTATATCTGTTCCCATAATGCCACATTTCCATTAGTCTTTCCTGACTGGACAGTTGTTGTCTAATCAGAGTCTTTCGGCTAATAACTACCAGTCTCTTCCTGCTTGCCAGTCAATCACAGATCAGTCAGATAATGAGCTTTTCAGCTACATGAAAAACTACCAAAATGAAGAAGGTAAAGGAAGCATCCTTGGATTTAGACAGAGCTGCGGTAAGGACCCTTTTATGAGCATGTGCGTCAGGTCCTTAGGTCCCCCTCCCACTTTGAGGCTCTCGCTCCAGGCAGTGCTGTCAGGACTTATCCACCCGCTATGCTGGGCCTTTCCCTTGCATGCTCCTTCGCGGGGGGGAACCAGGCGCTGGGGCAGGGCGATATGGGGTGGGATGGGTAGTGAGGCCCCTTGCTGAGAGTTTCCCACTGCTGCCTGATAGCTTCATATCTGATATCTGTACTCCCGTCTCCCCACATCTAGGCTTATGGCCTTCAATCCTCATTTCTTTGTACAAAAAAAGATCCTAAACTTTTGTGTCTGTTGCTGTACCTTGATATTGAAATGACAGTTATGGAAATGTGCAATCGTGTGTGTGTCTCCTCAGAGACAGCACTAACAGCAAACAGGGCCAGCAGGGCGGACACTAAGGGGCGCCCTCACCCACGGAGATGGTCCACACTGCCGCGATCTTCAGCTTGGCCGTGGTTCGGGAGTTGAAGCGGCTGTGGTGGATGGGGTGCCGGATGGCCACGTAGCGGTCCAGCGAGATGGCGCACAGGTGCATGATGGAGGCCGTAGAGAACAGCACGTCCAGGTAGATCCAAATGGGGCACAGGGCGCTCGGCAGGGGCCAAACGTAGTCTGGGAGGGGGAGAGAGTCATAGGAGAGTCAAAGCAGTGATCCACCGCAGTTTTAAAAACGAACTCTCACTGACAAAAGAGGGCCTCACACAGCTCCATGGGACTGGAGATGCTCGTCTTGCCAGCTCGGTGGAGGAGCTCTCTGCAAATGCAGGGATTTGCCTGCCCAGTGTTCTCTGCAATTCATGTGATTTTAGAGACTCCTCAGATGAAATCCAAAGAATCCAGCAGAATAGGTACGGGGCTATGACTGGATTAAGGAAGGATTATACTTGGACTTTTGTGGCTGAGAAATCTCTCGCCATACAGATTACTCCTTGACAATTTCTGTAGATGATTTACAGCCTTAGAAACAGACTGTACATCATTTCAAGAGTTTGTCCTATAAATGTTGGGGCTGGGATTAAGAGATGTTAAGATGGACGTAAATCAGTTAGCAAGGGCAAGAAATGACTAATAGACAGCAACAGGGCAAATTCCATCAGCTGTCTCTAAGGACGCAGCCTGGGTGGAGATAACCTGCTTTATATTCTGAAGTAGCTTTGACTGCATGAACAAATTCAAACCCACAGTGTCCAAAGTCCTTACACATACCAAGCCAAGGGCCACCTGCAAATCTCACACAAACAAAGCCTGCAGCGACTATGATTCCCACACAAACCAAACTTGCAGCAACTGTGACTCCCCCACAAACAAAACCTGCAGATTGTGACTCCCACACAAACAAAGCCTGCAGCGACTGATTCCCACACAAACCAGACTTACAGAGACTATGACTCCCAGACAAACAAAGCCTGCAGCGACTGATTCCCACACAAACCAAACTTACAGAGACTATGATTCCCACACAAACAAACCCAGCAGAGTTTGTGACTCCCACACAAACAAAGCCTGCGGAGACTGTGACTCTCACAAAAACAAAAGCTGCAGATCCATTCTGCCATGGCCAGCTCTGTAAGGTTCTTCCTATAAAAGTAGAGGTGAACCTCTAGCTTTTGTTGCTAACCGGCTTTAACACAGGCTAGGTCCAGTATGTGTGTTTCACAGCTCAGCTCAGGATCACAAAAGATCACAGAACATGCTCAGAGATGATTTTATGCCGCTGCTGAGTGCAATACATTCAGCCAGCCTTGCCCCGTCACATCTGTTCCCCCCATCCTCTCCACACACACACCCACCTCTGTCCACCTTCCTTTGCAAAAAAGGACTTTTAATGCTTTTGATGTTTTATTCAGCAAATGCTGGAGAACTGGGTGGATTGGGGGGGGGGTCCTCAAACAGGAAAGGCAAAAGAGCCCAGACCATCTTGACACAAAGGGCCCAGAGTGGTGATCTATCGTTGGAAGTGGTAGACCCATTCACACTCGCTTACAGACTGGGGTGGGAGGTGGGGGCTTTTTCTAGGAGCCGCCGTCGATTTGAGTCATACGCTGCTTCCTTCACCCATGGAACGTGACAAGACTGAGGAACGTGGTGCTGAAACAACAATGGGGAGAGAGAGACATGCACAGAGGGAGACACAGATGGGGGAGAGGAACACAGACACTGATGGGGAGGAGAGGAACACAGACAGAGACAGACAGAGGAGAGGAACACAGACAGAAAGAGACAAAGAGTGGAGAGGAACACAGAGAGAGACATAGATGGAGGAGAGGAACACAGACAGAGAGAGACACAGATGGAGGAGAGGAACACAGACAGAGAGAGACATAGATGGGGGACAGAGGAACACAGACAGAGAGACACAAATGGGGGGAGAGGAACACAGATGGAGGAGAAGACCACAGACAGAGGGAGACAGACGGGGGACAGAGGAACACAGACAGAGAAAGACACAGACGGGGGGAGAGGAATACAGACACAGAGACACTGATGGAGAGGGAGAGGATCACAGACAGAGAAAGACACAGATGGGGGGAGAGGAACACAGAGAGATACAGATAGGGGAGAGGAACACAGAGAGAGGCACAGATGGAGGAGAGGAACACAGACAGAGAGAGACATAGATGGAGGAGAGGATCACAGACAGAGAGGGGGAGAGACAGAGAGGGAGATACTGACAGAAAGATGAAGGAGAGAGAGGGAAGGGGAGACTGAAAGAAGCAGTCCACTGACCATGAAAGATCTGCACCTGGTTCTTCGGACAGCTATGAGCCAACAGTGATCAGAGGCTGGCTAAACACAGTGGGTGTTGTGTTAACGTGTGTGTTACCCTCCCAAATATAATAAAGCCTGTAACTTTTTACCTTGTGGGGACATTTTTTGGTCCCTCCTAGGTTAACCTCAGTTTTCTAAAAATGTGTGCCTGCAATAAAAAAAAACTAAAAATGGATTTGGTTAGGGCTGGGTAGGGGCTAAGGTTGTCATAGCTGTGTTTAGGGTTATGCCCATAGAAATGAATGCAGAGTCCCCACAAAGATATGAATATGTGGACTGAGTGTGTGTTTGCATGTGTGTCAGTGAGTACAAGCAAATACCCGCTTTGTACCTGGCCTGCCTAATGCACATTAAGGCATCATGCATGGGTTTCATACAGTGCTAATGTCAAACTCTACTCCCCAGAGGAGTGCAATTTATCGGTGAGGTGCCGTTTCTGTTTTGGCTCAGGAGAAGGCAAAATGTTCAGGCTTTTTGTGTTGACCTGACTATTCTCTCTCAGACACAGAAACTTCATCTGCAATCTAAGCAGCTCTGTAACCTGTGGAAGAAGAAAAAAGCCAAAATGGACCTGTAATGCTTCCTCTTACTTAATTCCCAAATAAACGTGTTACCAAATTACAGTGAAAGGAGAGATGTAATTGGCTCGTTTTGACAACGAGCTGTTTTTTTGGCTGATGAAGTACTTTTAGTCCATGAAAAGCTCAGGCCAGGATGGGTCTTAGCTTCTGGAAACAAGAGCCAATTAGGAGAGCTCCTTCCTGGAATAACCAGCAAAAATCGCAGGTAGTGGCGAGATGTAAACCACATGTACATATGAATAGGTTCATGAAGAGGCCAGGGGGGCCAGATCTGGGTACCCACCATACAGGATGTTAATGAGGGACACGGGCATGACCAGGATGCCAACCAGCATGTCGGCCACGGCCAGCGACCGCAGGAAGAAGTTGGTGGCATTCTGCAGCCTCTTCTCCAGGGACACTGCCAGAATTACCAGGATGTTCCCGCCCACCGTGAGAAAGATGATGACCAGGAAGAGGAGGGCTGGCCAGTTCTTCTCCCGTTCAGCTACTGGGGAGGTGGCACGGGCTGCCGAGAGGTTGGAGGCCGGCTCTGCCCCCAGCAGGAGACTCTGATTCAGGCTGAAGGAGGCATTTAGCGGCCAGGCTGGCCACCCCCAGAGCAGGGCAGCCTCGACTGGGGCTGTGGTGGAACTGAATCCCGCTGGACGCGTGGCGCCCAAGGCTCCCATAATTAGCGAAGTCTGTCTCTGTTATTGCTTTGGCCTCCACCAGGGGGCAATAGGGAGGCTGATCGGCGTGCACTGGCGCATTCAGAGTAATAGGATTTAATGCTGCTGGAGGGGGAGGGAGTTTTCAAGATCAAACTCGCAAAAGCTGTCAATTTGTCAGTCGCTCGCCACAGAGGACAACATGAGAGCAAATCCAGCGATGTCAGGTGACACCATTGTTTGTCTAGTGCCTGTTTTTGTTTCCTCGTCCTGGATCAAAGATGCCTTTGCTTTTTGATTACCGAGGTGGAGATAAGCAGGGCCTGGAAGATGAAAGGTAGCAGAAATGCTCTGGTTACCAATCAGCCGATCTGCATGCAAACAAAAACATAGTTTTATATGGTTGTTGAGTCAGTATGCTGTAAAACAAAAGAATTAGCTAACATTTCCAAATCCATCCATCTGTCTTCTGTAACCACTTGTCCCATTCAGGGCCGCAGGGGGTCCGGAGCCTACCCTGGTAGCTATGTGCACAAGGGAGGGAACAACCTAGGATGGGGCACCAAGCCATCGCAGGGCACACACATGGGAATCGTGGTAGCTGCAATTAACGTCAGCATGTTTTTGGACTGTTGGGGCAAAGCGGAGTACCCGGAGGAAACCCCACGATGACACGGAGAGAACATGCAAACACCACACACGGTGGACACAGCTCAAACGCCGGTCTCAGGGATGTGGGGCAACTGTACCACCATGCCACCCCAACACTGCCAAAATTTTATTACCCCGCCTTAGGATAAGGAAGTGAGTATTTCTCCAGCCACAGAAGGATCTAACAATGCTGCATCCTGTTCCTACTGTCACCCCCATCTCATTTAGGAGGCCCCCTTACATCTTGGTGGGGGGACTGGGCAAGCAGCCTCCCGTCCTGCAGCGCTGCTCCGGAGCCCACCGCCTGCAGCAGATGCTCTGTCCTCTTGGGGGCGCCATGCCATACGGACGCTGTGGCTGGGTCCATCCACCCTGCAGCAGGAAGAGGCAGGTGAGCGTGAGGAAGTGGGGGGTGGGGGTGAGGGAGGAGATCTGCAGGCCCCGGGGTGGAATATCATTTATCCTTAAACATTTCCCTCTACTTTAAATATTTCAGCAAATCTCCATCTGTGTAACCTAAATACTGAGTACATCTGGAAGATTTCCAAATGGGTTCATCTCATAGCATCCCCTTAAATACCCAGGGATTCAGGTTTTGATTATCCTACATGGCTGTGCAGTGCTTGGGGGGGGGGGTGCAGAACTGCTGCCCCCATTGGCCAGGATGCCTTGGGGGCTCTGCAGCCGGGACTTGCCGTCTGAGTGTGACGTGGACGGACGTGAACAGGTCAGACCCCGCTTTCCCGGAACGGTGGGCGATGTGGTGTGACAGGCTTCCTGTATGATCTGCTCTCCCGGGAATGACATGGGAATGCCTTGGACAGGAAGTCCCCTTGATTTACAAAAAGCCCAAATCCCCAAACCCTAACTGCATGGAAAAGTTTAGTGTTAGCTGTCGCTCACTAAATAATTCTCCGGGGTAGCATAGTCAGCATAGTCTTTGCCAGGTGTGACAGCCCTGGCCTCTCCCAGTTTGCCTTCCCCGCTGGCACAACAGGGCTGGGTGAGACCTAAACTAAACTGACTGAGCTATTAACCCCTCCCTTTCTTTTTCAGACTGGGGGGGGGGATAACAGAGTAGCAAAGGAGATGCACGGCACCGGTTTGGAAAACTGTGGTGTGTTGCTCAGTGGGTTCAGACAACAGAACCTCCTGATTTTGCAGAGTTCCTGGGCCAAAGGAGGAGGTGTTTCATCAACAAGAACGATCTTCAGTGTATGACATTGCCTTTTGTATTGTCTTTTTTACTCATCTTCAAACCCAAGGCTTCCAGCCATTGAGCTAGGGATGGTGTGTGGCTCAGTGCCTCTGAACAGAAGGTTGCGGGTTCCAGCCTTGTTGCTATCACTATTATCATCAACATCACGAGAAAATGAAGATGTGCCCTTACATTGTTCAGTACAGCTTTTGCAGGTAAGCATGTTCCTATGTTTTGTATCTATGACATGTCCCTTAACAAAAAGCATGCACGATAAAATCTCACAAATCTGGGCACCTTGTTGCTTAACAGAAAACACTGGGTTTAATGATGACGGTGTCATATAATGAAGGTTAAGGAAGTGCAATGCAAGCCCCACTCTTAATGATCTTGGTGGCAAAATCAGCATGCGCTCATACTGTATGCCATGTTTGCCATCAGGAGGTCGCTGGTTCAAATCCTGGGGTAGACAAAGTGATTTTCCTTGAATGAGGCCCTCAACCCCCAATTACTTCAGCGACTGTAAGATCCTGCTTCCTCAAATCTGTGTCACTTTGGATTAAAGCCTATATTAAAAGAATAAAAAATGTAATTCTGGTGAATTCTGGTCCATGCTACAGAAAGTGTATCCTCTCTGAAGGACAGCTACACGTGTGACATGTCACTGATAAACTCAGAGCAAGGGTAAGCTTCTCCATCTGTCCCACATTACACTGCTCTTACTCTACCTGTGTAGTAGCACAGCGGCTCAGCGATCTGTCTGGTTGGGGACTCTGAGTCTCCGCAGAAGGTAACGATGCCGGTGAAGGGCGACCTCTAATGAACGACCACAAATCCATATTTCGCAGGTTCTAATTAGCTTCCCAGCAACCCTGGACTAAGCGGTGAACCAGTCCCAATGTGAATCACATTGGGTTTGGATTTTAATTAGCACAATAGAGAAACCATCAAAGGAGCTACAGTCCTTTGAAGAAATGAAATGTCTGGAGCTAAAAAAATATCGTTTATCAGGGAAACTCTGAGGGATATTAAGGTGTTTTGAGGCGAGTGAGAAGTATTCCAAACTGCTCCGAAAGAGTGTTCACCAATTAGGCTGGAAGTAAGTGTTGCTGTTACAGGGCCTTGAGTGATCTGGGATGGACTCTGAGCTCGGCATGAATTGTGCATGAGGGCAATCGTGGCCTGTCTGACCCTGAGTCAGTCAAAGTGAAGGGATGGGACCCTGAGGCTCTGCAGCCCGGCTGGTCCTGTCTGAGGTCACCGGCCCGTGCCACCCCCCCGACCACGTCCTACATAGATAGATAGATAGATAGATAGATAGAGATTGATAGATAGATAGATAGATAGAGAGATAGACAGACAGATAGAGATACTTTATTTATCCAGGAGGAAATTTAGGTGTCCAGTAGCTTATACGCAGTATACACGCACATAGACACACAGACCTATGACATTCACACACACATACATACCATAAGGAAAAAAAATAACAATTGTGTGCAATTACACTAAAGTTAGATATCAAAGTTAGATAAAAAAAAAGTTAGATATAAAAGTAAACATAAAAATTAGGCATCCAGATGAAGGCATGCCAGAGTCGCTGGTGCTGAGGGATCCCAACCACAGGAGTGGTCACATCCACACACCACCCCCCTGTCTCTCCTTCTCTATAAGCTCCTTTGTCTTTGCTCTGCTGCCAAAATGTGAAATAAATGGGGCTGCCGCAATGCGATGTGTCCTGGTTTTCGATTTTTATGGACCTGATTGCTGATGGGCTGCACTATTAGTCCCATCAAGTAAAAAGCTCTTGAAGGGTACATTCCTCAAACGCAGGTTTTTGCTATCCCATCTAGCTCCGAACGGACGCCACTTTGGTCCTGATAAAATGAAGTCGCACTTTCCGCGGCTCGTTGGAAGATCAAGTCACACTTCGCCAGAAGCCACGAATCCTGCGGCTCATCGACCCAAGTGTCTGAGGGAGTCAGGCGAAAGTGTTTGGTCTCATTTTACTCCTGCTGCGTAGGGAGCCATATGCCAAACAGGACAGGGCTGGTGATGTGTGATTAACAGGAGGACCAGGGCCTGCAACACAATCTGCTGCTTTTGTTCCCTATGTAGCCTTTACTCCCCTCCCCTGATGCGGCCCTGATCACAGAGATGGACACACCATGGCTGAGGCAGGTCTCTGGGGAACAGAGGAACATGCAGAACACGGCAGGGGAGGAGAGAGAGGAGGAGAGATTACAGGGAATGATTGAGAAGGAGAAAGGTGAGCGATAGAGGGAGAGAGAGACAGAGAGAGAGAGAGAGACAGAAGAGAAGAGGCAGAGAAAAGAGAGAGGAAGCAAGAAGGAGAGAGAGAGAGTAAACCACAGGAGAATGAGAGAGAAAAACAGGTAGGAGAGAAGAACGAGAGAGAGAGAGAGAGAAGGAGTGCCAGAAGAAGACAGAGGGCAGTTACTGCGGCCTGTGGGCACAAGGCTGCCCATGCAGCGCTCATTTTCTCTAATAGAACCAAAACACTGAGCAGCTTGTTTAGTGGTTAAGTACTTTCCAGCAAACCACCACCGAGACAATATCTGCAAAACAGCTGGTTTTACAAATCCATAAAGAATAAAACAGCAAAGCTGCGCAAGTCGTTGAGGCAGAGCAGATCGATATGGAAGCATGGCGCCAAGCACCGATGAGGCTGCACACGCCTCTGGAAACACCCGCTGAATGTGGAGGCACAGCTGCCGCTCGCCGTAACCCCCTGAGCTGGCTGATCATGCCGACGCCCATAGTGATGGCCAGCAGCGACGGCGCTCGCGGTAACCCCCTGAGCTGGCTGATCATGCCGACGCCCATAGTGATGGCCAGCAGCGATGGACAATAGTGATGGCCAGGAGCGACGGCCCATAGTGATGGCAAGCGGCGACGTCCCATAGTGATGGCCAGCGGCGACGGCCCATAGTGATGGCCAGCAGCGATGGGCAATAGTGATGGCCAGCGGCGATGGGCAATAGTGATGGCAAGCGGCGACGTCCCATAGTGATGGCTAGCGGCGATGGGCAATAGCGATGGCCAGCGGCGATGGGCAATAGTGATGGCAAGCGGCGACGTCCCATAGTGATGGCCAGCGGCGATGGGCAATAGTGATGGCCAGCGGCGATGGGCAATAGTGATGGCAAGCGGCGACGTCCCATAGTGATGGCCAGCGGCGACGTCCCATAGTGATGGCCAGCGGCGATGGGCAATAGTGATGGCCAGCGGCGATGGACAATAGTGCTGGCAAGCGGCGACAGGCCCATAGCGATGGCAAGCGGCGATGAGCAATAGTGATGGCAAGCGGCAACGGCCCATAGTGATGGCAAGCGGCGACGTCCCATAGTGATGGCCAGCGGCAATGGGCAATAGCGATGGCAAGCGGCTACGGCCCATAGTGATGGCAAGCGGCGACGGCCCATAGCGATGGCAAGCGGCTACGGCCCATAGTGATGGCAAGCGGCTACGGCCCATAGCGATGGCAAGCGGCGACGGCCCATAGTGATGGCAAGCGGCGACGGCCCATAGTGGTGGCCAGCGGCGATGGGCAATAGCGATGGCAAGCGGCGACGGCCCATAGCGATGACAAGCGGCGACGGCCCATAGCGATGGCAAGTGGCGACGGCCCATAGTGGTGGCCAGCCCGCACCTCCCATGATTTCCCTGTAGTCTCACACCCAAGCATCTTCTTTCACCACAATGACTTTGTTCACTGCCCCCATTGAGCTTTTATTATAAGTTGTAATAATAAGTGCCAGATGTCAGCTGATTGAACCACATATAACTAACTGAATAAAAATACAACCAAATACAGGGATTATAGGGTTTCATACACCAAATGAACTCATCCCCCTGTAATAAATTAAACTTGGTGAAGTGCCGCTTACAAATGTTTCATCATATTTTCCTTGTAATTGTCCTATACTTACTATACTCCAGAGCATCATGGAGGAAATCTATTAAACATTAAAGCTGGGTATCCAGTGTGCCTTAATCTGTGACGTCACATTCTCACAGCCTTCTGCAGTGTGTATTTATCCCTCCACAATATCCCGAATAAAATGATACCAAATATCAGCCTTGTTTAGGAACCTCCAAATAACGATGAGATATATATACGTTTTGTAAATGTGTGGAAAATAACAGACATCAATAAGTCTGGCTAACTAGGAGTCCTCCTGCCAGACCCCCAGCTATAATTTGGCCCGGGGTGTACACGGAACAAATCTATGTGGCGAAGGAGCCAGGATAAAAGCTCATTACCAAGAGTAATACAGAACATATACAGTACAATCACAGAGCCTGAGCCAATGATCTCTCACTTACTATTAAAAAATGTAATGAATATCTGGACAGGTAAATTGAACAGATGAACTCTTTCCTGAAAAGTCACCTTCGAGTTTAGGCCATGGTCCTCTGCTGTGGGGCATGGGAACGGGACGAGAAGGGTGGAAGGATCGCTCATATGCGGCGAGCTCTTGTTTCAGGCAGCTGATTGCAGATTTATGCTGGTTTGGACTCATCAGTTAAAGGGACCGTAATCCTCACTTGTGATTGGATTTTGTAAAACAAAGCCCTTTGTTTGATTAAACTGGAGCCTTGTATGCCTTCCACTCTATGACAGGACTGAGAATTCCTGAGCATACATATTATATTGGAATCCAGTGATACACTAGATGTTCACATAAGTACCGGGCCATGCTTAAATATGTTTTGTATGAGGACAAACGGGGAGAGCAGTGACAGACTGCAGGGACCTCCTGGTCAGCTGAATAAACATTCACCCTGTGATTAGCTGCTCCTGCTGGATACCATGAAAATCTTATAGAGTCCAGCCTTGACCGAACTAAGCTGTCGGTGAAGGCGACCTTGATTCAGATCTGAGTGAGATTTAAAGACTTTAAAAATATGAAAGAAACATCACAGAGAAATACACAGAGAAAGGGTGGAATCCAGCGTCCTGAAGCATCACGCCTTCGGTCAAGAGGCAGCTTCAATCCCACATTTCAATACAGCCAAGAGTCTGCTGCTTTTGGCCGTTTCACCGTTCAGCCTTTGAGGTCTGATGAAAGGAGAATCGGGGCTTAAGTCCTGTTTTGAAACACCTGATTACTGAAACCTCTGGGCAGTGGGGGGGGGGGGGGGTGTAGCGTGATAATTTTTTAAATTGATTTTCATCTCGATGGTTCTCATGTGAGGATCACAAAGGATACTGACAGAGTTCTCAATGCAATTAAAACATAAGAAAGAAGGAAGGGAGAATAATTAGAAAGGAGACACAGGTCACGGCTCTTAGTGTTATACAAGATCTAGAGCAATTAAGAAAATGGTGAAGTGCAATGATACAAAATCGCATTCGCTCTCGCTGATACACCTGATGATGAAACCAGGGATCATATTCATCGATACATTTAAATAAAGCATGTTATGTTTTTTATATGGCAGTTATTGTTTCTGAATGTAAGGGCCATTTGATTACAAAGTCAGTAACTGTTCAGATACCCAGGCTGATTGTTCCATCCATCCATCTTGTTCATATGCTTGTCCAAAGTAGGGTGATGGCAGACCTGGAAGCTAATGGAACAAGACAAGGGGCACCCTGAATGGGATGCCAGTCTGCCACAGGGCACAGGGCAGGGGGCAGCCTGAATGGGATGCTAGTCTGCCACAGGGCAAAAGGCAGGGGGCACCCTGAATGGGATGCCTGTCTGACACAGGGCACAAGGCAGGGGGCACCCTGAATGGGATGCCAGTCTGCCACAGGGCACAAGGCAGGGGGCATCCTGAATGGGATGCCAGTCTGCCACAATTCAATTCAGTTCAATTCAGTTTATTTTTATATAGCGCCCTTCACAACAGAGTTGCCCCAGTACGCTTTACATGGGAGTGATAGAATACATTGACATACATATAAAATAAAATACATAGGACAAAAGAGAGACAGAATAGAAAAGAAAGAGAAAAGAAAGAGAAAAAAGGCCAATAGAGGAGAGGAACCAAAAACTCCCACGCAGGTAGAAAAAAAACCTCTGGGGGTCCAAGGTCAACTGGCTGCCCAACCCCCCTGGGCATGAATGGAATGCCAGTCTGCCACAGGGCAGGGGGCACCCTGAATGGGATGCCAGTCTGCCACAGGGCACAAGGCAGGGGGCACCCTGAATGGGATGCCAGTCTGCCACAGGGCACAGGGCAGGGGGCACCCTGAATGGGATGCCAGTCTGCCACAGGGCACAAGACAGGGGACACCCTGAATGGGATGCCAGACTGCCACAGGGCACAAGACAGGGGACACCCTGAATGGGATGCCAGACTGCCACAGGGCACAAGACAGGGGGCACCCTGAATGGGATGCTAGTCTGCCACAGGGCTGGGGGCACCCTGAATGGCATGCCAGTCTGCCACAGGGCACACACAGATGCCAGTTCACCTACCTGCATGTTTATGGACCATTGGAGGCGTATGGAGTCCCCAGATGAAAACGGTAAGAACATGAAGCATGTCTGGTGGATTGTGTCAGGCAAGAAAGGGAAGTCTATGGCTGGTTAAATCACATAACAAAACACTTTACACTCAATGATAAAGACGAATAGCAACTATGTGTATCCATTACATTATGCTAAATCTTAGCCATTCACCTGCGCTTATCCATCACACTGCATTGCAGTACATCTCAATAAATTACCCAGCATGCAAAATAGGGGCGGCTTAAATGCATGCTGCGGCAAATGGCACCAAGTTCAGCAGCAAACCTCTGCTGACACTTGACATTTATCACAGTGTTAGTTAATTAGTCCCTGTGTCAGATGCAACACGTAAATCCCTTATTTTCAGTTCATTTGGTAAAATCAGGGTGGACTGGAGGATTGCCGGGGGGGGGGTCATTTCTTAGTGAGTTACAATTCTGGTGTGAGAGGCAGTAGTTTTTACTTTTTCAATTTAGTTATTTTTTATAATATTTTCAATTTTCATTTAAAATCCAGCTAGATTTAGTTAGTTTTCTGTGTTGTTTTATTAGATTCTACTTTAAAGATATATTCTATTTATCTTTTATATATTTTATTTCCAGTTTCAGTAATTTTATTTCTACTGATAGACTGAATGTTGTAGAAATATTATATGTGTGAGAATCCTACTTAAACACACGGTGGACGTTATGTACCAATATCCTCATTAGGGGCACAGGTATTATTCATGCTAATTAAAAGTAAACAAATTATTACTTTATCTAAACAGTTTTAAAAACGGTAATGGAAAGTACTTGACATTTGTTTCTGTTTTAATTTTGGAAGCAATACATATAGTTTTACTTATAATGTAGTTTTTGAATCTATTTCCATATCTTATTTAAATTTACAAAAATGTTTTCTTATAGTTTTAGTTCAGTCTTAATGATAATCACCATGGCAGCCACTGACAGCCCCTCACATACAGTGGTTTTGTCAGGCTCTTGCTGATGATATTCTGAAGATTGCACTGTCTGGAGCTAGGGGTGGATTCTTAGGGCAGAAAAGCATTAATGACAAGTCTCTGCGTGCCCTGAGATGGACCGTGATCCCACCCGGTGTGCCCGGAGATTGCTGGGATGGACTTCAGGCTTACCATAACCCAGTACTGCATAAACGTTTATAGAAGACAGATCAATGGACAGATAAAATCACCTAAGCACTATAGTTCTTGCAACTTCGGTGCTGCCCCCGTTAATTTGGGACACGCCGTGTGCAGCACTGCCCCGAGACAATGTCCTGGGAGCGAACAATGTCGTCCCTGCTGGAGATGTCACAGCTGGTGCAGCAGTTACGCGCTGGCTTAATTCATTCCTGAGGGTAACCCAAAAAGGGCAGGCTGAGGCCTGAGGAACAGCTGTCCCTGCCGGGTGCCTGATGGATGTCTGGCTCTTGTGTGGGGGGCATCCTGCTGCCAATGCCCTAGCTTGACTTATCACTCTAGCCACAAGCATCACTGATTTGCACCCGCTTCAGATTTACAGGCTGGTTGGGCACCTCACATACCATAAATTGGGCCAAGGCTGGAAGCCCGGTGCCGCCGAGGGACTTGAATCCACACCATTGAAACCGAAACACTGGGAAGAGCAATTCCTCTGGGTGAGGGACAACGAGGAGTGTTCAGAGTGTTCAGTTTGTGACCCCCACAACCTCCAGATAAAATACAAGTAGGCCAAGCCAGCCAAAAACTGTGGTGTCAGATAAATTGCTGAATTCCCAGCCAATGACTTCATCTTGAAATCAGTTGCAACCATTGATAACGTCTCAGTATTCAGCCACTGCTGCTGACTTGGAACAGGGACACCCCGCGGCATAATGGACATTCCGGTGAGCTGTAATCCAAATTGCTGCACTGCTGCTCTGTGCTGCCAGCGTTTTGCTATTCCCATTTCAGCAGCAGAGCCACACTGTATGCACAGCTGCTCTGTGCTGCCAGCGTTTTGCTATTCCCATTTCAGCAGCAGAGCCGCACTGTATGCACTGCTGCTCTGTGCTGCCAGCGTTTTGCTATTCCCATTTCAGCAGCAGAGCCGCACTGTATGCACTGCTGCTCTGTGCTGCCAGCGTTTTGCTATTCCCATTTCAGCAGCAGAGCCGCACTGTATGCACTGCTGGGTCCCACAGATAACATTGCTAAAGGCAAAATGTTTCATGTCAGTAAGAAATTGAAATTATTTTTATTTGCGAAAATAAAAAAAATAAACAGTAATTAAACATTTGTAGTCATTTCCCTTAAGGGCTTGGAATGAGAATACTTCATATCAAAGTAAAAAGAAAACTTTAGAATTTAAATTAACCACTGATAAGCTACAGGGAGTGAAGGAAAAATACTTTTCATAATTGCCAAACACAAACTGCTCACTTGCAGATATATCATCTCATGGTCACAGCCCCCCAAACAGTTTTATCAGACTCATTTCGTAGCACTTAGGTCAATGACAGTAATGCCAGAATTGCGTTCCTGATAAAATCCTGTCATATTGTGATTTTCCTGACATTGCATTTCCGCTGACCTGTTAGAGACCTCTTTGGCAAGAAGGGGTGATGGAGGTATGTATGGGGGGGGGGGGGTTGCATAGATGATTTGCAGATTGGCATTGACAGGATGACCTTGCACGGTGCCCAAGTCTTTATCTGCGTGATAAGTTAACAGGTGCCAATTCTGAGCCTCAACTAATGGGAGATTAAGCACAGCATATTTCAGACGAGCTCTTTGTGAAGGTGGTACATTCCTGCACTGTCAAGAAGCAGCAGCACCAAAGCTCATCCCATTAGTCTATGACAGGGGCAATCCAAGGAGTTTTTTAAAGGGGGGGGCATAAGATCATAAGGTCATAATTCCTACAGGGGGGCCAACCTTATCATTGGCCAATGATGTGTTTTGAATTGCTGAGTGACGGGGGGGGGGGGGTCTTTTTCAAGGGTATTAGCTCTTCTAAATTTGAAAATGTACTTCTCCAGGCCTGGATAAATATTGTCTCTTTTGTATATTTTGTATATAATTGTATATAATTCATTTTTGATCCACTTGACTTTCGATTCTACTGTCATGATTCTGAAGGTGAGGAAAGTGAGAGTAATAAACTCAATAAACAATCAAGCTGTTTCTTCATTAAACTTTTTATTAATACATTTATGAATATCCTATATTAGGCTATCCCCCTGCCTTATTATGTATTGTGTATATTGTATATGTGTGTGTGTGTGTATATATATATGCATTTTTAATCTAGGAAAGCATCCTGTATCATACCTACATGTCTGCCATTTGTAACAAGTCAAACCACATGAAAATCGGTTGAAAATTCAGTGGGTTATGCATATTTTAATTGTGCACACCGCCTTCCTCAATAGAAATGCCCCCCCCCCCCCCAGAATACACCCTGCCAGACTGGCGAATCGTCACGGCTGAGCCCAAACCGTGCCAAAGTCCGGCAGTCCTGCCTGCCCTGAAGCATAGCGGATTTAGCGTCTCGGTCCAGAACCCCCGATAGCGGCAGATTTCTTTGTTCTTGGCGCCACTTTGAATGTGCCCCGAGGAAGTGCATGCTGAGGAGCAAACCTGCAGGCATACGACAGCCTGGAACGCTTCCGAAGAACTGTCAAAGCAAATCCCAGCTGGGCCATGAGGCTGTGCGTTTGGACCTTCTTGTGTCTAAGGTGGATCGCTCCCAGCAGGAGATGAATGAGGCACCTTCCCTTTGTCCCTGAAAGAGCTAGAGAACTAGGGGCAGTCAACAGGGGCGCCCCCCCCCCCACCCTGCCCCAACAGAGGATGACAAGAAGTCTGTATAACCAAGATAACTGGATGGCAAAAAGGTGAATCTGAAGAACAAATTCTCATCCAAGCTGTTCACTGCAGCCAAAGGACAGTGAGCAGATCAGCTCAGGGTCTGAAAGCTGTAAGGGTTCTCGGCTCTGGCAGCACTTACTGAAGCATCTGCAACTGTGATCGTCTGTATCTCCTCTCTGAAACCAGCTTCACTGGGTCTGTCTCACTTTCATCCCTAAGGTTTGTGCCACAACCAGGACTTAAAACACATTTATTGACTTCCACAACAAACAGACTTGCTGAGCAGAGCACATCAGAACAGACTGTCCATCCATCCACAATGCAGAGTTTATCTGTGCCACAACAGCTGTGAAATTCCATGGAAACAAAGTGGTAGCTAACAAAAAGTTTCTGTAAATGCCCTCACATAGAACTGCAAAGCCAGTGACGAGATGCTGGCAATCCTGACCAAAACCTCTGAGAGATTAAACCCAGCCCCAGAGACCCGGAATCCTGTCTCGAAAGTGAACAGATCACTGAGCCTCACAGCCTTAGGAGCGATGATGAGACTGCAAAGCTCACCGCTCAGGCCAAATAAGATTTGAAGCCAGTTACCTCTGGAATGGACACGGACTTTGCTCAATTCTATGAATGAACGGAGCACAGATGTCACTGTTAAGGGATATTTAAAGCACCTAAACCAGGAGTAGGCACCCCTGATCCAGGAGTGCTGGTATCCAGCAGTGTTTTATCTGCCTGAGATCAGGTGTGGCTCACCAGACAGCAGGTAGGATCGAAAACCTGCTGGGTACCAGCACTCCAAGATCTAGGTTGCCTATGCCAGACCAAAACTAAGATTAAGGATGGTGTTTATACTACATTAATTATTATGTTACAATTTTCGCTACATATTATATGAACTATTTGATTCCCCTTTATTTTGTAATTGCACCCACTCAGACCCAAAACTCCTGTTTACCTACAAACTTCCCCCACACAAAGCCCCTGGGCCTGTTTTTCTCGTTAACTCTGTCTATTGTGTGCGTCGTTATTTTCTAACAAACTCGCAAGATTTGACAGAAAAGGCATAAAATGCCAATGGAGAAGATCAATAGTATCAACAAGGCCTGGACTGCTCTAGTCCTACAGAGCAGGCTCTCAGCACAGAAGACAAAGCCATTCTCCTCGGCATTATGGGTATTTTCAGCTATTCTTACATTTAGACCTGGGGAGATGGATGTAAAACAAGCTTTTTTTGTCAGTGCAAATATAATGTAAATTCATGAGACAGAAGGTTTTACTCAAACCTGTTGGACTAGGGAAGCAGAATAGAGATTAGGAGAAGTGACTTGGTCAATCTACCTAAATTAGTACTAAAGTGGTTAGTTAGCCTGCCATTTACTACAATAGATAATACAGAAAATAAGCATCTTGATACACCACCATCAGCAAATTCAAACCAATACTTCTTTCATAGTTCCTAGACCGATGTTTCCCTGTCTCTCACTTCACCATATGTGTGAATTACATTTCAGATACGTGTAAAACAACAAAGTTCAAATCTAGAGATTTGGTGGATGTGACGGCTCATTCATACTGGAAAGAATTTACAAAACTAAACAAACAGGGGGAAAAAGTTTTAAGCAGTACAAAGCATCATCAAAGAGGATTTAACAACGGAAGGGAAAATGAGACCCGTCAGCGAAGGTAACAAAAGAATTCTACTAAAGCCGTGAAACCTGTCAGGTCACAGGAGACTTTAGGGAGCCCATGTATTCTGAGCGTGTTGGACAGATCAGCCTCAGGGACCAAACCAAAACGATCATTCCATTAGCTGGAGAATCGTGGAGAAAAGGCTCACTTCCTTTGAGCTGTTCTACTCTTCCAAAAGTCAAATGAGGCAAGTAAACTAAGGTCAATAAACTTTCCGTTTGATAACAGGCCCGCGTCCGTTGGGTCTTCCTCTCTGACAAGGGACTGAGATGGCCCCGGCAACCATTGCTGAAGCTGCCATCAACGGGAACGGAGTGGGACTGTACGCCGGCTGTGAATGGCACACCGCAAAGCCTGATGGGATTGCACAACAACAAAAGAAAAGACTGGGAGGATGTCGATCCAGTCCTACCGTTTTTCTGTTTTATACCTCCGGAAAAGGGGAGCCTTTTCAGCGCTCCCTTACTGCTTTTGCTTATTAAAAAGCTCGGCTATGGGTGTAAAAGGGGGTGTGGATGTTTGTCAGCATTCTGAGACTAGCCAAGCATTCTGCATCTGCTGCTTTCCGCACGAATGGCGACAGGGGAGCAGCTTTGCAATCCTTGTCCTAATTATAATTACTTCAAACTGTAAAGACTCATTCTGCTTCTTCATTCTTCCCCTATGAGCAGCGCTCACTAGAACATCCCAACTTGGTCAAATGCCGATTTTGCTCACTTTGTTGACCGATAAATAAACAACACAGAGTTAAGAAAAAACAGATTGTGAATAACTTGCAAAACATCAATAATTATGTAGCTTGGCAATATTGATGCTATGAATGCTATTGAATGCTATTTTAGTTCTGTTCTAACAACTTAAATGCTGCCCAAGGGCGTTTGGATGCTGGACGACATCAGAAAGCTCCTCTCCTCTAATTACCAAAGGCTTTGTTTTCCCCGAAGCTGACTCTTAATGTTGTAGAACATTAAGCACAGTTAAAAACAGCATCACTGGCAGATTTATTTCAAATCAGTTGTACTGCTACAGCTAAACCTTTATGACCTGTTAGGCAAAAACACAACTCTGAGAAGGGCTGTTAAATGAAAATGCATTTCACTGGGTGGGCTGTGGACTCCTGCAACCTTGAATAGAACAAGTTGGTACAGAAAATGGATGGATGGATGGATGGATGGATGGACGAAACTAACGGAGAAATGTGCTCACTGCAGAGGCTGAGGAAGGCTGATGGTGTCCTGCAGAACGCAGCGGCATATTGATGGTGGGGGTGGGATGGGGTTCTATTTAACGGCTATTCAATATAGACCCTTCTAGGGCTTAATGCTAATGTCTCCCATGCAAGCAAACAAGGGCAAAAAAGGAGACGAACGGCCGAAACTATGAGAAGCCCACAATGCACATTAACAGCCAGAATACCTGCTGTACATTCCTAAGGAAGCCCCCAAACTACACTTCCAAAGCAAACCAGGGATTCCTTCTTAATTGGTAGACGTGTTGCACAAGTCGGCAGCTGGCCAGCGTACACCTTTTGATATGCAATATATAAGCATTCGAGCTGCCTTTGCAGCACATACCTTTTTTGACATTTAACTTACTGGCATGCTGTGCAGAGCATCCCCCTGCCTTTTGCTGTAATTTGGCAGAGATAGGCTCCAGACATCCCCCGCCACCCTGACAAGGATGCTTGGTTAGGAGGGGGATGTAATGTGGATTTCAGGCAATATTTCGCTGTGTTTTGAGTGGAAATGGCGCTACACAAATGCGGTGCGCTGCTCAGTCGGAGGGTCGGCTACAGGACCTACCTATATGCAGCCTACAGCCTAATAACAAGCCTTAGAGAGATGCGAGGCGGAGCGAGACAGCCAACGCCGTTCCGGAAGCATCTCTCTCCCTCCGTGTGCATGAAAGCAGCCTGCTATGAGGGATTGGGGTTGCTGAGATCCAGCGCGTGCACTAATTAAACACTCACGTGGCTTGCCCAGGATTTTAGTGCAACGGGGATGCATTTGACAGGGCTGAATGCTCCTTGATTTTGACACAGACTGGTGATTTCTCACAGAAGGGGGATGACTGTAAAAGCGGTGATGGTTTTTTGGCCCTGAATGACAAATGCATTGAACATCAGCCAAGTGAAAGAAACCCATAGATGTTTTTTGGGGTTTCCATAACATCACATGCAAGCGAGCCACTTATTGCCTTAATTGTGGTGGAGTCTCTTAGCATGCTAATAAACAGAAAATGTGGGGGAAATTAATGGCTTTGCCACGCTCAAGTTAACAAGATCATGCAGTGCAGATGGTAGCTTTCTATGGGGTGGGGGGGACATCTGTATGTATCTCAAATGTGTGTTGACACTGGCGGAGTGGCGGGGGTGACCTGACTGCCATTTCTCACACAGCATGAGGAGCCAGTGACTTCATTTGCTGAATTATACAGCCATGCACATCTGTTCACATAAGGAATAACATTCCAGATGGTGGCTCGAAGCTCAGGAGAGGAAGGATAGAAACAATATGCAAATTGGGAGGCGGGTCTGTGGCTACTGTCAGTCAAATATGCGCACCAATCAGGTGTGAGTGCTATAATAAATGCCTTTTCTTTAAAAAGGATCAGGATTTCTTTGTAAGAGCATGATGGATACATTTTCAGCTATATCCTCCCTTAAGCACTTATCCAATACAGGGTTATGGTCGCTCATGGACAGAGATGGGAACAGATACATGAAACAGCATCATGTTACAAATTACAAATACTTGCTCATCAACAACAGCAACAAGAGAAAATACAAAGTACTGGTATGAAAAATGTATTTAATTAAAATACAAGTATTTTGTAATTTGAAAATATAAAAATATGTGTAAAATTGTAACAGTGCATGATGAATACGTGTAACATTACAACCCTAGTAATGTGTAATATTTACAATATATACAGCGCCCTCCACAATTATTGGCACCTCTGGTAAAGATGTGTAAAAAGCCATAAAATAAATTGCAGTAGTATAATCTCACACTGAACAATTTAGAAGAATCTAACCTCTTATTTGACTACATTTATTCATTAGAAAATAAATCCCACATTAAGAAATAATTGTTTATATCTAAATCACCAGTGCCATACAGCACCCTGCTGTTAATACTTTGTACAGCCCCCTTTTGCCAATAGGACAGCACATAATCTTCTCCTATAACATTTGAGAAGGTTGGAGAATATAGAGAGAAGGATCTTTGACCATTCCTCTTTGCACAATCTCTCCAGATCATCCAGATTCCTGGGTCCTGTGCAGTTTTCCCCTTTACACAGGCTCAGCGGCTATAAAACAACTACACTTAGCTGGCAGATATTAATTTTGCTCTTAGGAACAAAATTAGCTGTCCTGATTTATTGCTAATGAAGTCTTCCATAAGTTAATTCACAAGTTCGGGAGCACAGCGCCTTTATTTGCTAATTGCTATATTTTTCTGTCCTATAATGACGTACAGTGAGCAATATCTGATAGTATATCCCACTATATACTCTACCTTAAAGCAATTTGCACTGAACACCAAAGCAGCTTCTTCTCTTGCATTACTGGTCATGGCAAAACGAGGTTCACAGCAAGCAAACTGGGCCCAACAGGTAGTGTAACGTGATTCACTTACATCTAGCCTGCAGGTCTGCAAGGCTGGCGATGAAGGTTCTTAAAATGACAGAAAATAAATAAAATTACATATTTTATTAAGTATTTAAGCCTTATTTAAACCTCGCAAATTATTTTGTTAAAAATTATACCAGATTTTTTCCGTCTGGCAAAACACCAATTAACAAATACTCAAAAGTAATTAAATATATATTTTAGATATATTTCATTGACATGCTGCCCACCTCTGCCCAAGGACAGGACAACAGGCCATTAAAGGGCACACTCTCACACAGAATGGGCAAATTGGAGACACCAGTTTGACTAACTCCATATAATTGGACTGTCAGAGGAATCAGGGCTTTTTGAGGAAACCCACCCACAGCTGAGGGCAAGAACCAACAGTCCTAGAAGTGTGAGGCCACCATGCTATCCGCCGAGCCACTCTACTGCCCTTATTTTCGGCAGCTGGATGACTTAATTGAGCCTTTTCAGGCAGTGATATCCGGCTGCTCCTTGACAGTCACAGACTCAGTTCACCACATGACAGGCTCTGGGATTCTCAACCCAGTATGAAAAGACAAAGAAACCCGCCGCTTTCCTTCGGGTCTGTCAGGCCCAGGGAATCCACGGAAATTGACGTTGGCAGTAATGGGGTGGCTGGCAGGAAGCGGTAATCCACAGGTATCTGCTGGGGAAAATTAAGGAGACTCCCCTGCTTTTCTGTCACTTAAAAAAGCCCGCTGGCTCACTGAGCGATAACAAGCTTTCATTAGCTAAATCAACTCAATTTCAGAGTCTGCAGGCCTGTGGCGGGCCGGGCGATCCAACGCTATCAAAGAGCACACGGAGACAAGTGTGCCGTCATAACAAAGACAGACACCCCACAGGCTCACATCTATAAACCTGCTCGTACGTCAGCTACTTTGATTACTTGGTTTAAGCTCACAGGTGGACAATAAAGCACAATAAACATGACCGATGGGGGTTTGGGGAGGGGGGGGGGCACTGATTTCAAGAAACTCATTAACATCCTGGGCAAGATTGATTATATTCAACATATATTTACGGATGTCATAAAAACACACTGCCACAATAAATCACACTGTAGTTGTACTCATATATACTTCACTCATGTGTTGGTTGGGTGGCTCTGCCCATGCTGCAGAATTCTGGGACTTGTTGTTTCACAATGATCTGTAGTCTACTGCAAAGAAGTAGCTCCAAGACACAAATAGCCGAAAACTGCTGAATGAAAAATGTTAAACAGTCTCTCAAAAATGACACCGCTGTCATTTCACGTTCTAAAATGTCTGTCAAGCTTTGGACCGGCTGATAACTGTCACATATGAAATGCTGTGTTTTCACTGGTCTGCCATTTGGCACAGCTAAAATGTTAAAATAAATTGAGGGCAGCTGTGGCACATTTCCTATCTGTCCAAAATCGATTACATGCATATGTGGTTCTGCTGTGCTAACATCACTAACACCCAGCTAGTGCACAGGGTTGGGAGCGATGTTATTGTTTGGAGGTCACTTAAGGGGCCCATCGATTACATCACAGGCTTTGCTTAACCTTTCCCTTAACAGAAGTCAACTTCTAAAGATTTTACAGGCTTCAGCTAAATTTTACAGAAGGGTTTTAGTAAATAAACCAAAAGGATTAGACTGCAGAGTTTTAAAAGCAGGTGCAGAGTACCAGCAGGGAAGCTGGGGTGTCCCTGAAACAGCAGAAGGGGCTTTGCTTGGTAGGGAAGTGTGACTGCACTTCTGTGCCATTAAAGCCCCAAGCTGGAAAGGCGATATCTGAGTCATATCAGTGAGCAGCATAACATCTGTCTAGTGAGATTGTCATTAGGGATACATACTTATTTCCAAAGAAGGTGACATGGATTCTATTAACTGTTCACTTGTTGTCTGCACTATTACATATGAAATGGCAGGCTAGTGGTTTTATGAATTGAAAAGTACGATGGAAATCCATGTCTCAGCAGGTTTTCCATGCTTCGGTGATGCTTCATCACCCGCTCCAAACATCTGCTGTAGAGAGCCTCTTCTCCTTTCCATGTCTCTCATTCTCTGATCTGCACTGTTTGTCGACCGCCCACCACACCCCCAGCACCTGTACACCCTGTCCCAAGCACCCGAACACCCCTCCCTCAGCACACAGACCCCGCCCCCAGCGCCCACTCACCCCGCCCCCA
>JAODKL010000002.1:11663616-11683185 GCA_026780765.1 Petrocephalus schoutedeni
AACCTTGGTCTTCGATGGTCCAGATGTGATATATTATCTCCGTAAGGAAACATCATTGCAGCATTTTCCTTTACCCCGTGGAACAACTTTATTCAGTAAGGCCCCTGACAAAGTGACCACACCAGACAGAGAGCATGTCACATGCGGGGGCTCCTGGGGGGAGCTCCAGCGGGGGGCCGCAGCTGCGTCTCCCTTCATTAACCATGCCTCTCCTGGCCGCCGCTCAGTGAGGGTGAGATTCGCCATCTCTTCCCCGGTGATGCATCATTCTGCCAATGGCGCAGAAGGTTCACGGACGCCAAAATGAGGGGTTGGGGATGAATTTCTTCTTCACGTGATCTTTGACTCGTGCTTCGCTCCCACGCCTGTGAGCAGCGTGTCCCCAAAGCCTCCTTAATTAGCAGGAGTACAGAAAGATGGAGATGCTTCAGAAGCGCCAGCTGCTCTGCCCTAGTGTCTCTCCTCAGGTGCAGATAAGGTTTGCAATTAGCAGCGGACGTAACCATGCGACGACAGGGTCCCCCCACCCGAAGCCACACCCCTACTCGGGCATGCTGGGTAGTCGTGAGGCGATCGTGATTAGGGGAGGGCCATCACAGCTGACGGTTTGCGGGGTGCCAGTTTACAGGAGATCCCGCCGAGCCCAGGAAGCTCCACTGAGATTGCATCTGACGTTTTACACAGACAGGATAAAGAGGTGCTTCTGACAGGTATGTAAGGAGCTGCTGGGCACTTTAAAGAGAGTGTCAGTTTTAGCAGTTTACAGAGAACGGAAGAAATGAGCTTCACAAACGCACTGGAGCCACAGCTTAAGCAGGACAGAAGGTTTTCTTTAAGTTTGGCCAGGCAATGGACCACAGCTGTCAATGACAGGCGGAAAGCAGATAAGTGTGAGTCTGACCGGACAGTTAAATCCACTCAGTGATCCTAATCTCAAGAACAACATATACAATGCATTAGGTGTGAGTAAGCCGAGTGAAAATAGATATTTGTTTGGCCATTAAAGTTGTAAGAAATACATCAATCAACCCCCTACCGCTCTGTCCTCCCACACAAATTACTGTCATTATTAACCCAATCTGAACTGTGTAAATGCACCAAATGAATTATAATTAAAAATCGTGGAGCCAGGGGGGTGGCTCCAGGCTCATGTGCAGGGCTCTATGGGACAGTGGCTGCCACCTTTTGCTGGTCGTCTTGGCTAAACAGAGGAGCACTTTCGTCAGCAACAGAATGAGCAGCCATGATGCTGCAGGGAGCACTACAGAAGGCTGTTCCTACCTTCAGCCATTACACTCTACACTGAGTCACCCATGGGCGGGGGGGCAAGACCAACTGTCAGAATGAACCAGAACTGCTTCGACACACTCACAGAACATTCATTCATTTTCTGTATAACCCACTGTGCAATACTAATAATTTCTGAGCCATTACTATGGAATTCCATGCAATACTATAAGTGACGTTCTTGGCAATGTTATTGTTGTCTTATTTATTGTTGCTCTCTGTTAATGTCTAAATGTCTTTTTACTGTTTAAATGTTTATATTTTGCTACTGTAAACATGCAGTTTCTTTTGGGATCAGTAAAGTATTTCTGTCTTTCTGTCTGTCTATTATGCAAATACCCAACAAAAGGCTGTGGCCGCATGGACCACTGCATCACAGCAACTGTTAAACTACTTACTTCCAAGAGGTGCATTTCCCAAAAGCTCCCGTTAGCAACTAATATAGTTCAACTCATTCAGTTGCATAGTTCTAACTATGTTGCTATAACTGACCTGGGCAACATGCAGTGGTGCATAACTCATGGTAACCTTGGTGTGTAACCTGGGAACTTTCTAAAGTCACACCCCGTAAAACAATCTGAGCAGGTCAAAGTGATCTTGAGCCTAATGGAAGCACAAGAATAATGCGAGGGTTAGAGGAAATCCGAAGGGCCAGTTCACCCAAATGGCATATGGGGAGGAAAGCACCCCCCCCCCCCCTCACCAGCATATGGAATGGACTCCTCCACACTCCTGGCCACGTTTCTCACCTGTTTGGATATTCAAACTCTTGGGCCTTTACTTTAACTGTTCAGTCTCATCTCTTGTTGAAGTTGCAGTTTTGATTTATAATGGCATTTTCTGGGTTTTTGAGCTATGATTCAGGATTTCCCTTCAGTATTTTGTTTGTGTCTCATCGAACTTGACTAAAGACTTTGAGCTTTGAATGTGCAGACTCAGCAGGAATGGCTGGAGTGGCAGGTAAAAAAGCAACTTCATACCAAGCTCTAGTCTTAAGGTTGTCAAGTTCAACACCTGAGGGCAAACGATCGTTACAGAGAGTAACAGAAGGGAACGAGTGAGCTGGCTGAGGTGGACGGGTAGCCCAGGCACTGGCTGACTAAACCCTTCCACAGGGGTCATGTAGTTTCCTTAAAAGGTCGTCTGATTGGACGGCAGACCTCCATCACATCTGGAAAGGCCCATGCGGCGGCTGAGATTGACGACATCATGCCCTGGAACAGACACGATTGGCTGGGCGTGCGCAAAATGCCAAGAGGGCTCCCGCATGCATGACTCACCCCCTAGGCGCAAAGGCTGAGAGGTGCTGTGCACTGCATGTACGCGATGCTGCATTCTCGCGCGAATGTGTCCTGTTAATGTGCTCTGAAGACCTGCCAGATGAGATGTGGAGCATGTGTGTGGGGGAGAGGGGGGGCTGGCATACATGTCACCAAACATGAGGTCAAATTCACATCCCTAGCTGCGAAAGTGATCTGAGAAGCCCTCCTCGTCCCTGGCTGCCGGCGGATCAGGTTTGGTTCAAGACAAGATAAAAGGGCCCCTTAAGCACATGGATGATGCATCATCTAGGTAAGGTGCTTTCCCAGAAGCACACTTTTTCAAGTTCATGGACATCATCAGTCTATTATTACACCGAACTCACAGGCATTACGCATTTCTTACCCTTTTATAGAGCTAGACATTCTTTTCAGTCAGTTCAGGTTATTTATTCATCCAGTCATGCATCAATCTTACAGGTCTTTCTCCAATACAAGGAAGGTGTCACAGCGGTTAACCTGGAACCTGGAGCCTGGAGCCTGGAACCCATCCCGGGAACAAGGCAGGGGACAGACAAGGCAGAACAGGCCGTGGAAGGGAACACGCGCACACACACACACACACACACTCCATCTATTCCTGTCTTTATGGGGACTCTCCCTTCTGTTACAGTATAGCAAAACCTGCACACACACACACACACACACACACACATTTCATCTATTCCTGTCTTTATGGGGACTGTCCCTTCTGTTACAGTATAGCAAAACCTGTACACACACACACACACACTACATCTATTCCTATCTTTATGGGGACTCTCTGTTCTGTTACAGTATAGCAAAACCTGTACACACACACTCACACAAATTTCATGTATTCCTGTCTTTATGGGGACTCTCCCTTCTGTTACAGTATGCTGTAGCAAAACCTGTACACACACAGAAACACACACACACACTCCACCTATTCCTATCTTTATGGGGACTCGCCCTTCTGTTACAGTATAGCAAAACCTGCACACACACACACGTACACACAAACACCCACACAATGACACAGACACACATACATACACACTAACACACACACCCCCCTATATAATATCACACTTGTTATATATTCAAGTTATAGTATTTGCTTAGAGCTAAACATAAAGCATCCTTTTCTCAGCAAATCCAGCTAAACTTTTAGACCAAACACTTTTGCTCAAACACACAATCTCCATGCCCTTGGCTAGAGTATATGTGAGCCCGTCCAGGGGCTCGCTGCTGACCCTCGCGCTGTGCCGCGTGAAGTTTCTCCAGGAAGTTAATCTCATTCATCTTCCTGTCCTCCACACATATCATACACATATCATCACCACCACCCTGACTGAGCCCGATAGAGCTGAGCTGAAAGACCAAGTGGAATACTTTGTGCAAACCATAAGTAAGGTGCCTAAGAGCATCACAATCGCCATCCAACCTGAAGCCTGGAATTCGGCAGGGGGGGGGGGTCCTTAATCACAGCCATATACATCCATATTCTAACTGCTTGTCCTGGTTAAGGTTACCTGGAGCTATTTTCAGGGGGCATAAAGCCTGTTATTGATGCCAGTCTATCTGCTATGATGCCCTATAGCATGGGTGCCCAATATGTCGACCGTGATCAACCAGGAGATCTCAAAAGTAGTAGGCAGGTAGATCGCGCAACATTGTTTAGATGTTAATATGTCATTTATCCTCCCTTTGCCATTCGAAAAATTAATTGACATAAGAGGTGGCCAGTCTGCTGTTGCTTAAAACTTTGTTATATTAGGTCATCGAAACAAAACGCAAATGTATTGCAAGCTAATGCAAAATTGCAGCGAGCAAAGTCACCCAGCTAGCCTTCCAATTTATATCTACTAAAAAGGGATATAAAAAATGAGTATATATATATTTGCCATTTTTTATGTAGGTCGATCATTTTGACCCAGTCATTTTAAGAGTAGCTCACAAGCTGAGAAAGTGCGGGCACCCCTGCTCTATGGGTAACAGAGTGGTTTCTTCATTGGCCTTTGAGGCTATTCAAGGCCATTAACTCCAATTGCTCCAGGGATTGGCTGACCCTGCCTTCTCAGTTGTATGCCATTCTGAATAAAAGCATCTTAAAAATAAAAGTAAAAAATAATAATTTAAACCCCCAAACCGTGGAGGTGCAAGTCTACAGTGTTGCCCCCAACCATCTACAATGTTTAGGAAATTCCTCAGAGCTCAGTTGGAAAATATCCACTAACACTCCTTAAGCATAGCAGTTTGCTGAAGGACTACGTTTAGAGCCTGGCCTCAGAGATCCCAACCGGGCCTGCTGGTACACTTGCATTAGTAGGAAGTAAAAGCTTCACACAACAGAATGAAGGATGTAAGTGTTAAGTGTTAAAAGTCACAGCTAGGAAAAGTCTGAGTTTGTTAGGCTGTTGCATTGTGGGAATCCAGCACCCCCCTTCTGCCAGGAGCCCCCCATTTAACAGCGATTCACTGGAGGCAGGTGGCCCTGGCATAGACACCACTATGGAGTGTTATGAAAATGCTTGGGGAAGCTGAGATGCAGTTATTGGGTGGCCTGTGCAAGACTGTCCTCCTCAACTGATGTTGTCAGCTGCTCTCTTGAGCCTATGTTTTGTAGGACATAAATGATCATGGGATTGCTCAGTGGGTAGTTCTGGTGCCGCCCCCAATCAGGGTGTAATTCGATGTAGTCTCATCTTCACTCTGGTTTCCTGTAGTCAAAAAACATGCAGTTAATTGAATTAGTGTTACTGCCCTGTGATAAACTAGTATCCAGTCCATGTATATCCCAGCTTGTGACCTGTGGTTGATGGAATAGGTTCATCATGATCCTGCTGTAGATTAGATGGACGGAAGGACAAACAGGAACATAGAAACACCACACTCAAATTATAGAATTTAATGCTGCTCGAGGTGGAACATGCTGGTCTTCCTTTCATACGGAGCACAGCTTGAGAGGCCTACTGGGAAAAGGTTCACAAATGGCATGCTGGTCACGGATATGAGGTCTAATACATATGGTTGTAAATGGCTGTTAAATGTCAGCATTACTAATAGTTATTGTAAGAGCTCTAACGTTTAACGGGACCCATTGCAAGGTGAAGAGGCAACAGAGGTGAAGCAATGGGAAATATGCCATATCTGTCCTCCGTCTCCCAGGGTGCACTGCTGTCTGGCTGGTCACATCAGAAGTCTCCGTCCAACTGTCTTTCTCAAAAAGACATGCTGAGGCATCTTCTAGGCCCCCTTCCAGCTTCAGAAGGCTTAAGTTGCAGCAAAAGATGCCATCCCTCCACCCCCGGGTCTCCAAGGCTGTATTTTGTCCAATGACACACTACGTGACAGATGTCCACAGTCACGGCTGGCCCGGGCTGAATGTCACCCAGCCTGGCTTTATGTTACTGGAGCCACAAGCTGGATGAAGTCAAATTCCTAGCTTGTTCCAGCTGATGGATTCGGATTCTGATGGATTTCACCTTACACATTTCTAACTCTCAGCTTGACAGGTTTCTGTCTCCCAATTATGGTTTCATGGACCTTAAAAACCCAATCTGTGCGCTGGATAAACTGGATCAGCACTACAGTAGCAGCTCTATGTGCATCAGAAGCTGGAGTCTATACCTAAATAGATCCAGCAACCTTTTAGTCTCAAGTGCACTTCCTTATGTCTGCAAATCTGGTGTTTTTTGGTATTATACAGTGTTTACCCCATGGCCCATTTTTACGCTTCCACATCTCACCTTATTGCCCTTCTGTTCTACAGAACCTACTCAGCACTTTGAAAAGGTTAGAATGTTTGCCACCCTGAAACAACAGCTAATAAATAATGAGAGACTGAAATGTCTAACAGCTGCCAAAGGGCATCTTCTGCAACATCTTCCACCTGGAAAATGTGGGGGTATCATATCACTGAGGTGAAGGATATTTCAGCAGTAGAGGGAGGTCAGCACTCTCTAAATCTGCTGTACAGCAGAAGGCTGCATGTATGCTGGGAAACAAGCACGACAATGGATGAGGATGGGGTGTATTCTTATAGAACGTCTAGTTTTTCAAGGCCCTAATCAGTCCTTCAAGGAGCCCTGATTAGCACAATAAAGATGCTTGCACTCATGTATCTAGAGATGCCTTCAGAGTAAGAAGATTAATGCAGTTAAATATGCAGGACCTGGTCAGTCAAGCAGCTCTCCAAAGCACGTTTACGACCACCCAGAAACACTGTACATCCTGGAATCATGAGATTCCAGCAGAGACCTGCAAACCGTTGGGTGAAGCAGATCCATCAGGAGTAGCGGCAGCTTGGGAAAATGAGCGAATGCGTTGTGCCACCAGGATGCTTTCACAGAAACACCCCTCCGGGGGCAGTTCATCCCCGGTGACAGTAAATGGGCCAACTACACCGACCACTCCAGGCTTCTGATTCTCATGATTCTCCGTTGATACTGAGGGAAGCCAAGCATTCATGTCCCTCCCAGCAAAGATTAAAAAAGAGATTTACTCCCCCTGCCACCCGTATATAATGAGATCCGAAAACTGACCAGCCCTCCCTCTGGAATATCCCCTTTCAGGACTCGGCAGTGGGCTTGGCGCTCTGCACTCCCTACATACTGCAGCCAGTCATGCGCCATGGGTACATGGAAAGGTGGTAGTTGGGGGGGGTGGGGGGAACAACAAGTGTAGGGGTGCTTGAATCAAGTACGGCAGTTAGATCTTAGTTAGGGGCTGTGGGAACTAAAGCCTTTTTTTGTGTTGTTTTTTGTTTTTTTTTGTGTAAGCCTTTCTCTGTTAAACACTCATCAGCTTGTCCTTTGGTTCTTGCTCTGAGAAAGACCCTGATTAGTTTGCCGCTGGAGGATCGAGGTTAACGAATTACTTCAGACTCAAGCCTCTGTTGCTGGAAAAACCCTGTTCAAATGGACAAACCATGAAGTGGGTTGTCTAGCTTTCTGTCTACAGGTTGGTGTGCTGCTGTCTTCAGTTCATTATGGGGGACAAAAAAAAAAAAACAACAGCCACATTACAAATGGGGAAGAAGAGATTATAGTCACCCGACCAGCACACACAGAGGATCACCCAGCATGCAGCCAAAATGATATATGTCTATGTTAATTATCATTATGGTTGGAATAATATTACCATTTTGTGTAAATGCATTATAATCCCCATATTAAGGTGAGGACAAATGGGGCTAATCTCCCTGTCAAGCCGTGTCGGGATCATTAGCCTGGTGTCCTGCACACGCTCCGAGTCTGTCCGACTCGCCAAGAATAATCAAAAGAGACGGAACAGGATAAATCTCTTCTTTACTGTCCCTCCCACCCCAAGGCAATCGTCACTTTACGCCACGCTTGGAGATTACCATGGGGCTTAAATAAATCACTGAGCGCTAAGGAGTGGGCTTTGGGGGTCCTATTCATGCTACTATCTTGCCCCGGGCGACTCCTCTAGAGGATGTTACAACATATGATAGGTCCAGTCAGGCCAGCCGAGTGCATCTGTCCATTACAGATACTGGGCCGCTACTGCCAGGGTCAGGAAACTTGCACGTTCCTCTCGAAAGGCATCCATGCAATGGCTCTAAAGGAAAGGCATCCATCTGAAAATACATCATCCTTTTACGCCACATTTGACCGTATAAATCGCAGAATAAGCCGCTGACTGAATGAAGCCCACCATTGTCCACATTAATCGTTTAAACCATACTGATACTCGATGACATGGAGGCATGGGTGGCCTCAGGTTGACATTTCACATGCGGCATGAATAAACATACAGAGCACAGACTGACAAAAAAACAGAAACTATTTGTCAAAAACTCAATCTTCTGAGAATCAAATAGATCGATGCGCCATAGTGATTGGAGGACAGAACAAAAGGATTTTATCTGCCCCCCTTGTGGTATGAATGGCTAGGCAAATCAATTGACATACAAATACACATTTTGCTGTCCAACTAAAACAAGCCTCCAGTAATCCCCCCAGAGTCCAGCTGCTGCTCCTGGGCTCATCCCCCTTCACACAGAGCAAAATTACTGCACACGATAATCGATTAACACGTTAGCAGACGATGCTCCTTCACAGAGAGGTCCACGCCCTCTGACATTTCACAGGATGGTACAAGACGTCAGTGGGATTAGGCATTATTTATGAAAGGATTCCTAATTAGAGGATATGTCGCTCCCAAAAGGCTGCAGGCTCACGAGCAACGCCCGAAAAAAATAACCACCACTGAGGCTTTCTGATGGCGGCTTCCCATTCTGGATAATCTCATATATGCTGCCATGATGCTGGGTTTGTGTGCGTGTGTGGGTGAGTGTGCCTGAAGTGCTGAGGGCCCTTGTGGCCCCAGTTGGTCCCTGCAGGGGCCACGGCCGACGAGACTTGAGGCTCCTTGGCCTCCACATTGCAGGCGCTGTGCGAACAGGATGGAGACACACAGCATGCACAATGAGGAGGAGGAGAAGCCCAATGTTGGCTCCGCCCCTAAACACATTTAGCTCCACCCTGTCACATGACAAAAAGGTGGAGCGATTTAGTTCTGGCACCACTGATCATCACTGATCCAGAAGCCCTGCGTCTTTTCAGCACTTCATGAAATTATGGGTACCATTGTTAAAAGGGACATTAAACTGACAATAACACAGAGCTCTGAATCTCCTTATTAATTAATTATTATTATTATTAAAAATTTTGCGGAGTGAGACAGGAACACTGCTTGGGATTAAGCCTGATTGCCGCATCCAGCCTTAGAATTGCAATGGAGAAGAGCTGTCGGAAAGAATTTACATTTTAATTTCCTTAACGAACATTTTCATACAGCCCGACTCACACAACTGGCAACAGAGACGTCTACTAAAAAAAGAAAACCTAGTTATTTTAAATCCCCTTAAAATCATTTATGACAAAAAGATCAACAAATGCAACAGAACAGTACTTTGAACAACTTTTAATTGTGTTTGATCTAATGGATTCTGGACAGTTTGTTCTAAACAGAAGTAAATATAAAATATAAAATGAATCTGGCTTTTTAAAAATAGCATCTTCTCTGTCAACCTGCTTCTGATATGTCGGAATAAACTAAAGTTTACAGTAGTATTAAGATCTATTTTTTATGAAATCTGCCAGCTCATTTGAGTAAAATAAATTTGTGATCTATTTTATTTTTAAACGGCTAGAGAGGTTTGTATTTCTTTTTTCACATGCATGAACCAACCAGGAATGAGGATAGTTTATAACAGGAAAAATAGTTGCACTCTTCATGGACTTCGGTCAGATTTTCAACATGTCCCTTGACTGTATCTGAAGATCTCCAGTGTGCCAAGACTCTCCAGCCCAAACCAAAAACCTTTATTAACTGCAATATTATTATTGTGTTGCCTCAACATTCCTGTAATCTGTTCAAGGTGTGAAGACAAAGGAGAGGTTACACCAGTCATTCCATCCAAGCCTGTCCCTATTCCTTACAAGCAGCTTCAGTCTGTCCCAGTTTGTCCACTGTTGTCAGTCTTCACAGTTCCTTCTGAGCCCATCAAGATTTGACAGCCAGCGATTTGAGTCTTTGTCATGCCGTCTCAGGTTGTCCTGGTTTCTCCCACTCTGTCTGGCTTCACATCTCACTTAGTGGCACTCTGTTGGAACATATTGTTTCATGCCACAGGAAACCATTAACAAGCGAAGATTGCGTAAATAGACTCTGAACAGAGACACGGTTCTTTAAGACAGAAATGTCATTGAAGAATGTTGCGTTGCTTTTATTTGCTCTGATGGTCAGAAAGTAAGTCAGAAACTACACTGCCAGGCCAAAAAAAAGTCGCACACTTTAATATTTTGTTGGACTGCCCTGAGCTTTGATTATGGTGCACATTGGTCCATGCATTGTTTCCACGCGTTTATGCAACATCACAACACTTTTTCCCATCCAGATTTGCACTCATTTTTCACAGATATCTTGTATTGCTGATAGGTGAGTTGAACCACTCCATAAAGTCTTCTTCAGCACATCCCATAGACTTTCAATAGGGTTAAGGTCAAGACTAGGTCGTCACCAATTTACATGTGAAAATGATTCCTCATGCTCCCTGAACCACTCTTCGACAATTCGAGCCTGATGATATGCCCATGCCATTAGGAAAGTAGATTCAGTAGATTCAGGCACCCAGCTGACTTCACTTTATTGCTGCATAGTGTTGCTGCGCTGTAATAATGATCCGGTCATTGGCTTTTAAGTATTTGCTGAAATTCTAATGGCGACCTTTTTTTGGCTGGGCAGTGTATCATTTTAGCTTTCTTGGTTGTCATAAACAATCAGGAATATCCCCTTTATGATGTCTGACGAAACGTTTCACTAATTGTCACTCCACCTAAATGCCTGTTACCTTTCTCTGCAGGGGGAATCGAGAAACATGAACCTTCTGATGCCACACTTTCATCCCCCCCCCCCTTACTGCTATATTGTGATCAATAAAAAGACCCCTTGCTTTTTTTGTTAACAGGCCGTGTGTTGGAGAGCCATAAATATTTGTTTTTATCAGACAACACCCAGAGAAAAAAGACGCAATTTCAGAAGCTTAGAATAGGAGCAAGGACAAGAAGAATGTGCTTTATCAGAATTGCTTTCTACAGCCACTCACGTGAAGACAATTTCAAGCCAGATATGACCCAGAAGGTCAAGAAAAATTGGCTGGTCAGTAACCACGCTAAGTCAAGCCTCAAACAAATTTGTGTCAACCAACACAGAGCAATGTACCCTTCTAGGGGTAAGTACTTCGTTTAACACTTCCAATATTATACTCTTTAAACATTCCCAACAGAATTTTAGATAGATAGTATCCTTAGTCTGGGTTTTATTGAACCAGTATCAGAAGGTATTCAGTAATGGAGTCTCTAAGCACTTATGTAAGTTTCTCTGGCTAAGGGCATCTGCCAAATGCTGTAAATGTAAATGGAAATGTAGGGGAAACAATGTTTCAAAAGTCAGACTGCTATTTTTTAGCATGTGTGTCAAATAACAAAGAGCTGATATTTAAGAGATCTTTAAAATGCTGGAAATGGAGGCTGGGAAGGCAGACTGAGTGATGGAGGTCAGCTGAAAGCCACACTAGCAAGGAAACATGGTCCATAAGCGCTGAGAAGCAAGTGAAATAAATATCTGGAGGGCCTGACGCTGGCAGCCGCGTGCCTAATGATGCCTCCACAGGTACGGGTAAGAAGTGCAGAGAGCCCAGATCCCACACAGACAGGCAGACCTCTGCTCAGGTCATTATGCCAAAGGGCCAGAGCAACAGCTGGAGAAGCAGCGATAAGAGAACAGCTCCTCGGGGAAATCAAAAGAAATTAGAAGAGTCTGGTGCTTAGTGGTGCCTCCTTGATCAATGGCAGACACTCCCTAAACATTCCTGTGGGGGGTGAAATTTCACCGGGCCATTAGGGCCACATGAAGGGATGTTTAGGGAGTGTCTCCCATTGGCCAAGGAGCATGGGCGGATCTACCAGGGTGGCACGGGGTGGCAACTGCCACCCTAAAAAAAAGCCTTGTCACCCCACTTGGCAGCTTTGACATATACTTCTGCCATAAGGTGCCACCCCTCAGAATGTCCTGCCCTCCTCTTGCCACCCTATGAATATTGTTATAGATCCACCCTTGCCAAGGAGTCTCGACAAAAGCGTCTCTGGAGGTTGGGGGGAGGGCAGCACGTCACCTCTTTCGGTTTGGCACAAGATGCGGCAAGTAGACAAAGACAACGCTGACAGAGAGCCTCTGGTACAGCATTTAATTCATTAAAGAGTCAGGTCTGTTCTCTTAGGCTAAACATTTAATCACAAAGACGAAAGGCCTCCAAGGGAGAATACACTAACAGAGATGCCAGGCTATTCCCCGGCCCTCCTGGGTCTGGGACAGAGACAAATGAAACAGCCGTGAAGAACAATTTGCCAGTAAATATATGTTCCGAGTTGTGCATACTGGAGATATAAACCTTGACTGCCTGCACAGCAAGATCTAAAACAATTTAGCCAGTACATTAATAGCAGAGATTTTACCAAGGCAATTACAGAGACAGGTCAGGTGACTGGACAAACCAGTCCCCTGGGATGACTTGGACCAATCAGTCAATCCATTCATCACTGCATCAATGCAGTGAGCTCAGAGCCTGTTCCAGGAAGCTGATTTGTTCATCTTCCAAATGCTTATTATGGACAGGGCTAACAAAGGCTTTGTCCCAAGTAGCATAAGGCAGGGGTCACCCTGAATATAACATACAAATACAAATCTTGACCTACCCTATCATGTTCTCCATGAGAGACAAATACACAGGTCAGAATAAGCTTGGTGGTCACAATGCAGGGTCAGCTATCTTGCAGCACCTACAGTAAGTCCCCAAATTAGGGGTAGGGCTATGGTTATGGTTAGAAAAGCTATGGGTTTCTCAGGCACTAAAAGTCATTTTTCTGATAGTTCTGGGCCGACAGCAGAGGGGAAGCCACAGTTTAGGTCCATTAAGTTGCACATTTCATATATTGCTACTGCTCCTTGTGTCAGCCTAAGTCCCCATATTAGGGTTAGGGCTAGGGTTAGGGTTAGAAAAAAAATGACTTTCTCAGGCATCAAACATCATTTTTCGGACAGTTCTGGCCCCCCAGTGGAGAGCAAACCACAGTTGAGGTCCATTAAGTTGCATATTTCATACTTTCATACTACCCCTACTGTCAGCGCCAGTTAAGGGTTTTGGTCAGGGGCCCGACAGCAGTATTGGTCTGCCACCCTTTGAACTGAAGATCACCATTTGAACTGAAGATCTTCTGATCACAGGCAAAAGCCCTAACCTGCTGAGCCACCCCCCATGAGGCTACTGTTCATTGCAGTACACAGTCACACACTCAAGCATATAATCATATACTGTAATCAAAGACACAGATTAGCTTAACTGCATGCCTGCAGGAGAATCCAGGATTGCTGGATGCAGGAGTGCCCCAAAGAGCAGTGCAGAGGTCAGATCCAAGCCCCAAAGCCTGGAGGTATGAAGATTCAAAACACTGAGCATTCGTTTACATATATCCCAAATTAGACTTACAGTATGGTCTCACTGGTAATACTGTCGCCATTCAATCATTCATTAGACAGTTACTTATACTGAAGAGAGGGGCATTAAAAAGTTTGCAGGCCTCATCAAGCAGAATGCCATGGAGTACAAAAAGCACCCGACCTAGCGGTGCATTTAGATGGTGCATTTACCTTCATCCCTTCACCTACTCTTCTCCAAGGGGGAGGAATCTGTAGAAGAGAGGCGATGGGACGGCCCAGCTGGGGCGATGCAGCTTTCCTCCCCAGGGTGGGGCTGGAGATTGGAAATGGTACAGCATTGTATTTACAGACCCCCGGTTATCATATTCTGTAGGTAGTGCAGGTACAAGTGCAGGACCCTGACAGAGCTAGGGGGACGGCTGCTCTGTGAAGGCCTCCCCCCCCCCACCAAGGGCACCTTCATCAGACACACAGGATGGAAATCACATATTTAAGAGAGACGTCTTAACTGGAGAAGCTGCTTAAAATTTTTGGCGAATCTTCTTGCCCATTAAAGAACTTGAAATACGAATTGCCCTGGCAACACCTCCCCAGGCTCAACCCCCAACAAGCCCACTTGAATGAATTTAGCTCATCCAGGACAGCAGAGAAGCCCAAGCAATTCATTTGTGGGCAAGTTTAAAAAGCGGCTCTTCAGACAATACCACAGACCATGACTGCTTCCTGTTCCCCCTGCCCATTACATCTGTCCATTCATGCTCTGTAACCGCTCACCCACCCAGGGTCATGGCCCAGTCTATTCCGTGCCTCCTCACTCCACCAGCAAATGAAGGGAATGGCTTCGTTTAAACAGCAGGGTCTGGAAGGGGACCGCTCCCCATCCTTGGTGGAAGGTTTCCCCTGAATTCCTCCAGTTAAGTAAATGAGGCCCCATCCCTCTATGGACCAGCAGGCCCAGGGGATGCAGGGAATATAAATACCTGAGAAGGAGAGAAAGAGAGAGGCAGACCATAAAGAGTGTCTGTCTGCTCATGCAAAAGTCTGCACAATCACCAGTACCAGGAACACGGGCACTGCGGAGACTAGGAAACAAAAGAGAAGCTGCTCTGGGCTCTCGCTCTGCTCAGCTCCTGAGCAAGCAGCTGAGACGTCAACGAAATGAACAGTACACAGCTGTAACACACTAATGTTATACAGCAGGCCAGAGCATTAATGTTACCCTGACCCATATACTTATGGACACTTGTGGTACCAGCCGCCATGCTAACATATTCTGTTGTCTGTTATACAGTTCAGTGCACCTTGGTATTGACTCACAAAGCGTAGCTTGGATTCTGTGGCATCACTATTTTAAAAGGATGCATCATTTCCTGTCCTGCACACTAGTGCGCCACCTTTTTCGAGCTGCATCACGGCTGCCTCCATCTCTGAGGGGGGTACAGGCTGGACTGAACCACTCAGTCAATGAATCAGACAATGACTACATGTGTATCAGAAGTGGGCTGCTTATTCTACCTGTCGATGACTCTGCTCTCTGTCTGTCAGTCTTTGGACAGACACTCGCGTGCTGCGGAGAGGTCCTGCCACAGATGCAGTGGGGTGTGAAATTGGCTTAGGCTTAGACCTGTACAAGGGAAAGACGGCTGCGTCATAGGACTGAAGCACTCTGTTGGATGTGCAAAATACTACCACACCACAGGGCACTAACTTAGGAAATACCCGCACACTGCAGGGGACTGCTTGAGAAAATACCTGCACAAAGCAGAGCACTGCCTGAGCAAATACCTGCACACTGCAGGGCACTGCCAGAGAAAATACCTGCACACTGCAGAGCACTGCCTGAGCAAATACCTCCACAATGCAGAGCACTGCCTGAGCAACTACCTCCAAAATGCAGAGCACTGCCTGAGCAAATACCTACACACTGCAGAGCACTGCCCAAGAAAATACCTCAAAGCTGCAATGCTTGAGCAAATACTTCACTATTGCAGTGGACTGCCTGTGCAAGTGAGTATTCTGTGGGCTGAACGAGGGCCCCTGGTGAGCTGCTTTGTGCTGTCCTCCCATAACGCCTGTTCTCCATCGCAGTAAATCTAACCCATATCTCAACATGCCACTTGTCCCTCATTGCTGCTGGAGGGTGTCACTCAGAACATAATTGTCTCCTGATGTGTGTCTGATGACCTCTCTGACTCTCCAAGGATATTTAATTTCAGGTTTCTTTCAATCTGGAATTATCGCCTGTTCCATGGAGAAATAAATCAGGACAAACCATTTCCATAAACATGGAAATGTTCATAAATGATGCCGGGTTGCTATCTAAACCATTTACCCATTAGTGAGGGGCTTGTAAATAAGTGAAGGTGGCTAACAGTGCCACCATCAGGCCTGAGTGATGGCTTTCCTGCCTTTCTCCTGGCCGGGGAGGATGCATGCTAGACAGGGAGGCCTGGGGGTATGGGGTGAGTTCACGCCCCCTCAGACCCGACACTGTCCACTCTGCACTGGCACATCTGCCTAGCCCACAGCTTCTGTTGCTCTTTCCATAAGATGTTTGCAGAGGGCACCTGCTGTTTCGCCACCATCTGCAGCCGTTACAGTTACAATGTGCCTAGGTCATTTTCGCCTCAAGTCTCACCAGAGAGCCACACACACTTTGCAGACAGGGGCAGATGGTGAAAGGGTGAGGAGGGCAGGAGGGTCCTATTCACTGAGGAAGAAGATGCAGAGTGGAAAAAACAGACAGAAAAAAAGAGAAAAATGAACAGGAGAGTCGAGCAAGAGATTGTAACCAAACAGGGCTTCCCGAGGCCAGCTGGCAGCTCCCACTCCACGTAGATACTGTTTTCAAAGCTGCTACCTGAAGCACGGAGAGGAGAGGAGGAGGCAGCACACATCAGGCAGCCCTCCCTCCCAGGCGTGCCCCCACCAATTCGCCGCTTCTCACCCACCAGGGACTGGCGGCGACCTGCCCTAACAACCCCCCACCCCCACCGCCACCCGCCACCTCCACCCCCCAAGCAGACTGTCAGTCTGGACAGCAATGAAGACCTAATCACCGTCGCCAGCAGATGTGTCCCAAGGGGCCCATGCAGCTCACTGATCCAAAACCACCTCTAAGATCTTAACTTATGAGGGAATACTAGGCTTTACATAGACCTCAAGGATTTACGGAAGTCCTTTCAGAAGCTGTTAAGAACTTCATTTAAATCCTACGCTGCTGTTAGTTGCCTAAGGCTGCAGGCGAATGCCACTGGGTCTGGAAACCCGTATATACCTTCCTCTGTTTACTGCACCCGAGGTCCCATAATCCCAACAATCATCGTGGCACGTCTGTAATCCTCACCCTGCAAGAAGAACAGCACTTCCGGGCATAGATTCGGATCTTTTTAAGAAGGTGCACCAAACCAATAAAGATGTGGGGGTAGAAAAAGAAAAAACTAACATTTCCGTCGGCAGTTCGGATCTCTCCCAATCCATCACATTCAGCCGTCTGTTTCACCCAGCGATATAAATCACAGCCAGACAGCCATTTACTTTGCACATTACTGCGCCGCAGAATCTCTCTGCACACAAGCAAGCAAAGCTTTAAGGAAAGCTAATTATCACCAGCTTTAGTTGTAATTTAATTTATTTGTGCGTGTATGGTGTGTGCACGATTTGGGGAAAAAAACCTGGTCATTTTCAGCTCTACTTACTGGTTTATGTCAGAGGAGGGAAGAATTCTGGTACCAAAATCACAAAAAACCATCCTGTCTGTTGGCCATTTATGATCATCTGTGTGTATGTGTGTGTGTAACATGGCATTGCTGGCCATCCCATAGGAAGGTCACAGTGCTTCATCGTCAGACGAGGATTAAACCAGCATTAGCATATGACGCACTGAAAGCGATCAGGGTGGCCAACAGGTGAACTTAATAGTGGCCAAGCAGCTATATGCACAGTGCAGTCCAGGGTATATTCATTTTCCAAATCGCTGACATAATTGTTGATGCTTGACAGAGTGCTGTGTAGCCTTCTCCTATTCCCTGAGCTGCTCTTTAAAAAAGAGACTGAAAAGAGAGATCTCCAACCAAATGGTCTCCAGTCTCCATTAACTACAATAGAGCCCATCTGTCCATCATTCTAACCATCCAAATCCACTAACAATCCAACACAAAGGGGCGCTGAGTCACAAGCAGGGCCTCTTGAAGTTTGGGCCCCCTGTTGGCCACAAAAAGTCACTACACTTGGGGGGGGAGTGACCTTTTGAGCAGGGCCCTAGAAACAGCAAACCCCTGGCTGAATCCCTTGCTTATCCCAGGCATCATAGGGGAGGGGGCCACCCTGGACAGGATGCCAGTTCATCACAGGGCACAAACACATACATCACAGGCAATTCACAGACATAAGACTGTGGGAGGAAACTAGAATTCCCAGAAAAAGCCCACACAGCTGGAGGAAACACCAGAGAGAGAGAGAGAGCCAACAGTGGGATTCAAACCTCCAATCCAGGAGGTGGGAGGGAACAGTTCTAACCAATGAGCTGCTCATTAAAATCACCCCGTAATCTATAAGGGCAATATTGACCCATCATCCACCCATGTTCTGACCTCAATACACAGCTGCGGCTGCACCTATCATCATTCATTACAACCTGCACTATTACACCATGCCTCGTCAGAGAACGATTCAGGTAATTTGATCGTGAGATGAAACAGGGTTCTGTGTTTGGGTCCAACTTGATTGGCTGAGCTGCCAGTCAGCGTTAACCCTCCTGACAAATGCTTTCTCTGGCATCAATCGCTTGCTGCCAGCATCAATGCCTGCCAGTTACTGAAAATGTGTGTGCGCGTGTGCTCAGTGAAGAGTTTGAGGGCTGCTTCAGTAACAAATCGCTGATCAGTTCCTCAGTCACTCTGCTATGTAACTTGCCATTAACTGCTATGGGAGTAAGGATATGCTGGTGGACACACCAAGCAAGCAAGGAGCAATGACCAAATTAAGTCGTAAGTGTACAGCTTTTTAACTTAAATGCATCCAGTTGGCCCATACTGGACAGACCGGCTGTTAGGGTTTTCATAGAGGGAGCTGGGTGGATTCAGGACGATGCCAGAAGAGATGACAAGGAGTCAGGAGGTGAGAGGCAGAACACGGACTCCTTTACACACAAGTTTCAGTTGTTCGTTTGCACTATTTTATTTTCCATTTTAAGCTATTCTCTGACTTTTTCACCATTTAGACTCCTTAAAAACGCTTTAACCCTATTTTTTGTTTCCTTTTCTGTAATGCATTATTTTAATGAGATTAAGTCCACCATCCTGCCCACCCTTTCTTCCCTTGGGGCAGACCACTCTGCTCCACAATACATTAAACGAGATAACTCATTAGATATCTTCTTAATGAATATTGTCTGAAGGCCGCTTTTCATTAAAGTATGAGATGCCGGCTTTTGTGTTAGGTTTATGCCTAAGGGAAAAGTGTTCGGGAACACAACCACTCACACAGACACTAACCCACACAGACACACACATAGAGTAAGGCCCAGTAATCCAGACACTACATCAGTTCTTTAAAACAGTAACCCATACACCTCAGGTCCTCCCTGTCATTATCTAACATACTTTCTAGGGCAGCCTTCAAGGTCTTGCTACTACCTAATGTACATTTTCCAGCATGCTATAACCATTCATTACAATCATCCATCCATCCTTCCACCCATCCATTTCCTACTGCTTTTCCGGGTCGGGTCGCGGGGGCAGCAGCCTAAGCAGGGAAACCCAGACTTCCCTCTCCCTGTCCAGCTCTTCTGGGGGAATCCCGAGGCATTCCCAGGCCAGCCGAGAAACATAGTCTCTCCAGCGTGTCCTGGGTCTTCCTCGGGGCCACCTTCCAGTGGGACATGCCTCACCAAGGACGCATCCTGACCAGATGCCCGAGCCACCTCATCTGGCTCCTCTCGATGCGGAGGAGCAGCGGCTCTACTCTGAGTCTC
>JAODKL010000002.1:11687811-11699639 GCA_026780765.1 Petrocephalus schoutedeni
GGGGGTAACAGGTTTAAATAAAGCGCGCGGACCACGACTAATCTCAAAGATTTATAACTGTAACATTTTGCATAAACGCTGAGAGCGAAATCATGAATTGGTTACATTTTTAATCATTCGATTCTGCAAAGCGGTTAAAATGGTACAGAGGGCTATAGGATTATCCCGGAGTTCCTGAAAAACCTTTTATACACATAATTATGTGTTGGAAATGTCACCCTACTTCGTGTAGTCTTTAACGGTAAAAACTTTTAATTATTATTTTATTACCCACAATGTGAACCTGTAATAAATGGAAAACGATGGAAAATGACTGGATGAAAGCAGAGATGAGTGGGGCTTCGGCTAATGCGCTTTTATATATGTCTATAGTTTTAATTCATTTAGCCCTTGTACAGGAAAAAACATCTCAGGTGTCCTCCAATGCGTAAAAGGAGCGGTTACCCCACAACGGAAAGGAACGTCGGGCGATGACAACGGTATTATCGTGCCAACACCCTGACCATTAACTTCTATATCCCTAATCGCTTTCCCACGGGCTTAACATACATTTTGACGCATGACTGAGTTGAAATTACAGATTATATTACATCATATATCAGTATTGCAATACATTTGTCCACAATGCACATACAGCCATACATGAGATCGTTGCCTAAAATAGCGTTTTGATTCTAGTTTTGTACCCAGTAGTGTGTTAAGATGTGAAAACATAACGTGAACTCATTCGCCAAATAAAAATGCTTGTCGCTCGTTTAAAATACCATCAGAACAATAAAAAAGTTTTTCTTTTACTAATATGCAAAAGCTGCCACTTGCACACTGGACATGTACACCCCGCAACAGAAATGTAAAGCAAAGCTACAAGTACCATTTGTTAGAAAAGCACAAAAAATCCTACCTGCGACGCGAATTGCAGACGCTATAGTTCGTATGCTCAGATCATCGCCGCAGTACGTGTCTGGTTACTTCATTCTCCACCTCTAATTCCGACACATCTATTGTCACCAGACAGAGCACGGCGTTGGGTCCATACTCAAACCAATGAATGAAAAGACGGAGTCGTGGTGGGACCGCAATCTCAGCCATCAGCAGCGTGCATGTGCCGGCAGTCTGTGAGCAGGCTGTGGGCTGCGGTTAAACAGCCTGGCGTGCCTCCAGGAGGGACAGAATGGACACGAGAAGCTGCCCTGCACCTTTCTTCTGCACGGAAGGCAGTTCAGTAAAACTGCATCAACGTATACAAACTTGCCGTCTGTGCTCCGAGCATAACCAAAGAATGAATTCAAGGTGAGGCCAGGTCTCGCATGCTATTAGAAGGACATCCAGCTACTCATAGTTTCTAGGTGATGTCGAGCCATCTCTCTTTTAAGTCGGTACATAGGCTGATATTGTTGCATGTTCAATGAAGCTGGCATTTAATACAATTCGCCATTTAGCAACCAACAGTTAACTCTACAGAGGCAGTTCCAATGGATGCTGTAAAGGTGACCCTTGGATGCATACAACATGACGTTTCAAACCTTTTGGGCGTTATTAATTATTCAGTTCCAAGATTAAATTCATATTCCCAGGAAGGGGCTATCCATTATATTAATTGGCAGATTGTTGTCCCTTCGGAAAATGACGTAAAAGAACAATTTAATAAATTAGTCTTAATTGCTTCCCCTCCTCAACGGTCTTTTAAATTAGTATATATAAGCTGCATTTTGATCTATATAAATCAAACAAATTAGGTACATGTTACCACCACATAGGCCTAATATTTTATGTAAATTGGTCGCGTTTTGTCCACGAGGCTCTTAATACCGATTTGCTTTCTTTCTGAAATAAGCAATGTTTTTTTTTTCTACGAAAGCAGGCTAAATATTGTTGTCGTGTCTCATGACAGAAATAAACGACCCTAACATGTCAAAATCCAGCCTATAGCCAAAAAATATATGCGATATTTTGTGAGCATAGTTTTCTCAAAATTTCAGGTGATTTAAAGAAATGTAAGCTTAAACAGAGCACTGTCATCCTTAACCACGACATGCCTTACTAGCTCATAAAACAATTATTTTAACATTTAGTATAGTTAAATGGATGTGGATCGATGTGTTACCTGGGGATCAGTATAAAAAATCATCAAACATTCCTCGGGACTCACATCTCGCTTGTAAATCTGTGACCATGCACCACGTGTTAATGTAGGAGTTTCGAATATAGTACATAATATACTGAATGTAGGAGTCTTAGTTCATTTGATCCGTTTTTTCTCCGCAGTTCACACTCAAAGTCGTTTTTATGACATAAAAGAATGTCTTGGATGAATTTATTTAGTTACCGGCATTTACAAGGATTCAGTTCTTTTGTGTTTATGTGATCATACATGTAATCAAAATAATATGTAAAAAAATACACTGTTTAAATATTCATACAATTTTTAACATTAATATGTAAAACAGAGTACTGTGCAGAAGCCTTTGGCATTTAAAAGAAATGTGGAAAGCTGATTATCGGGATAGTACATGTACATTTGCTTACACATGTTGGCATTAGGACATATGCAGATTAAAAGTAACACAATAAACATAACATGGATTCTTCCGTTTTCTAGAAAGTTACTGATATCTTGCGGGATGGCTAGATGAACACCGCTTCAGTTCCCAAACCTCTTCTCACGGGCACTCACTGCTTACTTAATCAATTAACTAAATAAGTTTTTAAAAGTCAGTGAAGTACTGATTAGACATAGGAAGTGTGCTAGTGGTCGAGTCAAAAATACGTGGGTGTATTGAATGGTTGCTGCAAATACTGTTTTTACTGTCTTAAAATGGTTTAACTGACTGTTTTACTGACATAATATCATTGTTTTACATAATTAACATTTAGGCAATTTGAACATCTTTTTCTTTGACTCCCTAAGACTTTCGCACAGTACTATATATTCCCAAAAATATATCCCCAAAATCTATGAAGCCCTATCGAAACGCCGAACGAGCATTTAAACGCATCATATATTATGTCAGGTTGTGCCATATTTGGAAACAAGATGTGTGTTCCCGCCACTTTTCCGGTCTCCGCAAATAGGATTAGAATAGAAATAGAATAGGAATAGAAAAAAAGTAACATTATGCTCCTTTCCTTTCGTAGATTTCAGCAATTTAATCATCACAGTGTGCACGAGAATATCAAATTATTGAAACATTGATTGCACTGTTACATTTGTGACAAAGATAAGTCAATATGGAAACTCTCTGTGGACTGAACATCCCAGCAGGCAGGAAACCAACCTTCAAAGCTGAAATGTGGTTGAAATAATATCAGTTGTTAAAAAATGTTGAAACAGCGTTTAATGTTAATGGTTGTACAAAGTTAATTTAAGGTTAATTTAAATGTAAAAAATATGCATCTGCCGATTTACACCCTATCAATTAGAATTTACGTTCAAGGTGCATAGTAAATAATGTACACTGATTGAGAGAGGCCTGAAAGCGGACGTAGTAGCAGGTGTATCGCTTTTTATTATAAAGTGCTGTGATTTTATATTTATATTATTTGCTGAAGAGTACTGTGTGCAAATTACAGTACCATAGCCACTTAATGTCTTGCCACTTCCCTGTAACTGTTAAGATATGCCCAAATTTATTTGTGTCCAGTGGCGCTGGGCCCAAATGCAGATGCAAGTCGATGGATAGGCCTACCCGGAGAACAACAGCAATATTATTATTATAATGATTATAATTATAATCCTATAATTTATAAGTTGCCTATATATTATTAGATTCCTGCCTCTACTTTGCTTTTATTTTCTCTGCATGAAGTAAAACCAATAATAAAAACCCAAGTATAGTCTCCATGACTTCTTCCTAAGAATCTTTGATACTTACTGGATTGTTTGAAGAAATAATGTACCACACTGATATTGATAGCCCTGTATAAATAACAAACTATTGGTAACACTTCAGCAGCCAGGCGAATAGAATGGTTGCAGCACACTTCCCATGTCAGGGGTTTGAATCCCATTGTCACTCTGTGTGAGTCCTTCCAATGACATGTAGTTAGGTGAATTCACTCCCAAATTGCTTATAGTTTGTGTCCTCTGTGATGGCCTGGCATTCTGCCCAGGGTCTTTTCCTGCCTCTCTGAGTCCTATGCTGTCAAGGATAGACTTTAGAGTAGCAATTTCCACGTTGATTCATTTACCAAAATCGATATTTAATTCATTGTTAATTCAACACTGATGCAAGACCTAAATTCACCCATGTTGAAAAGCAAGATGATGAATCAACATTGCAATATCAGCATTGATTTGATTTTCAAAATTGAAACAAAATTCAACCTTGATTCAACCTTAATCCATGATGTTGATTCATCCATGAATAGATGTTGAAATGCCAGCTGGGATGCAACAAAACATTTTTCTGTGTCTATTCAACTTCGAACTGAACTTCGTCTGAGACAAAACTATATTGATAATGAGATTGTCTGTGACAATTGCTCACATGAGACATTATTGGTCTGTGAATTCAACTTTAAACTGTACTTCTGTCGGCTTAGCACATGACGTGCCGTCCTCCTTGTCGTTTGACTGCATCGTGATGCGTGTTGTCCTGATGAATGTGTCTGACTGTGCTCTTCTGAATATTGTCCTCCCTGTTGTTTCACTGTGTTGTTCTGCATGTCATTCTGATCTGTCATCTGACTGTGTTATTATGAATGTCTTACTGCGCCGTTTGTCTGTCTGACTTAAACTAGTCTACTTCAGATGTCAGGGACAGGGAGAATAATAAAGCAGGACAACAAGCAAAACAACACAGACAAATATCACATCAGGACAATATTCATAGCAGTACAGTCAAACAATTATGAGAATGATGCATCAAGACGACATTCATAACAACACAGTCAAACAACATCACAACAACATGCATAACAACACCGTGAAACAATGAGGAGAACAACCAGTGACGACATGCTGACATGTCTGGTTGGCATGCAACACAACAGTCAAATGACAGAGAGTGCTAAGATGACAGAAGTACAGTGTAAAAAATGTTTTACGACATGCTCAGTCGACATGGACAGTGCACTATTTACATTTGGGGCACAAATGGGAACCCCAAATATATATTGAGATATTTCTGGCACAAATGGAACCTCATACAGGTATACAGAAAAGACAAATTTAGCAATTACATACCAGCAAATGTTTGAGCACAAAACCCACAACCTGGGATCTTCCAAATATAGTCCGGGGAACAAAACCACCTATTCTCACTCAGAGCATGTCTCCAAGCACCTCACTGCTATTTACACACATTTTGAAAATGCCAACTGAAATACATCTGAATCTCTCATTTGACAGCTCTGCTTAAGTACTAGAACGATAGCCTGGATGAACTTAATTGCTTAGTTGTCTTGTGGGTCATTTTGCTGAAGAATTGTCTCTATTCATCATTGTCTATTGACTAACGAAAGCTGTATTGATCAAAGAATAAGATAATTATAAATTCAAAGGCTCCTCTCATCTTTGAAGAATAAAGCAAGTTCTACAAACTTCCCTTTCCAGGTGTCACAACATAGCATTTAATACCTTTTGTTTTCATAGGGATACAGGAAGATTTCAAATGAATTTTTTCTTCTGAATGCAGTCCTGGAACAGTTTTCGCGAAGAATTTGATAACCACACCATTATCTAATTAAAAGTTCCCAATCAGTACTGAAACGTGAAAAGTTATTTAATGTACTTGCAACCCTGCAACATCAGTGCACACAACAAGACCGCTTGTGAGAATACTGATTTAGGACTTTTGAAAGACTGGGATTCCTCGCTCTGGGAGAATCACTGTGGTTTCCATTCAACTTGAAATGAAACTTGACTTATACAATTACAGGTAGATACAAGTTCTTTGATTATCACATTCCCCAGTATTGCCCTGCATGAAAAACACAGACACACATCAATATAGAAGGAAAGGTAAGTTTTAGGGTTAGAGCACAGGGTCAGCTAGTGCACAGCGACTCCTCCCTGTCAAGAATTTACCATCGCCACCCCACCCGTTGGTTCCCACCAATCATACTCAAATTCCCACTCAAGAACCATCCATGTAATGCCACTGATTCCCCCTATGAAAATCTTGGGCCCACCTGTCGGACTTGTTCTGGCTCAGACACTGCCTGGAGCAATTCAGGTTAAGAGCTTTTTGCAAAGGGGCATTGGTGAAACAATTACTCTGCCGGCCACGGAATTCAAACCCATGACCTTACAGACACGGGTCTACATTCCCAGCCTGCTGAGCTATACACTGATCTTGACAACAATGCTGATCTATGACCCTATTGAAGTCCACGCTCCACTGTGTATATTAATCTTTCAGCACAAATCCTAGCTCCCCAAATCACCCCATGCAGCATCCCCTGAGAGCGTCTCCAGGACTATGCTAGTGGAACGGAGGGGAGAGCCGCGTGCCTGCAAGCACGTTTGACTGCTTCCGTGCAACAGGTCTGCACGTGGTGGGAAATTCATTATTGATGGATGCAGTGTGCAAGCATGTGCATCGGAGTAGCAAAGAGGGGCAATGGATCTGACGTCTGCACAGCTGTATGGGACTTTGCAGTGATGTATTTTAAAGATAGGAGAAGTTGTTGTTTCCACCAATGTATATCACATGAAGGATGACTGACTGCTGGATTTTCTTGTTATCCTCAAAACTACAATAGATATACAAGATATCTACAGCCATTAACCCACTCCCCACAAAAGCCAAAAGCTGCTTCTCAGGCCCATTGTCTTTCCCTGTATTCTCCCCTTGGAATCTGACCCCCCCCCCAGCAAACTACTTTGTCTGTCCCTTTTTGGTGAAGGGTTAGGCCATAAGAAAACAAAAATCATCCCCAAAAGACAACTCATTAGGGAAACTCTAATTATAAACAAATGATAACATCATTACATAAAAATGGGTGAAATAATGCATAATTGAAATCTCACATGCAGCTTGGGTCCAATGACAAGAAGAGCCTAGGTTGTTCTTCTTTTTATCTCTCTGCTTTTTCTTTCATATTCAGCCAGTCCTTTTTATACTGGAGGAAACTGATACCGTTTGTGGACCCAGGTATTGGCCCCGCCTCCAGGCAGATAATCCCCCCAGTCCAATTCAGCCACATGTAGAATAGGGGTCGAAAGAAAAAGGAACAAAAAAACAAACTAGGCCGTAACATTTCCCATTAATAAGGTAATTGATTTTATTGTTAGGGATCTTTGCACCAATGTTCTGAATAAAAAGGCAAAGAAATGATCATTTTTTCCTATAACTGCCTTGCAGGCAAACCACATACGGAGACTCTACAACCCAGTTTCATTGGAATACTGAGAGGGACCTCCTGCTTGGGAGCAATGAAAGTGTCAGATTTCAAATTGTCAAGGGCAAACTAAAAACAGCAATCTTAAGAGAAACAGCTATACTTCCGACCATCTGACATATGTGCCTTGGTACTGTAAGTAGCTCAGGGTTAAACCATATGTGTGCACAGTGACATTTCTTAGCAATTCAATGCTATCATTTGACATTATACCAAAAACAGCTTATCTAATGGGCTGAATATTCAAAAAGGTAAAGTCAATAAATAACTACAAGCAGTGAAAAATATTCTTATTTGCACAAAAATGGCAGAGAACATTGAGCAACCAGTGGAATACTGATGCATAGACATTATCGGGGGAATTCTTTATCTAAATTGTGTTTTTTATCTGTTTAGTACATCAGTATGAAATCCAACAAAATCAATAATAATAATACTAATAATAATAAAAAAGACATAATTTTGTGTCATCCTATCCAGGGTGCACCCCTGCCTTGTGCCCTGTGTATTATTCGACATGCTTCAGGCCCCTGACCAGGATGAGTAGGTGGAGGATGGATGTATGATAAGTGCAAATGGATTTATGGCTGATTTATATATACATACAGTTCTTATACAGGTTATAGTACTCGTAGACTCTAAATTACATGTTGCACACAATAAGTGTAGTATGGTTTTGTGTGAGTAAGCAGGCTCTGTGGATGTAGGACCATCACATCACCACACGGGCACACACTCCATCTTGCTGACATCCTTTGCCATTGGCAACCATCACCTACACCTGATGCTGTATTTGTTTGCCTTTCACATTTTCACAGAGCAATAAATAAATACTCACACCTCAGGGAACTGGCAGGGCAGTGTAGGAGCTGGTGGCCTGGCTCACTTGGTAAAGCTGAGCTCCATACACAGCATCTGATGATAAATGTGCTTGTTAACGTCTAGAACATGAATCAGCGCTGCCTTGGTGATTCTGTGGGTGTCCTCAATAGGCCACACCCCAGCCCTGACTTTCCTGGTACAGCTGTCCATGGTTGTGCACAGAAAGACAGATGGGCAGAGAGAACCTGGAAGCCTGCCATGCTAATGAGTGAGCCAGTGGACCGAATGGCTGAAGGAACCTGTGGCTAGCATGAGTGACAGAGGCAATGTGGGGAAGTAGCTGTGGGAACCACAATTAGAAGGACACTTCAGCAGATGTTAAGGAACAAGCCTGTCATCCTTCCCTGATTGGTCATTCCTACAGAGAGGCCGTTGGCCCTTTCCCCATCTTGGCATGTTATTTCCATTATAAGGAGAGCACAGAAGGCAATGGTAAACCACGTGATGGATGGATTTGCACTCAGCTGCCTCGGAACCTCAGTGCTTCCATATTAGCAGAAACACAGTTGGACTCTATACAAGTTCATTGTTTTGATATAAATCATATACTAGTCCATCTTTTTTATAAATCAACCAAATCCACTGAGCTGCAATAAGGGGGCTGGTTCCACTGGTTGACCCACTGTCAAACTAAATATGATTCCATGTCAGAGAAAATAACCACCATTCATGCCACGTGACTGCTCCCAGCTCTTCACATGACCTCCCTTATGGTTAGTAGGTGCTAAATGGCACATGCGACCCAGAATTTGAACTGGAGTTACTCACATCTGTAACCATTCTGCACCTCAGAAAAATGAAAAGGAGACTTAAGGCAAACTGGAGTCTCCCAGAGACACTGTTCATTGAAGGTAGAATGTCTTCCTGCACAGAAGATCTGCAAATAAAAATTCATTTTGGAATATATTGTGTGGTAATTTAGTTTGTGCCCCAGAATAGGTCTGCCCGTGGGTAGAGGTAAAATTGGATTAAGTGCTGTTCAGCAAGGCTTACTGAGCTCTGACAGATAGGTGCCCCTTTGGAAAGGTATAAACTGTCAGCTGCTAGGCAGCGTGGCCGCACGGGCTGGGGGATTTGCTGCTAATCCCTGGCTCCCACGACGCCTCGCCTCTGTGTATCTAAAGCCCAGATATGAGGAGAGTGACGTAGGGGGTGTGTTAAGCAGGCTGATGACAGCACTCAGGCTGGACAGGAACTGCTAAGACAGGGTGGGAGTATCCAAAGCGTCCCCAGGAAAGCACTCACTAACCACTGGCTCATAGATAGCCCTCTTCTGGAGTTGCTGGTCCGTTATGGAGTCACACGAAGCAGTGTGGACCTCCTTGTTATACACTTAGCACTTCCCTGCTCTTTCACAAACCCACTGGTATTTCCCAAACCACTGAGAGCATACTGTTTATGTGTCATTTCCAGCTAATTAGGAGAACAAGGAGAAAACCCATCATTACCACAAGACCAAACAGCACGGCACTGGGTTACTTGTGGGGTCTGCAGCATTATTTGTTTTTTCCTTGTATTCTGCTGTAGATTCACATCCAAATCAAGGTGGGCTAAATGGCTTTTGGTATTAAGTGAATGATTCCCAACAGGAAATTTCATGATTTCTAAATAATGCTTTCTTTTTTTTCCCCCACAGAGAAGGGGTGTGAGAGGAACCAGGAACTGTAGCAGGCCTTAAATCTCTGGGTGTCACGTTTCGGGGAGCGAGCGAACAGGCGACGCAATTTACAAGACTTTAATGACAGGACTAGGGAAACAGACTTAAACGCGGACTAATATACACAACACTAATGATCATTAACAAGACACGGTTGGCGAAACGCTGGGATTCCACACGAGGGCAGTGAGGGGGCATGGCACACAGGAGGACCGGACGGGAGGCCATGACACTGGGTGCTTATTTATGAGATTTAATCAACTTTTTGACTGCTAGCATTCAGTTTACACATCCTGCCTCACCATCCAGGTGGGACAGGTCTTTGGGAACAACATCACTGTTCCCTACCTTGGGATTCTGCCTGTAAAACAATAAGGAGATGTGCTAAATCAACCACGGGACATCCCATTATGGCCAGAGCTTAGCAGTAAATAAGCAATTGGCAATTGCTCAAAGAGCTTAGAGGCTAGATCCAACAGCAGAACAGAGCCTGAGTCAAGACCTTAAAAGTCCCAAAAAAAGAGTTCAGAAGCCTGCCTATATATAAGAAAGCTTATACAGGAAACGTTTAGTAAATGAAAAAAGGTGTGGATAAAAAGTTGTGGTTATTCCAGGAGTCATATTGTGACAGTGAAAGATGCTTTTGTTGCAATTGTTGAAGGAATGGGTGCACAGCCTGTTCCAGAGCATGCAGATCACTGTGGGGTTGCAGGAATAATGTGTGGCTGGAAGACTCAGGCAAGTCATCGTACATGACCTTACAGATGTAGGGGAAATAAAACAACTGAATTCTGCTACAGGCGAAAATCAGTTCGCTGAAAATTAGCCAAATCCATATGAACAGAAGTTTCTTGAGCATTCAGGCTACAAATCAATGATCTTTGGATGCCCCTTTCACGGGCTGGCATCATGCAAGATGAGGTTATTTGGTCGAGGTCAGGAACAGCAACCTAAAAGGTCCGTCAAGGTATGTAGCAAGAAAGAATTTCTATTGTGAAAAGAATCCAAACTCAGCCGCCCATGACTCAGAAACAATCTCAGTCAACAGAGTTTCCTCCATTGCGTCTCAGGCGGCCAATAGAAGGCCGATACTCTGGGAGCCAGGCTGCATATTTTACCCGGTCTGCTGGAACCACTTCCTGGAAGTTGATTAGAAATTCTGTCATTCTGCTGTTTTCACATTTTCAGTGGAGCTAGAAGAGTGACAGAAAGTCTTCTTCGGTGCATTGGCCAGCAGGCATTGCTGTGGCAGCTATGGTGTCAAATCACGGACTGGATTTTTTTTCTGAACCATTACTAGAAAAGCTCTTCAGTGGCTGTGAATGCAACAGAGAGATTGGTCGAGGGAAGCATTCAAACAACATGAATGTGGTTCACATTTGTGCACCAAAATAACCTTTAAATCATCTTTTGGTTTCCAAATTGTCACTGTCCAGTAAAAAAACACATAGCTCCAAAAATCCATTATTTCAAGAGCGTGAAAAAACATTTTCTCATGAATTACTACTGAAATAAACCTAAAACAACATAATTAACATAACAACATAACATTAACAACATAATAAGACACCCTTTGCACCACAAACAGAAACCTATCTTTACACAGCTGTGACTGAGAGTTTTAATGTTTTAAAAGGACTTATGTAGGTTGTTGTCCGTGAGGCAAATATGTCAGTGTCAAATTAATCTCACTTTATATTCACAATTACCAATGATGATAGCCAGCTATCTAGCTATCACCATCCACCCATCCATCCATCCATCCATTTTCCAACCCGCTTATAAGTACAGGGTCGCGGAGGGTCCGGAGCCTATCCAGGAAGCTACGGGCACGAGCCAGGGAACAACCCAAGATGGGGGGCCAGCCTATCGCAGGGCACATTCACACACCATTCACTCACACATACACACCTACGGGCAATTTAGGAACTCCAATTAACCTCAG
>JAODKL010000002.1:11700619-11712260 GCA_026780765.1 Petrocephalus schoutedeni
TGCCGATACATTAAAAAATGCCAAATATCGGCCCGATATATCGGCCGGCCGATACATCGGTCGACCTCTAGTTCAGAGACCCAGAAACTATAGTCTGGTCCAAACCCAAGAATGTACATTGCACCTAATGAACCATATGAGACCAAAAGATGAAATATTTTTGCTTGAAGTGAGGGAACCCTGACTGTTGTAGCCACTCTGTGAGCAGTTCCCTAGAAAACCCATCATTAAGGACACCCTGGTCGCAAAATCTCCCCACCACATGGCAGTCTCAGATTGCTAGTGGCAAGCCGAGGACCCAAATGCTCTTTCTTCATCTCTCTTTGCTTAAGAGAGATGAAGAAGCATAATCCTGCCTTAAGGGTCTGTTTTCCAGAGAAGCTAAGAAGAGCCCCTTCACAAGAGTTCCCACATACTGTACTCCTGGTTAATTTGAGGGGCAGGGAAAGCACGAGTAACCAGAAGGCCATAAGTGGCCTATTGTCATTATTGCCTACAGTATGTCCACCCACACCCAAGAGAGCCCCATCCAGCTAGCAAAACTATGCAGAATGTTCAACAACTGCCTGATTAAGAAGCTTTAATATATCAACTTTGTACTCTGTAAAAGCATCTGTGAATTACTGTTGCTAATAGCAAGTTTTACACCAATTAAGAAATCCATTAGTATCTTGCTCTCGGGAGTGTTGTAAACATTCACATCACTTCAGGCAGTGAGGAACAAGGTTCGCCTACCCACAACCCCTTGCACAACTGTCCATTTCATTTGTCTTTCCTCTCTTATCTTAACAAGATGCCTTCCTCACATAAGCCACTTTGTACAGATAATGACCCTCCTTGTGCGAAAGACTTAAAGCAATAGAGTATAGCGGACAGGCGTGAAAAAAGGCACTAGAGGAAAGGGTATAAGAAATTAAAGCATGTGAAGAAGAGGCAATGGAGAAAGAATGAGAGAAAGAGGACAGAGGCACAAGAGAAAGGGGCACAAGAAAGGAAGGCAGGTGACGCAGAGGCAAAGGAGAGAGAGAACAGAGGTACAAGAGGAAGGGGCACAGGAAAGGAAGGCAGGTGAGGAAGAGGCAAAGGAGAGAGAGAGAGAACAGAGGCACACGAGGAAGGGGCACAGGAAAGGAAGCAGGTGATGAAGAGGCAAGGGAGAGAGAGAACAGAGGCACAAGAGAAAGGGGCATAAGAAAGGAAGGCAGGTGAGGAAGAGGCAAAGAAGAGAGAGAACAGAGTCACAAGAGGAAGGGGCACAGAAACTGAGGAGGCATGTTTGTCCACAGAGTTACCACACAGTGAGGAAGAGAGCTACAAAGTATGTAAAACCACTATCTTCCTGTACTGGGGGAAAAATAATAATCTATGGGATGGAGAAATGCAGAGCGAGTATAATGCTCTCTGCCTTTTGAGCCACACACTGAGGATTCATTTGGTACAAGGTTTAGCTGTGGACTGAATGACAGGAAAACAATAGTTACTAAGTACAATAAGGGGGAGAAAATTCCATCCATCTTTAAACTGTAATTCACTAGAAGGTTCACAATGAACCTGGAACCTATCCCAAAACAAATGGCAGGAGACACACTAGATGGGATGGCAGTACATCATAGGGTCAGTTTGCCAAAGAAAGTCCATGAAAACGAAAGTTGTGCTGATATAGGCTAGGAACTTCTATGCACACATGAATGCTGCACAGAAGAAGAATTTAGAATTGTGAACAAACAGAATCATACTAATTTTAGTTTTAAATACAAGGCTAAATGTGATCTGAAAATAATGATAACATGATACTTTACTTGCAACAGTAGGACAATATACTTTTTAATATTATTGATTATGTCTAACATTAGTAGACAGAAATTAGTTGAGACCGTGTTTAAATACAATCAAATCACATTTTATTTAACATTTATTTAATCATCAGTGGGCTGAATGGCCTCTTGTAGCATTTAAAGGCTTGTAGCATTTAAAATATTATTTATAAAATGGTTACTGAAGTTACTGGTTCTAGTCCCATAAGATCGTGCCATAGGAATCTGTTATCACTCATCCTGAACTGCTCTTGTCAATCGTCAAGATGTAGAGGTGACAAAATGTGCTCACCTAAATCAGGTTTCTGACCTTCTCATGCAGAACAACTTCCTGGACCCTCTCCAGTCTGGCTTCAGAGCTGAATTCTGATTGTTGTGGATCCCCAGAGAGTTGCAATAACTGCATCTCCATCATCCATTCTCATCGTAGTCAACCCCTCGGCTGCTATTAACACTGAAAAGCACCATATCCTCCTGTCCACCCTCTCTCAAGCTGAGATGATTTGACTTTAACCTATCAGGCAGATCTTTCCAAGTGTCTAACAGCAGTGTCTCCCAACCGGGTCCTCAGGGAACCCCAGACAGTTCATGTTTTTGCAGAAATTTAGCAAAAATGTCGACTGTCTGGCAGGGAGCTAGGAGGGAGCAAAAACATAGACTGTCTGGGGGACCCCAAGGACCAAGTTGGGAAACACTGTCTTAGGATACAGAGGTATCCAAGTCACGTCTAGGCAGCCCCCAAGATTCAATACTTGACTACTTCATCTTCTGTACTGTACATCTTTACATCTCCGTATCGGCAGGGCAACCAGCTTGTTTTTGCAAACCACAGTAAATTATTAGAAATGCAGCAGCACGACTAGTACTCAATCATCTATTCTCTCTTCATTAACTATCACTGCTCCAACCACTGAGCTGTTTTGTCGTAGCCAGCCCCTTAGCTGGTCTCTTGCATACCCTGAATTTTGCCATTTAATTACACATGCACACAATTTGGTCTGGCCATGAAATGTCTCAATTATTAAATCGCACCTTGTTTTTGGGTAGAACTTAACCCACAGAAGCACTGTGCATCTCCCCAGGCCTCAAGCTTTCTGGCACTCCCCATGTTGTTCTTTCACCTGTACCCAGACACATCACGAGCCTGAGGCATTTGGAATTGAAGCCCCAAATACATCTGAATGAGCCCCAAATGATCTATTTAGCGCAGATGTTTTAACAATCATGACCTCATTCTGAGAAACCTCTGACAGATTAGGTCCGAGAGCTGAGCCCTAGATGTCTTAAGATCCTAGCAATGCCCCTGGCTGTACCTGTCCCTCATTGGATGGAGCTCTTCTAGAAGGTTTGACTGAATGTGCATTGAAGTGCTCAGTTTAATCAAACACTGCAGAACGGCCTCTATGAATAATATATTGGAGGAGGATTAAGGAAGGCGTTTCCAAATATATCCCTGATGGCCCCAGGTTATATTGCTTCTTTTTATATGTAACATACATTGAGTTATTAAACCATGCAACTAAGCTGCAAAAACATGAAAATGTCTTCTGTACAGCATTTCTGACTGGATAAAAAAACACTTCCCAATATGAATACACAGCTCAGTTATAAAAATGAATGACTAATGATGATCTAATTTGAATAGTTTAAATTTCAGTGAACTGGGTATGTTCTGTAGTTTGTAGGATTCCCAATTTGACCCTGTAATCCATTCTGAATCTCCATCATAACTTTTCAGCACACTGCGGTTATGAGCTCATTTTTCACGAAAATCAGGTGGGCATCACTGGAGAGCCTGTCGTCATCTCCCTGCATTTTTTTCCTGAACAATGAGTCACAGCACTCAAAAATGGTGGTGTTTGTGAGTAATTATTGCAAGTCCACCCTCTACCCCCCTTGGCACTATCAGCACAAAAGCCCCAGCCATCAGCAACAGCGAAAAGTGACTTGGCAGAATTCTGGAACTAGGGGTACAGCCAAGGAATTTAGCAGCACTATTAGAAATGGCACTAACTACATTAGCCTAGTAACCTCCCCAAAACATGCGTCACATGAGCTCAGCAAGGGACCCACACTGATTTAATTTCAACTGTTAATAAAACAGTTGTGGACTTCCGTAGGAAGCACAATTAATGCTGCTTATACAAACCAAAGAACGTAAAAAACAGAAAACCAGTATGAACTGACAGCATCAATCATAAAGCCTTCAGAACAGCTTTTCATCACTACATTTTCATCTCTTTCACCACACTGGACTATCCATTACAGAAGATGAATCCAACTACAAAGCATGCAGATGGTCTGCTCAAGAAAGGAGAAATTGCTGGAACAGACTAGTAGAGATGGCATGGACATACATCAACACAGTTTCACTCAACAGATTGTGTAACCATGCTGTGGGGGCAGCAACATGTGGCCCTTTAATTGTCACAGGTGTACAATTATTTATTCAGCAGACACTTTTGTCCAAAGAAATGTACGATCGAGACAGTAGGGTCAGCATTTAGGGTTAAGAGCCTTGCTTCGGGACCGAAAGGCCTACCATTCTCTGTTCGAACTGGTGACCTTTGGATTCCAGGCACAGGCATCATCCTAACCTGCTGAGCCACACATAATCAGCCTCCCAGCTTCAGTAGACTGTGACCTAAAAGTTCATCCATTTATCCATCCATATTATAGCCACTTATTCTGGTGACTCATGAGGGTCTGGAGCCTATTCCAAACAGCACGGGCACATGGCTGGGGCACACTGTGGGCAGGGTGCCCATCCATGGTGGCCTGAAAGTTCATTTCGCTGATAAACACAAATCAGCAATGGACTATTATTATGCTTATTGGCAGAGTGGCATGAGAATGGAGTAGTGTGACCTCACCCTTCTGGGCTTGCCTGCATTGAGTTTGTTAGTGTGTGTGATGGGCTTGAACGGGATACTCTCATGACCCCATTAAGCCCTCTAAGAGACTCAGAGCTACTGAATCATTGGGTGATTTGGAGTTTCCCATGTCCTACACTGCTCTGTACTGTTGCTGCCTATACCTAATAGCCATTAGCGATTATCTCTGTCACTGCCCTGTTTGCTCTAAAATTGCCTCTCTCACTGCTGTGGTGTTATTTGCATCTATTCTGGAGTTTACAATATTTCACTGTTCTCAATAAACACTGACTAAGCTGATATGGAAAATCAGTGAATGTACAAACACACTACTGAAACTAGCTTACAAGGTGTTGACATACTTTACACGATCCATCCCACCCTAAAATGCTACAGAGTTAATCCCTTTCAAAGCAGCTGCTCCTGCCCTGTCACTCAGCTCCTACAAGAACTGAAGCTGAAAGTGTACAGAAGCTGTAACTGGAATTTGTGCAGAGGTGCTTTCTTTGAATCGACGTACAATGTGAGCAGACACAATTTCAATCACTTTTCCACAGGGCTGATTTTAAACAGCCAATGACAGAGACTGGGCAGTAATTATTATACACAACAAATGTTTTTCTACCAGCCGGAGAAGAGCCTGACTGACAGACAGGATGAGGCAGGCCAGCTACTCCTAGGGATTAACTGACATATTCTGCAGTTGCGGTCCCAGTGACTGGCTCCAATGAGGATGGCACAAGTCTTGAGTCTACTCAGGGTTTGGCAAAAAGAGCCAACAAAGACCTCAAAGCAGCCGGGCTACAAAAACTCAGATGCCCAGCTTCTGAAAATTGGGAGGGGGGGGCACTGAGAGTTGCTGACCCTTTCCCTGGGCACCAATAGCCCTCTGGATCTGGGCTCTGGGTGGCGATTAGTGGAAGTAGTAGCACCTGCATAAGCGATCAACTTTTGGAATGATAACTCGAACGATAACTTTCTCCAGCAAAGAGAAAAGTGCACTCCAGATATAATGGGGTGCAGAAATCAGCAGTATAAAACGTGACTAAATGACTCTCTACCCTCTTCTAAGAGAGGAACTCCCAGAATACATTGAGTAATGGCGCAGAAAGGCCCACATACCCAGGAGAGGAAGCTAATTCACCGACCGGTAAGCCTTGACTTATTTAATATGCTGGTTACACAAGGCATATATTCTAGAAATTGCATTCATTTATTTGAGCCAAGGAATGGATATCAGAGTTGGAATTATAGATAAGAATAAAATTTTTCATCTGCCTCCTGATTCCTAATTACAGAATTGGACATAAAGGGCTTTTCATCAGTTTACTAGCTAATTATGCTTGAATCCTGCCTTGTTTGGATCATTAACATATGAAAATAAAAATTTTACATTAAAATCTATGAGTCATTTTGAGCAGTGTCTTTGCTTCTCCCCAGTACTTCATACTGATGTTAAAATTCACGTGCCGGGAATGGGGAGAGGTGTGCTGACTAACAAAACAGCCCTTCCGGGCTGGGATTCTGGGATTATTTTCACAAGTCAAACTGAGCTTAAAAGCCATTTTAATGATAAGGTGTCACCGAGGCCCATAACAGATAATCTGTGACACACATCGATTTTCTGTCACAGCTCTGAATTAGTATGAACCTAGAAGATGTAACGAGAAACCCAGGGGCGTCACTTGGTGACAGCAGTTCCAAGGGGAATTCTATGAACCACAGACACAAATTAGAAAAAGTGAAGGTACTAATTGTTTATTTTCTTGACACGTTCACTCCTTTTATGGCTTTTACTACATTCACTACATTTACTACATTCACTGTGAATGACTTATTTTTAATAATTTGGTTATAAACAAAACAGCTGCACCCAATTTAATGACACAGAGACCGATAATCATCTACTGTTTCTGCATAAAATGTTTCTGCTATGGGCTCTGGTTAGCGGTTGTTTTTGCATTGGCCATTTTTGCTACTTTCAGTTGAGTGTGAGCAGCAGAACTTCCCATGACACCTCACATGGAGCTGGATACGTGACATGAGGGGAACAAGCCTGTGGCACTTTGGCTCGCCTGTATCTGTCTCTGAGCACAAATTCTGAATGAGCTGAATCCGGCAAAAGGCTGCTCACTCATCCTTTGGAGAGCCACCTCGGCAGAGCCGCGGGTCAAAAGAGCTCAGAGCTATGTGGGAATTTGGTAAACCACTATGGATGGCTAGGAGGCTGGGGAACATGTGTGATTAAATTACAATTAAACTGCCACAGCTGTGCACTCTGGATGGGGCTCAAGCACTTGGCTGTACAAAAGGAAAGACTACATTAATTAAACTTGGTAAAATTAAATGCATGTAAAGCTTTAATTTAATTGCATGCATGCAAGTTAAATTTGTGAAAACTGAACATCTCTCCATCTACTAGTTAAAAAAGCTACTAGTGCTTTTAAGATAGCCGAGGCAGTCTCAGGCAGGATCGAGCATAGAGTATACCCTGAACAGGACACCAACCACAGCCCAAAACCCACGACGTACACACACACACACACACACACACACACACACGGTCACAACCTCAAGCTATTTAGAACTGTCAAACCATGTGAGCTGGCCAAGGGCTGAATGAGGAAGACCAGGTATCCACAGCATTACTAAATACAGATTAAAACAGGGAGCAGAAGCAGCCCCCCCCAAACAGAGAGAGAGTGGAATTCAAGCCTACGACCATGCATGTGTAAGACAACAATGCCACTGAGCTAACATTTTATCTAAAAATGTTTCATTATGACTGGCATCTTGCCTATAAACTCCTCACCTTCTGATCACTTATCCAGGTCAGGGTCATGCGTGTGACTGAAGACTGGGGGACACTCTGGATGGGATGCTAATCTACTACGACAATATAACAACCAATGCATCTATACTGCATGTTTTCAGACTGTGGTGGGAAACCAGGATAAACACAGGGGGGATATATAAGCTACACACACACCGAGCAGAGGTAGGATTCGTACCCATGTCCTGAGCTGTGTATGTCTCGGTGAATAAGAGCAGCTGGTAAGGTGAGTGCTGAGGATACTAAAGATGGCAGGAATCTTTGGCAGGAATTGCTAGAACCTGGGGGCTGTGAGCGGCGTGTCTGAAAAGGCTCCTTAGCACGCGCTCACACAACGACATGCCAAGGCCACTGCACGGTGGGAACAGCACTGAGCTCCATCCAGCCAGCCAGCCCCCCACACGTGCCTGCTGGGTCTGCGAATGTCCACTGTTTGTCGCCACGCTGCAATCTTCCAAACACCACCCGAGTCCCCCCCACAGCGCCCCCCTGCAGGTGCTCCTCATCTTTAACAAGGTACCGCAGGAGCTCCGACTCATGGACTGTCTGCAGAATGTTGTACATTCTTATGAAACATCCATCTTCTAGCACCCTTCTTTCTGAAAATGTGTACAATAGCAGCAGTAAAAAAACAAATCAGCAGTAATAACTGATATAAAAATGTTAATCAATGACCAAACGCTATTTTTTTTTATTTTGGATAAATTATGCAAGGTTTCTCAGTGAATCTTTGAAAGCAGTCATTATTTGCCAAAGATGAAATATTTCCTTGTGCTGCCCTGGACAGCCTAGTACAGGAAAATTGGCTCAATGAGATGAAAAGCAGGCAATATCAGGTGTTTGACTCGACAGAGAGATCAGGCCGGATTACCAAGGCTGTGTTCATCCATGTCTGATGAAAAAAACCTTTTCAAAGTGACTGAAGGAAATGAGGTGAAAATATCAATGGATGAACTTCACAGAGTGATCACCGAGGTGGCAGAGAGCATGGGTAACGCACCATCACTCATCATGCAGATGCCATCAATGCCCCAAATCATAGTGAAAACTGAAAGGCAGCTACATTTCCAGGACTAGTGATTGACGAATGTGCCAGAGGAACACAGAACGCCCAGAGCTCCAGTATCGTTAAGAACAGCAAAGGCACACGACAAAACCGTACCGGGGATGGAGCACACAGTTAATGCATCACGACCCTCGTCACACTTTAGAATGTATACACTTTGCCAGGATTGACTTGTCAAAGTTACTACAGTAGAGTCCTGCAGAGATGATAAGTCAAGGAGGCACTAGGATGGATGCAAGATTTATATTTGCAGCCAGAGGTGTGGCTTCTGATGCTCTGACAGGTAATTAGCTGCCGCGTGACTTCCTGCCAACACAGCTGAAGGAAAGAATATGACTAGAATGTAGTAGAGATGTCTGCATAAAGAGCATCAGAGGATGGGCAGAGTGACTTAATTAACGAAAATTAAGCAGCTCAAACAAAAGGACAACCAGTGAGCCAAAACTAGGTTTGTCTCACGGAAAGGAAATCAGGAAGAATGAAGAGGGCACTTGCAGCGGCGCCGTGAGCAGCCGGGTCACGCTCCTCAGCAGGCCATCTGGGAGCATGGGCATGCTAAACAAGAAAAAAAACGTTAAATGGAAGATGTGTGCCAGGAAGCGAACCCAGGGGCAAAAACCACAGGCTCAACGCATGAACCCCCCCAACCCCAAACACCTGCTCATTTCTTCTCTAAGAAATTAATCACCCATCTACCAGCTTAGGAAAAGTATGGGAGAGCTTTTCTGTTGGAATGGTGAATGATCACTTCTGGTTAATATAATCCCGTCAAACTGACTCAGCCACCGCCCCCCCCCCCCCCCCCCCCCCAGCTTAAATACGTCCGGCGGGTTAGCTGAAGATCTGATGGGTGGAATGGGTGAGAGGACAGTTGTAGTAGAGATGCCAGGAGGAAGGCTTATGTGGTTATGGGTATCAGCTGTTTCTTTGTGTTTGACTGGTTTTAAGTTCTTTGCTCTTGGTTTTCAGTTTGCCTTTCCGTGAGGGGCCTCGTCTTCATTTTGTTGTTATTTTCTTTAGTAGAGCCTCTTTGTTCATTGAATAACAACTGTTCCACACCTTGTGCCACTGCTGTTTGTCCTGTTGTCCCCCATGCACCTGATCTCTCTCCCGTAAATGTAGCATAAGCATTTCACTGTAGTCTTAGGAACACGTGACAATGAAAACTTGAAACTGAGACTGTCTAATGCCTGAAGCCTACTACTGAACTAAAATATTTTGGGGCAGTTGTATGGTTTAAAGAGACAATCATTTAGCCTGCCACAGGACAATAAAAGTGACAGGTATTGCAGGCTGCCGAGGGATCGCAATAAAAAAGGGACCGGTATTCTGGAATTGTAGTTTTCTGGGAAGGGATAAGGACAGGAACTAAATGAATCCACTTAGCTAATGTTCTGGAGCTGATGACACAGAAGCTACTTAGGACATAGCCAGCCTGAGCTACACTCAAAGGCAGCAGGTGCTGGAGATATACCTTTGAACCATTCATCCATCCATCTTCCATAATGCTTATCATGTACAAACTTATCATGCTTATCAATTTATGTAGTGAGACTGGTACCTATTCCAAAAATAAAGGTCGCAATCAGGAAAACACCCTGGACGGGATGCCAGTCTATCAATGCAATTTATTTATATAGCGCATTTTCACAACATTACATTGTCTCAATGTGCTTTACATAATCTCTGCCACATAAACCCCCAGTGAGCAAGCCAGAGGCGACAGGGGCCAGGCGACAGTCTCCAGGCAGCACACCCCAGGAGGGGTGAGGGGAAATAAGAAAGTAGTGCATTAGACATGTACTCATAATGACACATTACAGGAAAAGTCAAGACAACAATTCAAAGATTTTAGGCTGTGGAATGAAACCCAGAGTACTTAAATATGAAGCTCCCAAACCGGGACGTGTGAGCCTACAGAGCTACTCACAAAAATACCACATTGTCCCAAGACCATTATAAGAAACAGTATATTTTTGGAAACAAAAAGAGCGGCATATTTTCTCTGACAGATGCCAGACTGAGAGAGAAGAGGCACTGAAACTTGGGACAGAACAATAGCAGATGGACCCTCAAGGAAACAGTCAGTAAAACCTATCCTGCCCTTATTGCGTTGATTATCACAGCCCAGATGAAAAGGTCCAGTTAGGTGGAATCCAGGGCAATATTCCTTCTTTATTTACAGATTTGATGGCTCATCATAACTCAGCTGACACCAAGTATATTTCGGTGATAACAGAAGTATCAAGGTTTGTGTGTTCACACAACACACATAGATGGTCCTCATAGAATCTCTCCTTGATGGACTCCTGCAAATACACTCCCAGTTCTTCATGTTATGAAGGTAAGGAGGAGGGGCCTATTTTTGTACTGTCACTATACTGTAAATGCGAGTGCCAGCACTAAGCTGAAACCATATTAATTGGCAGGCAGGAGAATGGGGTGGAAGTGCCTTCCAGCCATTGGCCCCTAGCACCCCGCCTAAAAAAAGCATATGAATACAAAACCATTCTCACTACATGAACCATTATAATTGTGAATCCTGTAAAGCCCATTTTGAAAATGGAAGCAACATGGCTATTCTCTTACCATCCCTGGGTTGGTAGCTCATTCCTGTATCTTTTTTAAATTACTGTAGAAATGCCTCTCAGCTTTACGGCCCAGACTCAGCCACCGGCCCCGTGTGGCTCTTAGAAAAAGTAACACGCCGCAGAGTCGCTGTGCCCCTGTGTTGATAATGAGCTACAGTGAATGATGTTCATTGCTCCTTGTTGGAGTGCAGATGAAACAATCTATGGGCCATGACTTTCCGGCAAGGGTAACTATTTAGGGTTCGTTGCGACTAAACCAAAGCGAGAAATAAATAGTTAGCCCCCCAGTCGCCCATCCGGTTTGACTGAATTGTAAGGCCTTGCCTTTGTTCTCACAGTTTTATAGTTACCGTTTGCTCATTAATAGAACTGGATATGCAATTACAAGGCGGCATGGTGGCGCAGTGGGTAGCACCGTCGCCTCACACCTCTGGGACCAGGGTTCGAATCCGGCCCAGTTCCAT